>JAWZYV010016579.1:0-482325 GCA_038373885.1 Cheiracanthium punctorium | reverse complement strand
ATATATATATATATATATATATATATATATATATATATATATATATATATATATATATATATATATATATGTTAATAAGTAAGTTGTTAAATAAACGTTTATAAAACTGAAGTAAAATTATAGCCTACCTCTCGACATTTGTTTTTTGCAATCCTTGCAGAGAGCGTATTTAGTGTTGGGCACCAATTCAAAATAATTTAGAAGAATAGGCGATTGTCCTGTTAAACTGTCATCCAACGGTTCTTCGTCCATAATTTCGACCACACTGGGTGATACGACATCCATTTAGCGATGGTTAGAATAAAAAAAAATAAAATAAAAACACAGTTCGAAAACACTCGCACAAACAAATGTGCCAATGAAACGACGCCTCTCATCTCATTACCAAAATAAAGATTCTAGAATGGTGTTGCGCCTGCGTGGTTTTTTTCTGAAAAGCAAAGTATCGGTGAAAATGGATGAAAGCAACAGAAACCGATACTTTTCCGATACTTTTAGAATCGAAAGAACCGATACCGATACCTAAAAAAATTGGAGGTATCGGCGCCGATACTATCGGTTGCCGATACTATCGGTCGATCCCTATTTATAACTCAAAACCTCTTAATCTCGATTTTTTTCCCTTTCCCATGAGATTCGTGATAGACAGGTTCGACTAGATTTTTTTTAAGCGCGAAAATGATAAGTTGTTGTGTCTGAACACCATTTTCCTCTGCCTGTTTCAAAACCGATCCCACTTGTTCCTTCCTAGTATTCACAAATAAATGACATCCTTTATTATATAATACCTTTATATATATAATATCTTATATTGTAGTATATGTCACGCTATACTAACAGTAGCGGATCCAGGGGAGGGGCAAGGGGGCTTCAGCCCCCCCCCAAAGGAGATTGCTGAAGGGTAACATTCTGCTTTATTATACACTTTAAATAGCTAAAATGATCATATTTTATTACTTAGCCCCTCCCAAAAGCCTAATGCATTGGTTTAGACTAAATTTTTGATTTATAGTACATTTTAATTGGGTAAAATAAGCTTTTAAAATAATTTAGCCCCTCCCAAAAAAAATTTCTGGATCCGCCACTGTATACTAATATATATTAGTCGAGGTTGCCGCGCTTAAAAAAAAAAGAACTGAATTCGCTCCGAAGAAACTAAAATAACTCTGAAGGATAAAGTAAATAAAAAACTTTGTAAAAAACACACATAAGAAGTAAAATTAAAGAGGATACGCGTTTCGTTCAAAAATAGTTTTGAACTTCTTCAGTCCAAGCCCTTCGACGTAAAGAACACAGGGAACTGAAAAGAGAAAAACAAGCAAGATGTTGCCACAAGGGGCAAAGAAAAGTCGAACAAAACCACGGAGAGGGGAGAAAAATTTTTTTTAAAAAGGGGGATAAAAAGGAAAGGAAAGAAGCACAAAAAATACAGAAATAAAAAAGGAATAAAGAAAAATAATAAAAAAGGGAACACACAAGTACAAACACACACACAAAAAAGAGAAAACAGAACAAACAAACAAAAAACAAATAGCACACGTTTTTTTTTCCTTTTTTTTCTTTTTTTTAAACCACGAACAGGACAGCACAATAAATATATATATAAATATTTTTTTTTAAATAAAAACGAAAAAGAAAGACAGTAACACACGTACATACACATTATACACACGTACATACACGTATCCTCTTTAATTTTACTTCTTATGTGTGTTTTTTACAAAGTTTTTTATTTACTTTATCGTTTAACACCAGTATTTTGAGTGTTTTTTCAGTAACTCTGAAGGATTTAAAACCAGGACAAAGTTTGTTTCGGTTTTAAGTCTTTTGGAGCTACTTTAGTTCGTTCGGAACGGATTTAGTTCTTTTTTTTTTTTTTTTAAGCGTGTGACATATACTAATATACATTTAGGAAAAAGCAAGTTTTGAAGAGCCTCGAAAGGTTCTGGGCACTTGTCTGGCCAATTCCATTTTAATGGACGATATCGATACGAGGCTATTTCAGTCACGTGTTGGTGGAAAATATATATTTGAACCAATCAGATTGAAGAGTTGAGTAGCAACAAAGTACTTTTGCAGCTGATTGGTTGAGGGTCACGTGTTGGATGAAAAATGACGTCATATTGATATCGTCCATTCTTTCTTCAATAATGTATTTAATGGATGTCGAACTTTATCATAATTTGGAATAAATTTGTTATGTAATTACAAACATTAATTGTGCCGAGAATCCCAGCTCCTGTACATTGCATGGTGGTTTCAGTATTTTTTTTACTTCTTTACTGTTGACGTAATCAAGGTGACGTAACAAGTTGACGGTACAAGTTGACGTAATCAAGTCTTTCTTCGTGTATATGATTACCTAGAAAATTTATTTATTGTGTTTAGCTAATTTCAATTTAATATTTTCTTTATTGGCGATTTCCAAAATTTGGTTTAGATGATCAAGATGTTCTGACTTTGATTTTGAAAATATTGTGATATCACCGAAATCATGGTATGCAAAATTAATTTTATATTTATCGAAGATTCTTGTAATAGCTATATTAAAGATAGCAGGAGCATTCTTTAATCCAAATGAAAGCTTTCTCCATTCGTATAACCAAAATGTGGTCGCAAACGCTACATTTTCTGTATCCTTAGATGTATTGAGAATGCAATTAGCCCTAGGTTTATTAAATCCCTGGCCTTTTATTAGATTTAGATCCCGAGACAAATTTTTTGTTTGAAGATAAAAGCTGTTACGCGATGCCACGTTGATACAAAGTGCATATATTCTTTTTATTATTAACTCAATTGTTAATTATTTTCCTCTAAGTTAACTAATAATTTATTCTAAATTTAATTATTATAAGTTTTCAATTATTATAAGTTTTTTAAAAACCGTCAAAATTTTATTTCATCTGTTTCATTTGTAAGGCTAACATTCTATTTAAATCATTTCGATTTGTGGCCTTCAGTTTATGCTGAGCAAACGAGCAACTCTAATTTTTTTTCTTCCATGCATAATGTTCGCATTCATTTCATACAAAAACCAGACTAGCAAACTTTTGTTCTTTTTCTGCTGCGTTGCGTTTTTCCCATAGACCGCTGTGATGCCAATATCCTGTGTATCTATTTTCGTTTCTCTGTGTGCAAGTGCATGCAATGCACCTAGAACCTTCATCGAATGTTCTAAATCATGAGACATGGTATGAGGTAAGATTTCGATTTCCGCTTTCTTTTCACTGACGTACGTAATAATTCAACAGCCGATTCTTGCTTTTTCACTGTTAAATGATTTACTTAAAAATGAGTACTTTAATGTACTCATATTTTTTTAAATACGTTTGCATCATAAACGAGTGCATTACGTGCTTAAATATAAATAACAATTAGAACTTAAAAATAAGCATGTGGTAAATATAATTATAATCAGGGGCGTAGCCAGAGGGGAGGGGAGCTGAGGTGGCTGCAGTCCCCCTCCCCGAAATGGTACCCTTTACTTAGCATAAAATTTGATATTTAGCTTACAGTTTGATTTTGAACATAACATTTTTAAGAGTAAAAATATTGAAATTCCTTTAGATTTTAAAAACTGTAATGTCAATGGCTTTCTAAACAGTTAAGGAATCGCTACACTTTTGGCAAGTTTATCTCAGATTAATAGTTACAGATAATTATAACATTTCTGTGATCATTGTATGCCAGATCAGTGTCTTGAATATAATTAAAAATTGTAACAAAACGAAATAATATACACAAAACAATCACATAATGTATACGCTTTACTTAAGCATAAGATAATGGTTATTCCTAAATTTCAATCACCATATTCAAAAATAGTATATTTAATAAAAATATATTGATTCATGTATGAGTGCATACAAAAATCGACAGTCAGTATATTCGTATCAAATATAATAAAAATGCATATCACAAAAATGCATTAAATATCAATTCTTATATGTAGTCAAAAATGAGTTTTCATATATTTTCGAAAATAAGTGCATATTGTGCTCGAAAATTTTGAGTATACGTACGCTCATGTTTGAGTTCTTGCAAGAACTCAAAAAAATGAGTACACGAGTTCCTTAAATTTGAGAACGCATTACTCGGAGCTATTATGAGATCAGAATGTACTCAAATATGAGTACATTCTGCTTATTTTTGAGTATCTTGTTTTTACAGTGTTGATATGCCCCCTATGCATCTTTGAAACTTTCCACTAATAATGATCTATTAACGGCCGAAACAAGAGTTACGTTGGAGATTTGGACAAGCACATCCCTTCGGGAATTTTGCCTCTGAACGCAAACTGAGAAATGTTTCGCTCTATATATTTAATAGTGGTAGCATGTTATGAATTATTCTCCAAAATACAAACGCACAGTAATAAATTTTTAATTAATCAATGCATTTCCCTAGAATTATGAAGACTTTATTTTTTTTTTTTATCTTATAAAGTTTTGATGGCAAAATGACAGTGTATTTCTTTCTCTCGCTCTCGCTCTCTCCCTCTCACACGCACACAAATGATGAGTTCGGACTCATTTTTTAAAGCCCCAGCCCGAGGACTTTTAATTCGAGCCCGCCCGAGACCGAGCGATATTATTCAAGTCGGAGCCCTAGACCAAGACTGAAATTTCATCAGCTAATAGATAAATATAAATCAATTGCCTCATTGATAGAATATCTTAAATTTTGCCGTTTGAGAAAATTAAAGACAGATATAACAGCAAACTCTTAATGCACTTTCTAATTATTTATATTGAAGTTTATAAAATAACATTTATTATATATTTCACCCTTGAATCACTTTTTTAAAACATGTTTACAGGGAGTATGTTCAAAAAAGAATAAATGTCTCCCGAGCACAATCGTGAATTACAAAGCCCGAGCCCGGGCTGAGCCCTAGGGATGGACGCGAGACGAAAAATTGGGGCCTCGCGTCTCGCAAAACAGCCTAAAAGCTTTGTCTCGTCTCGCAAAATCCCTATATATCGTAATGTTTAAAATGTTTGTCTCGTCTCGCAAAATTGTTGTAAATCACTGTCTCGTCTCGCAAAAAATTGTCTCGCGTCCATCCCTACTGAGCCCATCTCGTCTCAGTCACACACATGGAGAAACCAACTGGGTAATATTTAACTTCATATCAAGGCCGTAGCCTGCAAAAAATTCGGGGAAGAGAGATGAGCTAAAACTTAAATAAATAAATAAATAAAATAAAAATCAACTTTAATTGATCTCTAGAATCAATGCAAATAATAATAATAATAATAAATTACTAATTCAATGAGTAAAATTCCGGTCAAATTAGTCAATGTATAATTAATAGGTATCTGGTTAATTATAAATTCTGGGCGCGTTAATAATTAACTGGATATTAATTATTTAACTCTGCCTCTTGAGTTAATAATTAATATCTGGATTTAATTATGAACCCGCCTATCAATGTCTATGGCCTTTTTTTATTACAAATTTGATTTTTCCTTTTGATATAGGATGTTTTTTAGTTAAATTTTATTTAAAAAATAAGATACTTAATAACTACAAAGCACCAATTTCCGCTTACGAAAAGTAACTGAATGAATGAAGATACCCAAATTGATCATGTTGTAAAATCCAGCATTTTTTTAAGAGTCCGTTATAGCCTTATTTCCAATAACTGGAGCGTAAAATGGACCTCAAGAATGTATAGGCTTGGGTCCAAATTGTGATAATTATTCCGCAAGTTTACAATAAAATTACCGTGTTTACTCGCGTAATAGTCGTACTTTTCTGCCAATTTTTCATGGTGAAAGCCTAGGTGCGACATCCGAGGAAAATCTAATACAGTCGAACCTCGATTTAACGTACTTTGATTTAACGAATTCTCCGATTTAACGAATATTTTTTTTTGTCCCGACAAAAAGGATGCTAAAATGCTCTGATTTAACGAATTTTTAACTTTGATTTATCAAACAACAATCGCTGAAATAAAATTCGCACATAAAACTAAAACGTTGAATTTTTCGCAAGCAAAAATTTAATATTTCACACCCTAATCCAAGTGTGTAATAAAATAATTTTTTTCTCATTTCTCCAAACGAAGCAAGTGCCTACGAAGACAGCGATACAGAAACAGTCATTTACAATTACGCCGTGGATAACGATGATCAAGTGCCTGGATGGGAAGATTTTCCTGGTAATGGAAAATTTACAGGATATGTGTCTTGCGATGTACAGCTAAGTACCTGCGATAGTGAACTAAAAGATAATGAAGATTCTGAAAGCAGCGAAGAGATGACGAAGAAACGGAAATTGAATTAAAAAAGGTGACATTCCAAGAAGCAGTTTGCAGCTTGGATGCTTTAAATTTTTTTATTTTTGTCCCACGAACCTGTTGCTCTTACTAAGTTAGAAAATATCGACAACGAACTTAGGCAAGTCAAAACAAAGCACTATCAAGGATTTCTTTCCAAATTGCCAATATCTATGTATGCATTATGTATTAAATTTTAAGAGCAAGTAACGTTCAAGAATTTAGATAATTTTAAAGTTGATCGCCTAACGTATAACTTATATTTTTTAAGCTCGTATTAAACAATAATCATTCTTTTTTTTATATCTATATCTAAGGGTATTTTGCATTGATATTTTTTATACCATACTCTTTACCAAAATTGATATTCGATTTAACGAATTGCTTCGATTTAACGAACGGATTTGTGGGTCCCAATCAATTCGTTAAATCGAGGTTCGACTGCACATATAATGTCATAATATTGTAACTCTAAATCTTTTTCTTTTCTGCTTCAAAACGGGGGTGCCAGTATTATGCGAGGGCGACCATTACGCGAGTAAATACGGTATAAAGAAAATCTTAAATTATTTGCTTATTTTCAATAATACAGAATGATTAAACTTTATAAATTCTTTGTTTTTTAACTAAACCTTCAACTGGGGGGGGGGGGGGGATAACTTCTTCATATACACAATGTATAGACAACCTTTGAAAAATTGTGGGCCGAACTTCAGGATGTAAGCCAAGTCGCACGCCAAACTTCAGGATGTTAGCGAAATTGCGGGCCGTATTACTGTGATTTATATGTAATTTTGAATGGTTTATATACAGTTTTATACGGGTTTTAATAGGTTCCGCGTGCCGGAGGTTGCCCATATGCGATATACCCTATGAAAGTGCATTGCTGAAAAACAATACAAATGTATGATTACTTCACTTCAGCTAAACCTGTTGCTTTGCACTCATTATAGGATTGAAAATATGTAATTTTTAACCACGGGTTTCAAATAAGTCTTCATCCCCCCCCCCCTCTTCTGATTGGCTGATAACTTAGTATTAATGGCCTCACGTTTGTTCGAGTCGTCTGGTTTGAGTATATAATTATTTCTGTCTCAGACGTGTGTCGATTATTATTTTTAAAACGAATCGAATCGGATTAAGATAAAAAAGGTCTGGAGAGACTAGAGTCGTATCCCATGCAGATGAAAGGGGATACATATCGTTTCTCGTTTTATTATTTCTTTCATCCCCACCCCTCCACATCTCCCAATATAAAGCTGAAACAATCTAGTAAAAAATAGATATCTTCAACTTACAAAAGAGTGAAACGAAAACTGTACATACATATGTATCAAGAGACATAAAATGTCTTTCTTTGCATTTGTTTCATCACAGTGTCTCCAACCTTCGTTTGAGCTGGTGAATGTCATGAGTGCTCATGCATAGGGGGAGCAGCCAGGTGCACAAACCCACCCCCAGACGTCAATCTCGGTGATAAGTCTTCATCTCAGTATTTTATAAAATATACTGAACACGTCTGTATTCTTTCAGTAATAAAGTGCGTGAATGCCTGATATCCCCCCACCCTCCTCCAACAAATGAAAGAGCCTTTTCTTCAAAAGTAATCATACGGGCAACTTTGTTAATCTTTTCTTAGGCTGTTGATGAAAGGATTTTGGAACTTCTTGAAATGTACACATTTTTCTTTCTTCTCTTATGTTTGCTCCAGTATTTTACCTAGGTATTGTACACATTAACGTCTTTCATGTACTTAAAGTTCAAAAGATTGTTTCTCTTATGAGATATTAGTGTCATAAGTAAGAATAATTTTATCAAACTTTCTGCTAATTCAACTCCTTATTTGTAATAATATTTTAAACCGTTTGGTTCTTTTGTATTATATTATTTGAATTCATTTATTTTATCAACGTTTTTTGTTGATTGTTCAGTTGTATTAATTTGATTCTTTATTTATCGAAAAATATATAAAATAGCATAATGTTCATTTCCTTAATTGTAATAATACGTTATAACGACTTTTTAAAATAATATTATAAATAGCTAAGATCATTTTCTCATTTTAGTGAGTGCCTTTGCCAAGGAGGTAATGTGCAGATTATCTAGGTAATTAGCAAATTACTTAAGTAATTTTCAATGGAGACATCACTAATATTCGCTGCATGAACAATTAATGATAATTTTAGTGAATGATTGCAAAATCAGTTTCCAAATTTAAAATTTCAGTTATATTCACTGGAAATACGGGCAAATGAAATAGTAAAAAATCTCTAAGTCCTAAATATTCAATATAGAGTATAAAAAATTAAAAATTTACAATTTGATAAAGTGGATTATTATCCTTTGAAAGAAAAAATTAGTGTTTAAAAAGCCAAAATTTCTTATTACACTTCCAAGCTTTCAGTATCTTTCACACTTAAACAAGGTGTAGACATTTCGCTCTTTTTAATTTACAGTGCCGGGAGATAAAATTTTGAAATCTTATATAGTTAACACGAATTATTCAACGCGTTGTTAGTTATCCATCCAGTGTAAAAACTTGAGAGTTATAATGCAAATAACTGTACACCATAATGGCCGCAGTTTCTACGAGTTCTCTGTTTCCATCAGGTGCAATAACATGAATTTATAGATTTGCTTTGTCCATATTGAAATATTTAACTTAAAAAGGGATAAATATTTCTTTGCAGTACCTTTGAATTAGAATTCCTAAATATTCGTTCGTATGTTCGAATTGGTACTAGCCCCAATTAGAACTGAATATAAAATGATGTGCACATTAAATGAAATTTTAATTGTTAATAATCAAAAGTGATAAAATTTGACGTTGTAAATGAATTTTCAAACGAGTTTTCTTTAGCGAAGATTTTTGTACTCCTTTTCAGTCTTTGTATCATCTGAACATTTTAGAAAGTTGTTTTATTGTTGAAAAACGTTAAAATTACAGTCAACAACAGCTCACTCATTCCTTTCATTCATTTTGCTTCTGAAATAAGTTTTGGAATATATTTCTCTCCCTCCTCCTTTTTTTTTTTTTCTTTCTCCGAGTTTCTTTTCTTTTTTTAATTTTATTTCTGTATTATTTTCTGATTTTTTTTTCTCCTGCTGTATAATCGTAATTAAATAAATAAAATTTAAGAAAATGATGAAAAAATTACTAATAAGGATTTTAAAAAATGATAATCTGTTGGTCAATATATTCATAATGTGTTTTGCCCCTTGGTTTTTCATTCTCATATTAACTACTACGTATATTATTGATGTTATTTTATTTGTTTTTTGTTTTTTTAATTGCCTCTCACCCTTTAGTCATTTTTCTCACTTATATTCATCTCTTTTCTTCAAAATGTATTTATTTATTTGTGTTTGTTTTGCACTTACTTGCTTGATCAGTTTATGTTTCATTTTTCTGAAAAAGATGTACCGTGTTTACTTGCGTAACTGTCACACATTTTTGCCAATTTTTAATTGTGTCTAGGTGTGACTATTATGCGGGAAAATCTTATTACACGATATTGCGCATGGCTAAAATAGTACATAATACAGACTGTAGAGTACGTGGCTATTGTGCATGGCAATACTATACTACTGTTAAAAAGTTGCTGGTATTTAAAAAAAAGAAAAGAAAGATAATATAATAAGGAAATTTCCAAATGTTTTCCAAATCATGTTCTCTTTATTAAATTCTTTAGCTTTCCGTCAGTTGCACACAAAAAAGAAGGATTTTTGGAGTTATGGAGTGACCATTGACAACAGGCGCGTAGCCAGGAAAAATTTTCGGAGGGGGAGGATATGCGCCTGGAAAATTTTTCGGGGTGGGGGGATATGAACTTATATGTGTATAAATAGATGGAATTTCATCACTAATCCAAACATTTCGGGGGGAGTGTATTCCGATATCCCCCCCCTGGATACGCCCCTGATTGACAATGTCAATGGGGGTGACAGAACAGATAAATCCATTATGAGTACTAGTTCTGGGACGAGTACAGTTGGATAATTTTCTATTTTCTATAGATAAAGGCCAAATACGCGACTGCGACTTTTAGAAAATATTTTGACGATTTTTTCTGCTTCGAAACGGGTGCGTGACTATTATGCTTATGCGAAGGCGACTATTGCGGGAATAAACACGGTAATCTGTACACCATTTGAAATGTAACCCCCTTCTCCTTCCTCCACCCCTAGTAGCACAACTAGTTAAAAAAAACGTTCAAATTACGTTGGAAATGCGTCTTTTGACGTTAAAAAACGTGTTTTAAACGTCTTTTGGACTAATTGTGCTACTTGACTTGTGACACCTTGAGAATAAAATGTTGATTTTTTGTTAATGCGCAGACACTGACTGAATTGCGAACTTAATCCGTTTACCTGTTTTGACACCTTGGTTTCTGGAATGTTTTAAATTATTCCATTCAGCTTCTAAAAACTCTACAGTGAAAGCATATTAGAGACTTTCAAAGGTTACACGTTTAGAGAAAATAAACGAATCCAATCCACATGAAAGAAGCTCAAATGTATTACTTTCTGACGTTATCACAAGAAGGTTAATAAGTTTTTCTTTTTTTTCCTAAACTGAATTTCTGCAAATTTCCTGTTAAGTGTTTTTAGATATGAATTTTTTCACTAATTTAAGACAAAAATTAATTTTTATTACATGAAAACATTTATTCTATTACTTGATTACTATTCATTAAAAACTGTTTCTAATATATATTTTAAATTTTTGCCTCAACTTGAGGTCTATTCTCAACAAATTGCTATAAGATTCATCAAATGCCATAGCGGGAGGAATCCTTTTTACGTTGAATTTTGCAACGTTTGCAAATCACTTGTTCTTCGCCTTTTACCAATATTGAGATAATTCCGCAAATTCCCAGATTCCGATTTGCTGTAATTATTCCCCTCTTGCCTGGAAATTTTAATGTTTGAATAAATGAACCAAGAAAATTCGTGGAATTTTATTTTCAAATTATTGCGTGATGCTTGATAAAAACCAGCCTACACTTATTCTGAATATTAGGATTTGACTTACCATGAAAGTGCATCGTTTTCATTGGCTTATAGAAATTCTTAATTTTTTTTAAATTTATTTTTTATATAAACATAATTGTATTAATATTTTTATGTACTACTATAAATTGGCACTATTTTTCCATAATCGTTTCATAGATGTAGTTGTTATTCCCAGCCAAGGCCGTACCCAGGGGTGTGGTCCTATGGGTCCGGACCCCCCCCCCCCCCCGAAATTATTTTCTGGGTACGGCCCTGTTCCCAGCACATCGTTTTCAAATACACAGTAACAAAATTCAGAAACGTTACATACTTATAGCGGAAAGGTTTCCGAAAGTATAGCGTAACCTACCGATGCTCTACTCGAACTCACGATTTCGGAAACATAACCCATATTTCGGGGTAAAGTATTTACGGTGGAAAGGAAATCTTTATTTGAGACTTCGCGCGCATGCGCCAAGTGCCAAGAGACGGATAAGAGTGAACGCATTTTCCCTAATATCACAGATGATCACAAAAGAGTCGCTGTGACGTCACAGAGGGTCACAATTGTCACAGACTGTCACTTTGTAACTTCTTGCACAGCCCGATTATGACCAACAGGGGCCCCGGGCATTGATGAATTTGGGGGTCCCCATCTATAAAATTTGTTTTCTTTTTCATAATATTTTGACATATAAAAGAATATTTCAGAACAACATTTGAAACTGGGGGCCCTGGGCAAAGTCCCGATTTGCCCATGCGATAATAAGGTCTGGTAACTTGTGAGTGATGTAACTTCACTGTGTGGTCACTGTGAAGTTTATTTGTGACCAGTCACCAGGTGACGTCGCCGGATGAATACTTAAATAAAACAGCACATTATCTCCTGAAAATAATTTATGTGGAAGAAAAAAGATTTAAGATTTTTAATTTATATTTATTAATTATGGTATTTTCTCTCCATTTACAAAATACTTCAAAAAAATTTTAAGTTTCCAAAACAAGCCGTACCACAAATAACTTTTGCAGCAGTCAGTTTACTTTTAAAGCAAAATTCGGCAAGAAAACCGCAGCGTCGTGGTACCGTGCTTTCTTCCGAATGCGTAGGTCCAGCGTTCGATTCTGGCTCTGGTCGCTAGTCCTCACCGCTCCTTCCGACAGAGTTTGGTGCTGCCATCTAGATTAAGATACTCGAAACGCTTCATCTAGTGCATGTTACATTTTTCGGAAAAACTCGGAAAGGTTACTCGTTAATTCGGAAATCTTTCCGAAATACTCGGAGAGGTTACTCAATATTTTACCAAAATATACAAAAACGTTACCCATCTTTTCCAGAAACCTTACCTAAAATGCAGGAAAATAGGTAAATATGTTTCCGACATATGCAGAAACGTTTCTAAATACTTTACCCGCATGGTTCGGAAACGTTTCCGCAATTTTGAAGTACAAGAGCTGCCCCATTTTTTGGGGTAACGTTTCCGAATTTTTTTTACCGTGTAGTGTGTCCTCGACATCATTTCGATGTCAGGAGTTTATGTACAATTACGCCAGAAATTTAATCAGGCTAATATGCAGGCGCGGATCCAAGGGGTGTTCGGTGGGGGCGATCGCCCCCCTCCTAGGCGAAGTCCAAAATCTGTTATAATCTGTTAAAATATATTATGAAAGTATAATGAAAATATGCAGCCTTTTTCTAAGGGGGTGTATTGCGAAAACTACACCCTGTCCTTTTTAATCATCGCTCATAAATAGATTTTATCAATAAAATAATTAATTACATTAATTGGTATAATTGATTATATTAATTAATTATAAAATGATTTTGCGCATTCTACCCCCCTATTTCAGGTACCAGATCGCCCCCTCCTTGAGTAATTTCTGGATCCGCCCCTGCTAACATGCACAGACTTATTTTTTCAGAATTATTTCAGAAACGAAATAATTCCGAAAATTCTTAAATTCCGATTTCTTGGAAATAGTTCTCATAAGAGATGGTTATAAATTTCTGTGAGACTCGAGCATCCTTGAAAAAAGAGAGACCTTTTAATAATCTACCAACCTCTCTTGAGGCCTTCTAGTCAGGGCTGCATTATGAGAGAGGAGCGCTTGGATCGATCGCTCCAGGGCTCCGAGATTAGGGCCGCAACTAATGAGTGGTGGCAAATGGGGCACATGCCCCGTACACCGTGTTGTGGAGGGTGTCAAAATGGAAAGAAGGGGGTGCCAAAATTAGGGTTTACCCCAGGTGCTGTCCAGAAAGAGGCGCAAAAATTAAGATTTGCCTGGGTGACGTTATCTGTAATTGCGGCGATGCTCGAGACCAACATAGCCCCGAAAACTTTTTAAAAATTAGCAAAAGAGAAAAAAAAAATTAAACATAAAAGTTTAAGAATAACTAAAAGGAGCACTTCAACATAAAAGTTTAAAAAAATTACTAAGTTACTGAGTCATGCAAGTAAATTAATAAAGTAAATTTTTTTCTTTAAAATTGTTTTTTATAACATAATCCATAAAGTTCCTCCTTAAAAGCAGTAGATCAGTACGCCATAGATTCGTTTCTGTTCACAATGACTCAACTTTAAAATATTTATCATTTATGGGGCTCCATGTTATTCCCAGCTCCAGGGCCCCCAGTGGCCTTAATCGGAGCCTGCTTCCAGTAGCTTATCCCGTTATACATATTGTCATCTGCTGAGCGTGAACCTTGTACCTTGAGTACCCCCCCCCCCCTCCCTTCTTAATAACTGAAAAATTTGCTTATGGTTCCACTACTAATGGTAATTGCTGGAGAAGTTCTGTTTTTCCAAACAATTTGAGGACCCCCCCCCTCCCTCCATTATCAGTCCATTCATAATATTTGAATTTAGAGCGCTCATTTTCAATTGAAACGAAAACCGCAACCAGAGCTGCCAGCCCAGAAAGACAGGAAACAAAAACAAAAGAAAAAAAAGACGCGATCCCCCCACCAAAGACCAATTACTACATTCGGCCGGCCCCGGCTCCACGACACTCGAACCTGATAGGACACCAGAGAGCAAACGCCGCGACAGAGACGACAATGTGTCGCTGTGTCCCGTCACGTGGTGTCGTTTCGTCGCAGCGGTGGGCGGAGTTGTTTTTCGGTTGCCATTGGACGAAGCCGGGCAGGTAGAGGCCAGGTGGTGACTCCGCCTTTTATTTCTAGATTTTCGGAAAGTTTGATAAGTGCGGTTTTATTAATAACACGCGGTCTCAATCAATTGTTGGCGCTGGGGAAAAGAAAAAAAAAACAAAAGCGAAGAGACAATAGATTGTTTTGTATTCGGTCGCTCAATGAGTGACGTTTGCTGCTTGAGTCCTATTATTTCTCTACGAGGAGAGAACAGCTGAAAGATATTGATTTTGAAGAGCGGCTTTGGCTGAGAGAAACGTCGCCAAGTACTGGTCAGATAGCGCCAGATTATTTTGTGATTAGTGCATGCAGTTTTTCTTTTTTTCGATACATTGATTTATTTTCTGAAATTTTCTTTTCTAGTAAATTGGTTCACTTTTATCAGTTATTTGAAAAGCCAAAGCTGGCTAAACATAGAAGGATTAAGTCAAATAAAGCCCAAGAAGTAATTTACTAAAAGCAAGAGGTGGACACTGTCCCCCCCCTTCCAAAATTCAAGAAAATTCAAATGTAACTTATTTGAAAATTGGTATTTCCTGCAATCGATGGGGGGGGGGGATTTTGCCACTTTACTGTGTCTATAAAGAGTGCAACACGATCCCGTATTCCGGTAAATGACCGACTAAAAACAAAGTTTATTCTCGTTGTGATGCAACCGAGAAGTCAACCCGATAATGTGAAGGGAATTCCATTTTAGATGTAAATAAATATTTTAATTATGTTTCCTTTAGTAATCACCTTACTTCTCAGAAGCCTTCCACCCCACCCCGACACTATGGCTATTTTAATTAATTAATTGATTAATTAATTTTATTTTAATAATATTTTTAATGAAGTTAAATGCACCTCAATTCTATTTTAATAATATTTTTTTAATGAATTTAAATGCACCTGCCAAATATCATAAGTTTTAAAGAGCATTTGTAAATTATTAAAAAATATAATTGCGATAATAGGAATAAAAATTGGAATTTATCTGCTTAAAGATGTGCGAAATTGTCACACCTAATCCTCTTTATTCTAAACATAGAGTTACGACTTTCTCTGTTTCGCTAATCTACTGTATATCTCTAACGTTTCAACTGCGTTTGCCTGCAAATGGAGAACCTGAAACACTTACACTTACCCTAAAATCACTTCTCCATTGGTTTTAGGAAAACGCCCCCTTTTACTATAACATCTTGAGTTGCACCTGTTATTACCCACTTTTTATTCAAAATGGTACTTGTCGAGTAATTTATCATAGTCAGTGGTTCAAAGATATGAACGGTCTGATCTCTGAACCGAATAGGCAGTAAATCTGACACGCATTAACCCTCACAGGTCACAGGATGTATGCACATTATTATTAGATTCTCGTTTCTATGGGTAGAATTGAATGTGCAGACAACGTTATATTTCTTACTTCAGAAATATTCGGCCTGAATTCTGGTTACTTCGCTGAGCAACTAAGCCTTGGTTAGAAAAATTAGGTATCAGTGATTTTTATTTTCCCTTAGTAGCGACACTGAATGATTTGTTTTATTATTATGAAATCAAATTCAGTGTGGGAGGGTGGGGGCGCTGCCCTCGCACACTGAAATTTGAATTTTTATTACGTGAATTATGTTTATCAGGCTCCTTTATAAAAATTCTACTCCCCTCCCCCCCCCCCCGCAAAAAAAAAAAAAAAATCTTGTTTCGGATTTAATTCAAACCTATAGGGACGAATGCAAACCGAAAAATAGGCATTCCCGTCTCACAAAACAGCTCAAAAGCTTTGTCTCGTCTTGCAAAACTCCTGTATAGTAATGATAGAAACGATGACGGAAGCTTACTTACAGAAAAATTTATTTTAGCCTAACGGTAATTACAATCTAATTTTTTTCATTTAGGGAGTAATTAAAAAAAATAAATAAATTATTTGACTCAAACAAAATATTACCTTTTCTACCTTAAAGCACTGCTTTTTTTTAGGGAGGGGTGGGGTTAAGCCCCTTATCCTTTCTCCTGAAACCGCTACTTTTATATCTTTTGCATACACACTTTGTGCATGTGCGTGCATGTTTTCTGAGTCATATCAGAACTTAACTAACACATTTATCACAGTCTATTTAGATTTTTTTCCCCCCCGACATATCAAAATTCTGCAAATTTTATTCAAAAATGTGCTTATCCGAAGCGTGAATTAATATATAGTTTCAGTAACTCTGTTTTATTCTCCTTTTTCTATTCTAGCTTTAGAAATCTGGTAAATATTCGTCTCAGTCCAATTAATCTTGAAAATAATGTGATTTTCATAAGGGTTGAAATAGTTTACTCGTGAAACGAAAATTAGTTGTATATAGAGTTTAACTTCCTAAGAAATGTTATCGAATAGTAAACTAGAATGAGACAAACCAAAAAAAAAAAAAGTGAGAAGTTAAATGCTTATTTTCGATGATGACTTTAGTCTCGTAGTATATCTTAGCTATTTTTTTTTTTTTTTTTTTTAAACATTCGCTATAACTTCAATCAAATTGTCGTATTTAGAAAGCTTCTAATGTACTCTCTTGGACTTTTAATTTTACCTATCAAATTTTTGATTTTTAATGCTATTAATCTGTTATTGGATTTAAAAGTTATCATAATCACTAAAGTGAAAAGTATTTTGTCCATTACTTGAATACATAAAACATAAATTGCATTTAATGGAAATTTTTCAAATTATTCTCCGACGCATTATTTGTATTCATTGCATACAAGTGCTGGAAAGTGACTGTCTTTTTAATATTTTGAGCAATAAGAGAATGTCCTTATAAGTTCTGAATGCGTCACTCTATTTTTCACTGAAAGATATCATATTTATGTGAATGTATTTTGTCAAACTTATTTCCCAATCGAGATATTTTAATCAGTACTGGAAAGATGATTAATTCGATAAAAGCAATATTGTGTTCCGTAAAAGTTGCTTAAAAATACTTTTTTATACTAATGAAAAAGAAAAAAAAATTTTTTTTTTTTAAAGAACATTCTATGAATTTGAAAAGTGATGAAACTAAACCAGCGGAGTATGCAAGAAGGGGTGGTTCGGGGGTCCTCCTGCCCCCTCACCGAAAGTGTTTGAAAAATGTGTCCGTATATTCTTTATTTTTTACAGTAAATGAAAATATATCACAACGAAAACCAGTGTTCTAAATCAAGACCTTAAGGAAATTCCCAAAATTTTTTACTTTAAAGCAGCGTAGTATTATCCCGATTGCAACATATATTTTTACATTGCCAAGTTTCCGCTTCTACTGGTAACAGCATTTTCGGTGATTTTATTCCCCCGAGACAGTAACTACCCAGTTATTTGACAATAAATGCATTTGCACAGCATCCGTCAATTTTTACTTTAGAATGAAACTCATTGTGCAACGTTTCCCCCCCCCCAACGGAGAATGAATGTGTCGATTCCCGGGATTCCAATATGTTAATGCTTTCTTTTAAAAGAAATTGCTCGCTTTCATAGATAGATAAACTCGTGTGGATATTTGATCTACTAATATAAACACACAGCACCCAAGTGTGTGTGAATTCGTTGCTGCATTTCTATGCTGGCGGAGGATGACCGCTATAGACTTCAGAAAGAAGTTGTCGTCTCAAAAAGTGTCGGAGAAATTGGAACGTTTGACTGAAATGAATGTGAGTAAAGTGGTTGTTATTTTTTGCCATCGTCAAATCATTTTCTTAGAGAAAATTTCAGGGACCAGAATTCCAGGGATGGTTGATACAAAACGAAAACGAGACAGAGATTTACCGTTACTGCCCAGGACGCGGCGAGACAGTGACTTGCAGTTACTATTCGAAATGAGGGCGATATAGAGATTCAGACAGACATTCGTAGTTAGTACTAATATGCAGGATGAGATCGCAGGACCAGACTATAAGATATTTGTGTCCAGGGCATTTTTCAAATTTTGTACCCTGTATATCGCAGACTCAAATTTTGTGCCCCTATATGTTGATCTAAACTCTATATTTTGGCGTAATGTTGCATGTGGGCCAGGGCAAATGCCCAAGTGCTGTGCGTTAATCAGAACATGATGAGACGAGACGGTTACTATGCGAAACGAGGACGATATAGAGATTTGAAGATGCTATGCGAGATGAGACGCAGTTGAGTGATTTGCAGTTGATATGCGAGATGAGACGAGACGACACAGGTCTGTTTTTCTTTACTATTCAGCAGTAGCGTAGCCAGAAATTTTTCGGGGGGGGGGGGGGGGGTACGATTACTGCAACTCACATATATGCATACGTGAGATAAGGGAGTGAAGAATATACACTTCGTTTAGCAAAAAAATTCCTCAAGGGGGGGTGACCCCTATCCCCTCCTCCCTTGGCTACGCCACTGCTATATAACAGCTTGAGATTTTGCAAGATGCTTTTGAGAGATTTTGCTATTTTCCGTCTGCCGTATATCCCTAATTCCTTAATTTAAAGAAAAAGTTATCGATTTAAACCAAATCAGCTCTAAGCGCTGGGACTGAATAATGAATGCATTGAGCTCTACCGTCTAGCTTTAGTCTGCCGTCCTCTCCGCAAAGAAAATTAAATTTAGCAGACCTATAATCGAACTTTAAGAGATTTTTTTCACACACATAAGCTCTAATAAATAAATAAAATAATTAATATTTTCTTTTAGTGAAGAACTTTTTCATCGGTGATTCGGCAATCTGGAAACTAGGGGTGAATACCGTGCATGGGCGTAATGGAAGAGTTGTTCCAGTTTGAAAATAGAACCAATTTCACTTTTATTTATTTTTTTTATTTAGAAAAATATTCATCTTCATAGCATTAATCATCCGAAACTACGATTTAATAAAACTTGGTAACTACTAAAGAAGATTTGTCTCGTATTTACCTATATTAACCCTTTCAGACCCAGCATCTACAACTATAGACACAATTATTTATAACGTTGTACAGGATGGATGTCCTAATTTGAGCACATAAAGAAAAAATAATTTTCCTCGAAGATTTAATAATTAGGCTTTTTATTCTTTTTTTAGTTACAAATTTAATCTATAGTACCGAAAGAAAAATTATTTACTTCAATGTCTTCATCAGGTCTGAAAGTTTTAAAGAGGTCTCCAGTACTTTACCTGTATCAGGGCCTGCGCCGCACGTTTTCTCGAAATAATTTTGCATAACAAAATTCGAAGAAGAATCTGCTCCTTGTAGCTATCGTCGTCACAGAACCTTTGAACAGCTTTAAAAAAGAACAAATGATGTTAAACACTCGAAAAAATTAATAAGGCTTCTTCATCCAATGCATTATGGACTGATACTAACGGTAAATCTGCATGTCTAGGAATGAACGCGAGACGTGTGAAATCTCGCATTGTCTCGCGTTCTCGTCTCGCTACGAGACAGGCAATTTTTCTGCGAGACGAGACGCGAGACAAGAAAGGAAATATTTCGCGAAACGAGACAGGGTCTTGTCTCGCGCGAGATTTCTCGCGAGAATTTCTCGTCTCGCATAAATTTACGATGCAATTCAATCAGAATTACAGTGCTGCATTTAAGGAAGTATGTTATCCTGAGAAGGGAGGGCACACTTTGCCTAAAGCCTCTACCGTTTAAGTTGCGTCTCCTTTGTTGTCGTTCCAGGTATACTATCAGCATTCTACAATGCACACAAACACGTAACATTTAAAATTAGGACACCACGAGGAATGTACAAAACACACAAAAAGAGGATAAATAAAGAAAGAAAACAGAGAAGAGTAGAAGACAGAAAAACAATAAATAAACAGGAGAAAGGTCGGTACACGCTTAAACCCAAAGAGTGAAAAAAAAGATACATTGCAGAGCGATGCGTTTCCACGGAAACCTACCGGTATTTCCCCGAAAGTGCTCTTTAAGTAGTCTTTTTTCTGAGAATTCCAGTCCTCACTTCCTCTTTTTTCGGAGAATTTTCCTCCTCGCTTATTGTTATATTTCGCTCCGCTCCTGTGATCGAAAAACGCTCCTATAGGAGACGCTCACTTTTGAAAACTGGGCCAAAAATCGCTCCGACTGATCGAATTTCGCTCGTTTGGTTTAAGCGTGTACGGTAAGTCCAAAGCCTGACCATATTTAGATGGGGCCCAGGGGTGCTAACTCCCTTTTACTATCACAAATATTTTAACCCATTTTTGACCGCTGTTGAGTTTTCGCAACATAGGGCTTAAGATTTCTTAAACTGAATTTTAAAATTACATATATTTGGGCAAGTTTATACCTTCAAAAATAATTTTTATTTTAATATTTGTAACCCATTTGTATCATTAGCTCATATGAACGCTAAGTCAGGGATGACTATTATATGATACTCCTGTTCGTACTTTTGAAATTTCATTTTAAGAAACCATAAAACTGTAATACTTCAAGTATCCTTTATTAAAAAAATATGTTTATATTTTTTATCATTTATGCTTAGTGCTTTTCCGTTAAAGACGTTTTCCACTTAAAATGTTTGATCAAATCTGGGAAAAGTTCTTATAACACACACGTGTGTGTGTATGTGTGTGCGTACTGTCGGTTGTATAAGTGGGTTCTCCTGTATATATATATTGTTATATGTCTATCTAGATAATAATTTTATGGAAAAAACCCTCCATGTATAAATTTGTATATAATAATTAGAGAATTATTTGTTAAATGAACCATTCATTTATTAATTTGCGCAGAGTAATCGTTGCTTGTAAATAAGAACCAATGGAATTCAATCATCTTGTTAGAGAACTTCTTTCTTAGGTTATTCTTTTAATTAGCCTCCCCTCCCCCCAACTGATCACTGATATCAACATAGATATTCGGTTCCATGGTTCTGATAATTGTTGTTTCCTGTAAATATTTAGATAGCTGAAAATGAGGTTTGAATTGCAAGTGAGTTTTAATGTCTAATTCATATTTATGCATAATCCAGAATTATGAATAAATGATTCAAGTATGCTATCATTATTTTCTCATAAAAAAATTTCAAATTTATTTAGAATGTCTGGCTATAATTATTACATTTTTAAAAAGAGTTGATGCAAGTATCCTTACTTTCATATTTTATGCTCTAATTGTGTACTTAATAATTCTGAGTTTTTCTTTACTTATAATATTGGCTACATTTCATCAAAATGGATGAATACGTATGTAATTAAATCTTATGGATAATTAATATTTTTCTCTTAAATAAATTAGTATTTATAAATAAAATGTTTCATCAGTTATTAAAAAGGCTTCTTCACCATAAGCCAAGCTATGCGAACGTTAATGAATGATCTACTGGAGCGATTTCGCTAATACAACGCTGGGTCTCAGCGGAGAATTCAAAGATATATTTTGAGAAAAAACCCTGGTCACAAGTCTCCTCTGTCGTCTCTTCTTTTTGATGATGTGAATGGACAGGTTAAACTCAGGTTTCCGATTTAATATAAAACCCGTATCTCATACACTAAAACGAGAGGGGGGGATAAGCAGGCTTCACTGTAATTGTGCCGTCCCCAATTGAAACTTTTATGAATTTACTATTCGGCATATTGGCCCCCCTTAATTAGATAAAAATTTTATTTGCGTAACATGTCCTGCCCTGAATTCTGCATCATTTCCAGCAAAATTCAAAGCTTTATATAATTTCAAAAGCAAATAAACTCCCATCAACCATACATATTAACATTTACGTAGTTCCGGAAATAAATAAATAAAAGAAATATTTTTTCGATGTCATGTCATATTATATACGGATTAAATCCGAATTTTTGTACCGAATTGTTCCGAATGTATGTACTAATATGGCAATATGTAATTGTTATTATTAATATTAATTTTCAAAATAATAGTATTAATGTTTAAAAATCGCGAGAGGATCGCGAGAGAAAACAGACAATTTCTCTGCGACACGTGAGATGACACAAAGTGTTTGAGGGACGAGACGAGACAACAATCATATGGTAACAAATTCGCAGTACTTCATTTTGCGAGACTCGCAAGACGTCTCGCGCGAGACGAGACAAGCAATTCCTCTGCGAGACGTGAGATCAGACAAAGTGTTCGAGAGACAATACGAGACGAGACAACAATCGTATGGTAACAAAATCGCGGTCCTTAATTTTGCGAGACGTCTCGCGCGAGAGGAGACAGGCAATTTCTCTGCGAGACGTGAGATGAGACAAAGTGTTTGAGAGACAATACTAGAAGAGACAACAATCGTATGGTAACAAAATCGCAGTCCTTAATTTTGCGAGAGGAGACAGGCAATTTCTCTGCGAGACGTGAGATGAAACAAAGTGTTTCAGGGACGAGACGAGACAACAATCATATGGAACAAAATGGCCCTCCTTAATTTTGCGAGACTCGCGAGACTTCTCGCGCGAGACGAGACAGGCAGTTTCTCTGCCAGACGTGAGATGAGACAAAGTGTTTGAGGGACGAGACGAGACAACAATCATATGGTAACAAAATGTCCGTCTTTAATTTTGCGAGACTCGCGAGATGTCTCGCACGAGACGAGATAGGCAGTTTCTCTGCGAGACGTGAGATGAGATAAAGTGTTTGAGAGACGAGACGATGCAACAATCGTATGGTAACAAAATCGCAGTCCTTAATTTTGAGACTCGCGTGACGTCTCGCGCGAGACGAGACAGGCAATTTCTCTGCGACACTTGAAATCAGATAGTGGTTGAGACACGAGACGAGACAACAATCGTAATCGTATGGTAACAAAATCGCAGTCATTAATTTTGCGAGACTCGCGAGAAGAGACAGGCAATTTCTCTGCGAGACGTGAGATGAGACAAAGTATTTGAGAGACGAGCCGAGACAACAATCGTAATCGTTTGGTAACAAAATCGCAGTCCTTAATTTTGATATTCGCGTGACGTCTCGCGCGAGATGAGACAGGCAATTTATCTGACAGACTTGAAATGAGATAGTGTTTGAGACACGAGACGAGACAACAATCGTAATCGTATGGTAACAAAATCGCAGTCATTAATTTTGCGAGACTCGCGAGACGACAATTCGACTCGCGAGACAGGCAATTTCTCTGCGAGACGTGAGATGAGACAAAGTGTTTGAAAGACGAGACGAGACGACAATCGTATGGTCGCATTCCTCAAATCGCATTCCTCAATTTCGAAAGACTCGCGAGACGTCTCGCGCGAGACGAGACAAGCAATTCTCTGCGAGACGTGAGTGAGATAAACTGTTTGAGGGACGAGACGAGACGACAATCGTATGGTATCAAAATCGCATTCCTTAATTTTGAAAGACTCGCAAGACGTCTCGCGCGAGACGAGACAGGCAATTTCTCTGCGAGACGTGAGATGAGACAAAGTGTTTGAAAAACGAGACGAGGCAACAATCGTAATCGTTTGGTAACAAAATCGCAGTCATTAATTTTGCGAGACTCGCGAGAAGAGACAGGCAATTTCTCTGCGAGACTTGAAATGAGATAGTGTTTGAGACACGAGACGAGACAACATTCGCAATCGTATGGTAACAAAATCGCAGTCATTAATTTTGCGAAACTCGCGAGACGACAATTCGACTCCCGAGAAAAGGCAATTTCTCTGCGAGACGTGAGATGAGACAAAGTGTTTGAGAGACCGGACAACAATCATATGGTAACAAAATCGCAGTCCTTAATTTTGTGAGAGTCGCGAGACGAGACAGGATGTTTCTCTGCGAGACGTGAGATGAGACAAAGTGTTTGAGGGACGAGACGAGACGACAATCGTATGGTATCAAAATCGCATTCCTCAATTTCGAAAGACTCGCGAGACGTCTCGCGCGAGACGAGACAAGCAATTCTCTGCGAGACGTGAGTGAGATAAAGTGTTTGAGGGACGAGACGAGACAACAATCATATGGTAACAAAATGGCCGTCCTTAATTTTGCGAGACTCGCGAGACGTCTCGCACGAGACGAGATAGGCAGTTTCTCTGCGAGACGTGAGATGAGATAAAGTGTTTGAGAGACGAGACGAGGCAACAATCGTATGATAACAAAATCGCAGTCCTTAATTTTGAGACTCGCGTGACGTCTCGCGCGAGACGAGACAGGCAATTTCTCTGCGAGACTTGAAATGAGATAGTGTTTGAGTCACGAGACGAGACAACAATCGTAATCGTATGGTAACAAAATCACAGTCATTAATTTTGCGAGACTCGCGAGACGAGACAGGCAATTTATCTGCGAGACGTGAGATGATACAAAGTGTTTCAGAGACGAGCCGAGACAAAAATCGTAATCATTGGTAACAAAATCGCAGTCTTTAATTTTGCGAGACTCGCGTGACGTCTCGCGCGAGACGAGACAGGCAATTTCTTTCCGAGACGTGAGATGACACAAAGTCTTTGAGAGACGAGTCGAGACGAGACAACAATCGTATGGTAACAAAATTGCAGTCCTTAATTTTGCAAGACGAGACAGGCAATTCCTCTGCGAGACGTGAGATGAAACAAAGTGTAGAGGGACGAGACGAGACAACAATCATATGGAACAAAATGGCCGTCCTTAATTTTGCGAGACTCGCGAGACGAGACAGGCAGTTTCTCTGCGAGACGTGAGATGAGACAAAGTGTTTGAGGGACGAGACGAGACAGCAATCATATGGTAACAAAATGGCCGTCTTTAATTAGTCGAGACTCGCGAGATATCTCGCACGAGACGAGATAGGCAGTTTCTCTGCGAGACGTGAGATGAGATAAAGTGTTTGAGAGACGAGACGATGCAACAATCGTATGGTAACAAAATCGCAGTCCTTAATTTTGAGACTCGCGTGACGTCTCGCGCGAGACGAGACAGGCAATTTCTCTGCGAGACTTGAAATGAGATAGTGTTTGAGACACGAGAGGAGACAACAGTCGTAATCGTATGGTAACACAATCGCAGTCTTTAATTTTGCGAGACTCGCGAGAAGAGACAGGCAATTTCTCTGCGAGACGTGAGATGAGACAAAGTATTTGAGAGACGAGCCGAGAAAACAATCGTAATCGTTTGGTAACAAAATCGCAGTCCTTAATCTTGATATTCGCGTGACGTCTCGCGCGAGATGAGGCCGGCAATTTATCTGACACACTTGAAATGAGATAGTGTTTGAGACACGAGACGAGACAACAATCGTAATCGTATGGTAACAAAATCGCAGTCATTAATTTTGCGAGACTCGCGAGAAGACAATTATACTCGCGAGACAGGCGATTTCTCTGCGAGACGTGAGATGAGACAAAGTGTTTGAGAGACGAGACAACAATCATATGGTAACAAAATCGCAGTCCTTAATTTTGCGAGAGTCGCGAGACGAGACAGGATATTTCTCTGCGAGACGTGAGATGAGACAAATTGTTTGAGGGACGAGACGAGACGACAATCCTATGGTATCAAAATCGCATGCGAGACGAGACAAGCAATTCTCTGCGAGACGTGAGTGAGATAAAGTGTTTGAGAGACGTGACGAGGCAACAATCGTATGGTAACAAAATCGCAGTCTTTAATTTTGTGACTCGCGTGACGTCTCGCGCGAGACGAGACAGGCAATTTCTCCGCGAGACGTGAGATGAGACAAAGTGTTTGAGGGACGAGACGAGACAACAATCATATGGTAACAAAATGGTCGTCCTTAATTTTGTGAGACTCGCGAGACGTCTCGCACGAGACGAGATAGGCAGTTTCTCTGCGAGACGTGAGATGAGATAAAGTGTTTGAGAGACGAGACGAGGCAACAATTGTATGGTAACAAAATCGCAGACCTTAATTTTGAGACTCGAGTGACGTCTCGCGCGAGACGAGACAGGCAATTTCTCTACGAGACTTGAAATGAGATAGTGTTTGAGACACGAGACGAGACAACAATCGTAATCGTATGGTAACAAAATCGCAGTCATTAATTTTACGAGACTCACGAAACGAGACAGGCAATATCTCTGCGAGACGTGAGATGAGACAAGTGTTTGAGAGACGAGCCGAGCCAACAATCGTAATCCTATGTTAAAGAAATCGCAGTCATTAATTTTGCGAGACTCGCGAGACGAGATCGACAATTTCTCTGCAAGACGTGTGATGAGACAGTGTTTGAGAGACGAGCTGAAACAACAATCGCAATCGTATGGTAACAAAATCGCAGTAATTAATTTCGCGAGACGAGATCGGCAATTTCTCTGCGAGACGTGAGATGAAACAAAGTGTTTGAGGGACGAGACGAGACAACAATCATATGGTAACAAAATCACAGTCCTTAATTTTGCGAGACTCGCGTGACGTCTCGCGCGAGACGAGACAGGCAATTTCTTTGCGAGATGTGAAATGAGACAAATTGTTTCAGAGACGAGACGAGACAACAATCATATGGAAACAAAAACGCAGTCCGTAATTTTGCGAGACGACACAGGCAATTTCTCTGCGAGACGTGAGATGAGACAAAGTGTTTGAGAGACAATACGAGACGAGACAACACTCGTATGGTCACAAAATCGCAGTCTTTAATTTTGCGAGACTCGCGAAACATCTCGCGCGAGACGAGACAGGCAATTTCTCTGCGAGACTTGAAATGAGATAGTGTTTGAGACACGAGAGGAGACAACAATCGTAATCGTATGGTAACACAATCGCAGTCTTTAATTTTGCGAGACTCGCGAGAAGAGACAGGCAATTTCTCTGCGAGACGTGAGATGAGACAAAGTATTTGAGAGACGAGCCGAGACAACAATCGTAATCGTTTGGTAACAAAATCGCAGTCCTTAATTTTGATATTCGCGTGACGTCTCGCGCGAGATGAGGCAGGCAATTTATCTGACAGACTTGAAATGAGATAGTGTTTGAGACACGAGACGAGACAACAATCGTAATCGTATGGGAACAAAATCGCAGTCATTAATTTTGCGAGACTCGCGAGACGACAATTCGACTCGCGAGACAGGCAATTTCTCTGCGAGACGTGAGATGAGACAAAGTGTTTGAGAGACGAGACAACAATCATATGGTAACAAAATCGCAGTCCT
Source organism: Cheiracanthium punctorium (assembly GCA_038373885.1). NCBI lineage: Eukaryota > Metazoa > Arthropoda > Arachnida > Araneae > Cheiracanthiidae > Cheiracanthium > Cheiracanthium punctorium. The sequence goes on along the minus strand of JAWZYV010016579.1, from coordinate 454,916 downwards.
TAATTTTGCGAGAGTCGCGAGACGAGACAGTATATTTCTCTGCGAGACGTGAGATGAGACAAAGTGTTTGAGGGACGAGACGAGACGACAATCGTATGGTATCAAAATCGCATTCCTCAATTTCGAAAGACTCGCGAGACGTCTCGCGCGAGACGAGACAAGCAATTCTCTGCGAGACGTGAGTGAGATAAAGTGTTTGAGAGACGTGACGAGGCAACGATCGTATGGTAACAAAATCGCAGTCCTTAATTTTGAGACTCGCGTTACGTCTCGCGCGAGACGAGACAGGCAATTTCTCTGCGAGACTTGAAATGACATAGTGTTTGAGAGACGAGACGAGACAACAATCGTAATCGTATGTTAACAAAATCGCAGTCATTAATTTTGCGAGACTCGCGAGACGAGATAGGCAATTACTCTGCGAGACGTGAGATGACACAAGTGTTTGAGAGACGAGACGAGACAACAATCGTAATCGTATGGTAACAAAATCGCAATCATTAATTTTGCGAGACTCGCGAGACGAGACAGGCAATTTCTCTGCGAGACGTGAGATGAGACAAAGTGTTTGAGGGACGAGACGAGACGACAATCGTATGGTATCAAAATCGCATTCCTTAATTTTGAAAGACTCGCAAGACGTCTCGCGCGAGACGAGACAGGCAATTTCTCTGCGAGCACGTGAGATGAGACAAAGTGTTGTAGAGACGAGACGAGATAACTGTTTCACGTATCGCGTCTATTCCTATGCAACTTTCTGAAAAAACTCATAAGCACAAAAGTTCTCTTGAAAAATGGACTGAAGTGTAATTTTTTTGGAAATTGCAAAAATTCCGTATGTTTAGCCAATTTTCCCTGTTTGATTCGTAACTAAGTTCATTGCTTCTTCACACTTTTGAAAAGAGACATTCTAAATTTTTTCTCTAAGAGTCTCTAGCGCAATTGAATACTTTTAAAAGCTTTTCAAAAGTTGTATGTTTTCTTAAAAATACAGCATTAATATGATATGTTTCAATGAGGAATGGATGCGAAACGTCTCGACTCGCAAAAATCTCTCTATAGTACACTGTTATTAAAAGTAGTTCAATATTTCACCATAAAATGGTACTAAATTAGCTGCAACCTTCCTATTGAGAAAGGTTTCATCATGATTTGGTTTCATTGATCATCAGTATAAGCACTAATTTATGGTAGAATGTTTCTCCATAGCTGCAGCTAATGCAGCTGGTTGCAGCTAATTTAGCAAAATTTTATTTAGAAATGTTGAACTTCTTCTATTAAAGAGTATTCTTCTAAGTAGTATTCTAAAGAGAGTATTCTTCTTCTAAAAGAGTATTCTAAAGAGAACTTCTTCTATTAAAGTGTAGTACCAATGAGAAGTTGGGGAAGTAGGCCTGCCTCGTCTCGCACAGCAGCTGCAAAATGTCTCATATCATCTCGTCTCGCGTCCATCTCTTTAAAGGACCCGACGACAACAACTGTATATATGCCACTGAAACTGGGATTAGCGATAAAATTTTGTGTGCGATGAGTTGGTAAAGGCATACAACAGCTTAATTTTACCGATGAAAATTATTATCAAAATTAAACCCGCAGAGCCCATCCAGTCGACTATGGGACCGGGCTAAAGAGAAAAATAACGGACACCGTGCAATAAACCCCCCGCCTCTTTTTGAAAAACAATTACGATTGGTTTTGTTCGCATCTTTTTTTCCTCCTCCAAACACAAAATTTTATTTTATGTTGTCTGAAGTAAAGGAATATACATATGACAATCAAACAGATGATTTCGGTGAAACGTCATGGCGAAATGCTACATACATCGTTTATAGAGCATTTCAAGGAATTGAAAAAATGTTAAATTATTTAAAATTAGTCAAATTCATACAAGTTTAAATTTGAATTATTTTCATTCTTCGTACTTCGTAATTGAAAAATAATGCAACTTTTGGGGATCCGTTGTAATTTTATTGAAAATTTTTAGAAGTGAAAAATATAAAATTTTGGAGCTCCTAAAATCTGTTGGCCTTGGGTGATTACTCCGTCTTTCTTGCCGGTAATGGGTAGGGATGGACGCGAGACGAAAAATTGGTGTCTCGCGTCTCGCAAAACATCCGAAAAGCTTGTCTCGTCTCGCAAAAATCCCTATATCATAATGTTAAAAATGTTTGTCTCGTCTTGCAAAAAAGCTGTAAAGCTCTGTCTCGTCTCGCAAAAAGTCGTCTCGCGTCCATCCCTAGTAATGGGGCACTGAAAATGTGATCCAAGACGACTTTTATGTCAAATAACTTGTTACAGGTAAGGTTTCATATTCTCTTCTTTGCTTGTTTTCTTATCGCGGTTGCTCCACGGATCGTCCAATCGTCTCTCTTTTATTTCCATTTACAGAATGATTTTACAATGTTGACTCGCGTAACAGTCGCCCTCTCATAATAGTCGCACCCCGTTTTGAAGCAGAAAAAATAGCTTTAGAGTTATAATATGTAGTAAATTTTCCGCGCATAATAGTCGAACATAGACATTCAACATGAAAAATTGGCATAAAAAGTGCGACTATCATTACACGAGGAAACACGGTAATATAGTCTATGAAATTTTTGGCTGTCTTGAATTACCTATTTTGAAGAAAGAGACCACAAATACAACCAGCTTTAAAAAGGCATGATAAGGTTTTGATGAAGTATGTTTTATTACGCTCACTCAAGAAGAGGCTTTAAATGTCTCCTAGGTAGGAGAAATTAACAATCTACTATTTTTTTTTTAATCAACCAGAATAACTTTTTTAAGTTATCGGAAGAAGGTTCAGCTAGTTTGTGCTAAATATTCATCACTTAATTTGAATATTTATTTAAAGAGAAAATGAAATAAAATATATCGCACTAACTTCGAGAATCATAGAACCCTCTCCATTTCCCTTGAGTGTCTCCTTAACGCATACCATTTTGCAAAATAGCGTGTGATCATCGGCGTTCACAAGGAGAGGAGATGAACAACCCCGCACTTTTGTGGATTTGTTTTTTTTTTTTTAATAGCAACTTCATATATTTTTAATTTTTAACGTAAGATTATGTCCAACCATCCCGACGCCTTGAAGAATTGAAGAAAGTGCGTACGCCACTGGTAATGCGATCTAAAATTTTGTTTGTATATACTTGCACTTATGAAAATGTGAACCACAAATTGCGTAAAATCATATTTGTTTGTACTAGTTTAAAAAAAAAAAAAGCAAATCATTAATCTGAATATACAGAGGGTGTTTACACATTTTTAGAATGATTTCGGGGCTGTTTAATTAATGTTTAAAATGTAAAGACTATTTTTTTAAATGTTCGATCTGATAGCCTTTTTCTGGAAATTTTCTGGTCTGCATCGTAATTTCCATGATAGAAGAGCTTTTCGTAAAATTTGCAGGGGTATTGCGTTCCATTACTTTCCAGAGTCCATCTATCGTGGTGGGTTTGCGTTTAGAAAGAGCTCTTTTAACAGACCAAAGGCACGATAGTCCATAGGTGAAACGTCAGGAGACTTCGCAGGAACATGTTGAAAAGGTATATATGCTATACCTGTATCAATCTTTATTTTTTCAAGGAATACAATGGAAGTTTTCGAATTATGACGTTTCGAAGTTTGCGTTGAGCCACATGTCTCGGCAAAAGCTGGTGAACATTATTATTTTTAGCTTTTTTAAGTTGTAAATCTTGGTTTAATATTTTATTTATTGTTGCTACAGACAGTATCTAAAGACTTTGCAATTGATCTCTGTGTTGCCGGATTTTCTCTTGTTACCAGCGATTTCACTTTAGAAACATTTGAAACAGTGCGTACCTTTTTCGGATATTCGTTTGGAGTCTTCTTTCCATGTAGAAATAATGATTGACGGTTTTTAACTTGCCGATTAATAATGTTGCTTATTTTTCACTTAGAAATTTTAATACCATGCATTTCAAACGTTTTTGAATTATGGAATAAGAATATTTCTCTTCGGAAAGCGCAAAAACATATCCTTCAATCCATAGCTTGTTTACATATGACATTTTTAAAGAAGAATAAATTTAAAAGTAGCAGACGATATTTCAAATAATAAGCTGCTGCCAAAAATTTTTATTCTGAAACATTTACTTTTTAAAAATTCTTTATCGAAATCATTCTAAAAATGTGTAAACACCCTCTGTATTTTCTTTATGTGTAGCGGGGGGTGGGGAGGGGGTGGAACCACTAATAACCAGGTTAGAACGGATTAATGCGACTTTGTGTTGATTTTATGGAAATAGTTTACTATCTTTTACATTAATTTCTTTTTTTATCGGAAGGGGCAGCGGCCCTCTCCAACCCCCTCCCTTCCCTTTAATCTGTCCTTGGGTTAGAACACTTATGCGATATAAAGCTTTACGCTTTTCCCCAAAATCCAAACACGGTTATGCGTTATCTCACAACGCATTTGCCATTCAGCGAAATCACAAATCCTAGTGATTCCTAGCCAAATCTGGCAACCCGGCTGATGAAACTTGCTCCTGGCAGCTTCAGTGTATGGAACCCGCTCTTCAGATGCTTCATTGGAAAGCTATATCTCAGTCGGGGAAGAGGGGGAGAACAATCGCATACGGTTTTTACAACCACGTGGAAAAAAAAGGGAAACCGGAGCAGATGATTCCGGGGGTAGGAGAAGAATTATCTCTTCTGGTGGCAGGAATAATTGCCGGCAGATTGTTACTCAGCCTCCCGACCCTCCTCTTATAATTGCCCCGTATAGAAGAAGGTGAGACGATTTGTGTTGTAGATCTTCTCTAAACTTATATATCTTGTTCTCTGATTGATCAGCTGTGCCACTGATTGTTTGGAAGCGGTATTTTCCAATGCCGGACGATGATTGTGCGAGCAGATACTATTTGGAAGATGAGGTACTGTGAACCTGTTGATGGTTCCGGATTTTGTACCTCGACTGTGTGCTACTGCTCACAGTGTGCTGATGAGCATCTGCTGTTGATGGATTGCCATTATCAGATTTCAGAGATTGTTTTCTGACGTAAGTGCGACGATGCTACCCGGTCGAAGAATTCGCTGATAAGAGAGTTGGAATGGAGAAGTTTTTGCATTGTCTAACTTTGTAACTGTCTCATCAAGATGTTCAATCCTCGAGAAGTTGCCTGTTAAATTAAGATTAAATTTGTGTAATTGATGATACGATTGCGTGAAGGCCCCGTTAAAGAATTGCAAAACTAATTATTCCCGTGAGAGCAATTATCGCAACGTCTTCGAGCTGCTGCCATTATGTAAACAAACCATTTGCAAGGTGAAAAAGTCAAACGTGAAAGCCCTAAAAGCGAGAGTGACTGAAAACAGAACGCTCTACTTGACAAGGAGAAGCGAAAAAGAGAAGAACAAAAAATTCCTCAACGTCTCCATTCCTGGATTGTTTTATGTCCTCAGTGGTCATTCCCTAGAGTAGACCTTGCCTTCTCGCCCGTGCGCTACCTGCGACACGTGATCTCACCTGGACCCACCCCCTTCCCGGTGACGTCATCCCCCTACGTGTCCTGACGTCACCTGTGGATGTCCCCGGAGGGGGAGGAGTGAGCTCCAGAATCTGGGAGTGGCTTTCGGTGTGTGCGGCCCCTCCCCCCGCAGTGTCCGCGACTTCGACAGTCGGTTGGCTGAGCCAGCGACGGCCGGTGCACCACGCCATGACGACCACGACCAGCGACGCCGGAGCAGCGACGACCGCGGCCGGCGCGGGTGCGACGGCGGCTGGGGCCTCTTCGCCACCGCCGCCGCCCGGCATGCCCCTGCAGCGCCCTTGCCGGACCGTTTCGCCCCAGATACCATTGCCCAGGGCGCCCCTGCTCATGGAAGTGGTGAGTCGCTGTCATTCATTTACACGCTTGTTACGCATTCCATTATATACTCGAGCAGGGCCGGTTTTAGATGCTTGGTCACCCTTATCCATTTAATAAATTAAAAAAATATATAAATTGGTAAATACAGTTCGAAAATAAAATTTTCATTTCATTTTGAAAAGAAAATTTTACTGCTTTTTTTTTTTTTTTTTTTGAACAAAAAGATGGCAGAACATACATAGAAAAAAAAATCATTTTAAACGTAAAAATGGTGCAAATTCTACATTCATATCATGTATATATTGAAATATAACTATGCCTTAATATAAAACAGCAACTGAAGTCTTCCAAAACAAAACAAGCCTGATTAAATTATAAAACATGAACACTACAATTAAAGTTTTCAGTAGTGAAGTACAAAAGTAACATAATCCAGATAAAATAAAAACAGTCAGTAGATTTTGACCACCCATTGACTTCTGCAGCCCGTTTGGGGAGCACACTTTGCAATTAAAACTAGAACTGGCTCTGCATTCGAGATTGAATTTCTGAAAATAACGATGCTTGTTTAAATCTTCAGTTTTGAAGAACAAACCAACGAATGACACATTAGATCTTCTGTCACCTTATTAAAAAACTAGTAAAATTATGTTTTAGTGCTAGTAGTTTCTTGTAACTTTCAGTTAGCTTTGCGTTTTGTCCACCCGCTGTTAAATGCCTTAATTAAATAAATACATTAAACTGGCTAACGATTGAGTAAGGATTTTCCTCACTTTCATTGTCAAATGAGATATACCATAACAAAAAATTTTGTTGAGTCTTATTGAAAATTTAACTATAAATTTCTGCCTTTGTTTGTATATCCGTTGTATTTATAAACAATTCGGGTATGGATCAATCCGGTCTTTCGCCTGTTATTTTTGGAGTACAAACAAGCAAATTAAAGGTTTTTTTTTCTAAATGTTTTTCCACTACTATAATTCAATTGGTGATCAAATATCTCTTTTGATAATTGCTGTTGATACTAAGCACGTATAAAATAACAGACTTGTATCATTGATCAAAAGAGTCTGTTTTGCCTAATTAATATAAAACACAGCACAAGGATATATTTTTTTGATGGGAGGCATAAAGATAAATGATCAGGCAAGAGAGGGATTCGAACCTCAAGCCCATGCGCTCGCAAGTGCTCTGACCACTGGACTGCCGGTATGCTTCCCTCATTTCGCCCCAACTTTAAAATGTAATGATAAACCGTTTTCAGAGCTTCGACCTCCATTTGGTGACGCCTAAAATAACATTAACCTTATTCCTACTCTACTTGATCTGTAAAAATTAGCAGCTTTAAAAACTGTCTGGCAATGAAAGTTGAGTGTCAGATCATGGGCACGAAGTTTTCATTGGGATTATGATAATTATATTCTTAACTCCTCACCAAAAATTGCAAATATTCTGTGACTTGTGCGATTGTGCTTGTAAATATACTGGGTAAATTCTTAAAATTTAATGACCCTTCCCTTTTTTTCCATATAGTAAAATAAGGGCCAGTAGATTGTCTTTGCCCCCCCCCCCCCAAAAAGAATCACATTAATCATCCATAGTCGTGATTATTAGTAAATATGTGTTTACTGAAATTTTGTGCAGTAACAAAACAACACCGATACTTAAACTCTTGTATCCAAAAAAAATCTTACAAAAGTTAATCCTTGGACGATTTCAAATGTATTTATAACTTCATACACATTACAATTTTGTATCGGTCTTGCAACATTAGAAAATAAGTAATAATGCACCTCCTTTAAGTCCTAAATTATGTAAGTTGTGCATTTTGTGTATTTTTCTTCCCATATACTTTTTGTTTACGAAACCCAAACTTATGATCCTAGTTAAATTAAATGACAGTTATTATAAAAAGTATTCGATTATAACTAAAAGGAGAACCGTACCAGAATTCAAAGTGGATTAAACATATACTGCATTCACATAAAACCATCCAATTTGGTTTTTATATACTTTCAAAATTAAATTAATCAAACCTTTTGCATGCTTTTGAGATTTACCGAATAAAATCATCTGTTTATGTTTCAACCGTACACAAAAGGGCTCAACATTCCCTTTTGTGAAGTAACACAAAAGTTGTGACAAACATTAAGAAAAGTTTGATCTTTACTTAATGTTTGTTTGTTTTTTTACTTTTTATACTTTTGAGACTAATTAAACTAGATTATATAAAAAAAAACGCATCATTATAAATATGAAAGATTTAATATGAAGATTTAATTAAATATATTTATTTTTATATTTCATATAACCTATTAATTATTATTAAACGATTCTCTTGCTTTTTAAATTATTTCCTATTATAACCTAGCTGTATAATTATAATAAAGACTTTTTCTTATTTTTTTATTGATTGTTTGATTCATTTTTTTACCCTATTTTATTTGTAGGGCAAAAAGTAAAGCAACAGTGGATTTTCTTTCTTGTTAATAGATTTTATTAAAATGTTTTACTCGGTTAAAATTTTTGTATGCTTCGGGAAAAAATAGTTAAAACAATTCGTGTTGAGTAGAAAGTATACTATGTTTACTATTTAAGTTAACCAATGATACTTATCTTTGAAGAAATTTTGTTACTAATTAATTTGCATATTATTTGTTAGGAAAAGGAATAATATTTTTTTTTAAACGGAAATACAATTTAGTTAGGTATAAATAAACGAAATAAAGCAATTCAACATTTTAAATTATGCTCAACACTCCAACTTTTCTTTCTTTTTTTAAGTGTTACGTTTGTGTTCCTTGTATCTTCAGTTTAAACTTTTTTCTCGCTTTTCAAATAAAACTAGCTTTTTATCTTTTTACAGCCTTGTTTTAATATTTCTGTATTTTAATAATAACAATAATAAAATTATTATTACAAAATAGGATCCAAATATATGTGTGCAAAATATCATTTTGCACACTGCTTTCCGCAAGAAATATTTTCAACTTACAAGAGCTTTCAAAACTCAATGTCTCTAAAAATTTCCGATGGACTTCTGGAAAAGTTTATCAGGTTTTTAAGAATAAATATTCAAAATAACTAGCAAAATAATTATTAAGAAGAATAATTATTTTGCTAGTTGATTCTAATAATGATTATTTTGAAGTTTGTTTGATTTTTTCTAACATTTAAAAAATATGAGGTCTATTCAAATCACATGTCAAGCTATAACTAAAAAATAAATATAGATAATGAAAATAATTACTACAAATATGTTTTCTTTTTGTACCATTGGAATGATTTACTAATAAAATCGCATTTGTCACTTCCTTTACCTGAATTTCTCCAAAAATAATTTATTTATTTTTCTTACAACAGCAGTAATTAAAAAAAAGAAGGAAAATCATTTACTTTGAAGTTGTAATAAATATGTCGTATAGTTATTTACAGGAATAAACATCTAGAAATCGTGATTTGATTTTGTGGTTAAGGCAAAACTACGAGTGCTATCTGCCTAAAGGGAGGACCCCTCAAGCGAAGTTCTTTTTAAGGGGTTGTAACGCTTATTCACGTACCTTGTATCTGGAAATAATAGCCCAGAACTGTAGCCCGTTAGATCAACAGCTGCACGCGGCAGGCCAGAACCCAGATTTGGATCACGAGAAAGCAATAAATTCATTTCATTTTAAAGCTCCAAGTTTCCATGATATATTAAATTTTATGACATTTATTTAATTTGCATGTACGCCAATAGATCATTCCACAGGAAGGTTATGGGTTGTGTAATTTTTAGGGAAAGTATTTTAATGGTAACACCCCAAAATATTTTGAAGCTAATTGTCAAATAAATGCAGGTTTTTTGTAGTAGCATTTAAATATTTTTATAGATATTTTATAGATATTTTTATAGATAGCATTTAAATATTTCATAAACCGGCAACGTATAATTTTACTAACTTGCTTTCTTTTTAATCAATTTACAAATAAAAGTGTATATATATATATATATTCAAATTAAATATTATAGTATGATTTTAAATGATATGCAACATTATCATAGGCATTTAGTATCAGCTGTTATCACAGGAGGAATAACATAAAAGTAAATCAAAGAATATTACAACAAAATTATTTTTAAAAAAGGGGGGGAAAAGGTGTAGTTAGATTATTTAAAAAATGTAAAATTCTACTATTAAATTAATTTATTTTAATTCTAATTATGGAAAAATATTGTAAAATAAAATTTATAATGAGCCAAGCAAAACATAAATCAGTTAGGCGCTTAAAATTTGAGGTTGGCAAAATTTCTGTTATATTTTCCCTATGATGTAAAATTATTTATTATTATTCCTAAAATTTACTATGCTTTAATTTCCGCAGATGGCATATTCAATTAACTGTACAGGTTTTAAACCATCACATTTTAGTTCTGCTAAAATTTCTTCAAATTAATTCTCTCCCCCCCCCCCTCCTCCCCAATCCCTGACAACTTCATTTACAGCTTAGCTTAAATATTTACTGCAGTTTACTGCGTTTACACAAAGCAAAACTGCGCAGTTTAGTTTTTATTTTTTTATAGTTTTTTCTTGCACTCTTTTCCTTTCCTTTTAATTACAACAGTACTTTTGTTTGAATCAGATAACTTATTTATGAGCTTGTTACAGGATTCAGAGTAAAGCTATATGGTTTACAAAGTATTTAATCATTTTTAACGAAATTCTTAAAAGTCGTATGATTAATGAACACACGCAACCACCTTTCTTGTAGATAATAAAGTTATTTCTCCGCATTAAAAGTAGATGTAAGACGAGACAAAAATTTGCATTTGTTATACGAGACGAGATGTACCTGTCTAATAGTACTAAGAGATTTTGAGAGATGAGCAAAGGTTCGCAGTTACTGTGTGAGGTAAAGCAGCACTTTTACTCGTCTCGCATAAGGTGACCAGATTTTTTGAACATAGAGTTAGAAACATGTCGCCAATTCTGAAACAACATTGACGACATTTTATATAATTAATGAGATAACTAACAGTAATATAGTTAAAAAACAATGTAATAATTAAGAATTTTCCCTAATTGCATTTTTTACATTTTCGGGTCAAAAAAACCCGCAGAAATTGCGGACAGTAACTGATAATTGGGGATGTTTTGGTCGCCTTAGTCTCGCAGCTATCTTTTTCTCTCAATATTACACACTAAAAAATAACTGTACAATTACTGGAAACTTTCCGTAAAATTTGACGAAAATTCTCCGTTTATATTTTAATATGGGACAATTTCCGTATATCAAGTGTCAGTGCCTATCTGAAACAGAATTTCTACTGGAATTTACAGGAATAAAGTTTCGTAAACATACGGTAATAGTATACTGGCGTCCCATTTGGCAGTACATTTTCCGGATTTTCACGGATTTTTTTTTACAGTATTTTTGAGACAAAATATGTATAATACGGTTTTTCTGTGTGTGATATTCAACTTTTTTTCTATTGCTAATGCCTCTTTTTATAAAAGATTGACTTTGAATGCATTATCATAGAATTTCTGTTTTATTGTAAATGGAATGTAATAAACAGAAATAGATTGTAATAAATCGGTTTTTTAAAGACTTAAAAGTTCATCTGCAACATCTTTTTATTGATTACTATGTATCATATACCACTGAATTCATGATTTGTTATAAACGTTCCTAATTTTTTTTTGTTTAATTTCTTTTTAATGGATTTTTTTTTAAATCCCGCGTCACAACTACCTTAATATTAAAAGTTTGTAATCGCTATAACAAAACTTTCTCGGCTTTCAAAATGTCAAATTTTATTTTTAAATTTATATCGATAATACGGTAATAATTAATGTTCAGTAGAAAGCAAATAAAAAGCTCAATAGCTTCAAATAAAAAAATATAAAAAAACAATTTTCAATTGTTATTTCAGACATGCTTAATTTAACGCGAGTAGATCAAAACACACCTACGCACAAAAAAAAAAAAAAAAAAAAAAAAACATGCGCAGCGTGAGAATATTTGTGATAATGTAAGTGATAACGTGGGAAATTTTTAATCACCTGTTTAAAGTGGTTGTGACATCGTTAAAAAATTTAAATAACAATGTAAATAATTTAGATTAAAGTGATATGATTGCAAAATTATTTAGTTTTGATTATTAATATTACTTTGTAATGTTATTTTCTTTTCTTTTAGTTTTGTTCTAATTAAGTTCTCTGAGACAGGTACAATCAATTTTATTGCTTAAAAAAAGGGGAGGGGGTATGTGCAATGTATTTTTTGTGTATGCTTCGACTTATACAAATATACATATTATTTTTATTTTAATTTTACTTACTTTTAAAAACTAAGTGAGACAAGCTTGTTTTCTTCATATTTGAAAAAAATTTTGTTCATAAATTAGTTTTCTCTTACAACAGCTTACGAAAAGAATTTTATAACATTCTTTAACTGCCACTTCAGATTGTTATGGTGAGAGGCGCCACACTCTTTAGAATGTAGGCTGGGGTTTGATTCCTGATTTGGACTTGACCGTTAGTTCGTCCGTCCCTTCATAGGGGTAATGTCGGCCGCTTGATGGGTGCCCACATAATAAAATGGTCAACACTTCGGGCTCTTGTAGTGGCGAATGTCTACATGGCTAATGCGCGTTCTTTGAAAAGAAAATCCGTTAACTGAATAAAAGAAACCAAAGAAATTCTCTCATCGTGTATTTTGTTTATTGATCGTTACATCTTGGTCTCTTTTTGTATGTTCATTTTAAAAGTTTTCAAATCCTTTTTCCGATTTATTGATTCCAATCTCTTCTTTTTTTTTTTTTTTTTTTTTTTTATGGTTAGAAGTTTTGACTAATTTTCAACGATGTAAACAGATTTTTGAATTTGTCTTAAAATATTCTATTTTATGTTTAATAATGAACAATAATGTTTAAAATGCATTATTTAAACATTTTATTTAGTACCACTATGAAATTTTAAGTGCAATTTTTAAGTTTATAAAATACTTTTATCGATTGTTTTTTTCCTGATAATTCAGTTTATGGCATTTATCATATAAAACTTTTTTAAAAGGTTAAAACTGATTTTTCTCGTTATGTTTAAAATATGTATACATACTTCAATAAAAAATGTTAACTAAGGATGATTGCGAGACGAGAAATAGTACTTTCTCTTCTCGCATATATCAATTATAAATTTCTGTTTCTTCTCGTCTCTCAATCGTCTATAATTAGTATTACAATTAATTTTTTAACTTCCACTAGTGCTTAAGTTTCTTAAAATATTGCTGACGAAAGCATTCATATTCAGGTAAAATATTACGAAATTTTGTCTAAAAATATATTAAACATTTTGTCTGTTGTGTGGTTAAAACCCCCTTTTCAAACACATACATACGTATACAGTAATACAAGCTGTACCGAGAAGAAATGAAACAATATGTATTTACACTAATTACTTTAATTAATAACAGAAAAATGACCGGAATTTAAAAAATCAACTACTGTGCATTAAATAATATGTAAATGAGCAAATGAAAAAGAATGAAAAATTAATGCATTTTATTGCTTTATATTCGCATTGGTATACGTTTTGCATCTTTTAATGTTTGCTTACAAAGCCAAAACGTATCTGGGGATCAGAAAAATCTGACTCCTCCTAAACAGTTATCTGCTTTTTAAAATATTGATAAGAACTTAAACATCTAGTGAAGTTAAGTACCATGTTTCATTTCTTATCCCCAGAAAAATATTCATTAATTACAAAAATTACAAACAAGTGAAAAATAAAATCTTCCAATTCTTTTTGTTGATTTTTTTTATATAACTTCTCAAAACCACTCTGATATCGAATTGCTCAACATGCATAATTCATAGTGTTTCTCCGAATTCCGTTAACTCCACATCAGACGAAAAATGTGTCTTTTGAAATAAACTTATTGGACAGAAAATAAGATTCGGTATATTGCCAACGTGAACGATGGAGTTAAGTTGAATCACGGTTTCAGTGAAAATTGAATGAATGAAAGATGTCGTAATGCTTCTATTTCTTGCTATAATTCATTTACATCGACAGTTCGCATTTGTGTTCCCTGTAATATTATGAATCCATAACGAGCTTGGGAATGTGCTATGGAATTCTGATTTTTTCTCCTTCTCAATATTTTATTCGCTTGAGACACACACACACACACACACACAAACAAACAAACAAACAAACAAAAAAGATAGATTCTTGTTACGCATAAACGTTAAACTATACCCCCCCCCCAATATTGAGGCATATCTGTAAATTTTTTTTGTTGTTGTTCATTGACATAGTTTATGCTATTATATTACTGAGCATTCTCAAATATGAGGGGTTTTTTTTTGGACAGTTCTTTTAATGAGCCAGTATTCTATTATCAAATAATGGGAGATAATTCAGATAATAATAAATTATCAGAATTTTGAACTTATATTCAACCCACTCTTTAAAGAAATAGTTTGATTACAGTATTACTAGGAAATCAAACCACAAAAAATAAAATCAGTTTACAAGAAATTGAGTTCACTAGAAATCTGAGTAAAATTAATTTACTAAGAGTCAATCATATCAAAACAAATACTAACAAAACGCTTGTAGATTTTACAAACGATTATTTAGAAACACAGATTCTAGATTACAGTTTTCTCCCATTCTATTTCTGTATTTTTTTGTTAAGCTGTTTAACAGGGATGCATTTGAAGGGGGGGGGCAGACTCTGATTCTCCCACCTTCATACCCTTCTGGCTACGTCCTTATTAAAGATGAAATTATAAAATTTCTTTAAGTTGCTAAAACTTAAAAAACAAATTTTAAAAAGCTACATGAAGTTTGTACCGGAGGTTTACAAAACTGATTGATGAGCGTTAATTTTGGCCAACAATATTTAAGTTAAATTTTTAGAAGACGTATTTTCAGTGGCCGATTAGTGCAAGTTTGTCGGGGGGCGGCGATTAGCTTGTTGGTGGGGGCGGTTAGTTAGAAGATTGACATATACATCCATTTTATGGGAGTAAAATAGGATCTTTTACATTAATTTCTTTTTTCTCGGGGATCTTTTACATTAATTCCCCCCCCCCCTTTAATTCGCTCTTGCGTATTTTAAAGGGAATAAGATAAGAGTAAATGAATTTGATCATACCAGTACGTGAATTTATTGAATGACTTAGCCTATTTTTGCTAAAACAGTTGTAAAAGTAAAACAGTTATAATTTTCAAAGAAGAACTCTGCTGAAAGAGAAAGTTTTTTTTTTCTTTTCCTTTTCTTGTCTTTATTTCTTTATATATATATATATATATATATATATATATATATATATGAATGTACAATTTTTGGTGTCTCTCAACCTCTTCTCCTAGATCGAAATTGTTAAATTTTAGTAGTAACAGATGTATAAAGTATTTTTTGTGTGCTAGACAGGACAATTATAATATCAAACACCAATAAAAGCAATGCGCAGTGTTGTACTCAACCCTTTTGTGCTCAGTTTCTCATATATCTGAGGCTAAAATTCTGACATTTCAACCCTTGGTCTCAAATATTTATAAATGCTAAACTTTCCATTCTTAGCCTTTATTTCCACAAAATGCTTAAAATTACAAAATACGACGTAAAAATTTCACTTTCATACATACCGTGTTTACTCGCGTAATAGTAGCACACTTTTTTTTGCATATTTTTCATGGTGAGAGTCTAGGTGCGACTATTATGTAGGAAAAATCTGCTACATAATATTGTAACTCTGAAGCTATTTTTTCTGCTTCAAAACGGCGATTCGGGGATGCGACTGTTATGCGAAGGCACTATTACGCGAGTAAACACAGTATTTTTTGACTAACAAGTATTAATAGCTCGTACAGTTCATGCCAGATATCTATCTATTGTAGCAGGCAGGCATCAGCAAAAATTAGAGAATGTGATGATAAGATTGGGCACAATTGGGTTAATTTCATTTAATATTTAAAATATCTCTCATACCCACTCAATTTTTCAGAAGCTGTTCAAATTCAATTATCGTAAAATAGTTCTCCTCACACATATTTTTAAAATGCTAAACTAGTACCTCAGTCGAAGCGGAATGAAAGAGAATTGCGAGAAATGTTCTGTGCTAATTAATGTGTGCAGCTTTGAAATGGACTGGTTTTGAATGTGTTATATTTATCATGAAATTATTAATCTTCTGCATTTGATTGTTAATCGAGTGCATAACTGTTCAAGTGCTTGATTTTCACAAAGGTGCTTTGTAAAATGATTTTCGCAGGATGTTATAAAATCTGACGATGACGGTGCTTGCGCTTCTGAATCTATAACAGAAAATACCACCATCACTCAAGTCTTAATTTAAAATTCTGATTCTGCGCAACGTAAATATTAAAAGAAAACTTAAGAGAGAACTTAAGAGATCAATTGCAACATACTATACAGTGCAATCAATCAATTGCAGTAACACCTTTTTGAATGCTAAATTCACTTTGAATCTAACAAGTAATAATATTGAAAACTGCTTATAAATAATTTAAAAGAAAATGCTGTGCAACCGTAAACACTTCAAAAATCCTATTTTTGGATGTCAAATTATTTCATAAGTATACTCTGCTGAAAGTAAGTGCAGCCTTTAGCCAAAAACACGATGCCACATTCAGCTGTAAAAACTATTTCGAGAAAAGTTGTTGCTACGGTTTTACCATTTTTGTGCTGATTTGAAATGATCACTTATCTAGTTAAACAATAAACCAACCTGAGGTCTAGTTTATTCTCTAACCTTTAAATAGTTTTATATTAATGCAGAATTATCGTTACTCGGAGGAGGAAGGGGGGAGGGGAGAAAAACCTAACACACAAAAATACTATGAATACCGTAGAATCTTCTGGAGAGAAGGAAAAACAAAACAAAATAGCTTCTGTATAATGTTTGAGTAAAGTTTATAAGTCTGTTTTCGAAAAATTTACAATGCACAAAGTTCGGATGCAAAATTTCAAAATGTAAGTTTAAATAAACATCTATGTGAGACAAATTCAACGACTATCTTTGGTTTTAAAGTTGGGGAAGGGAAAAAAAAAAAAGTTTCATCTTCTCTAGTTTGTATTAAACGGTTTAGGTATTTTGTATTGAATCATAAAGAATGTAATTTTTTAAAAAATTATCTTTTCCCAAAAATGAAATGTAATAAGCAGTTCTCCAGAATTACAAAAAGCACGCATATTTTTGTAGTTGTTGTTTGTTTGTTTTGGAATCTGCCTCGAGCTGTATCTATTTTTTCCTGATGTGCAGAAAACGACTATACAGACTATAATCTTTCCATTTAGCTGTTTTCCTCTTCTCGTTGAAATAAGAAGTGAACTTTTTTTTTTTTTTTTTTTTTCACTAGGGGCCAAGGCCCCCAGACTCGCTACGCTCGCTTTTCGTATGAGGCATTCGGCCCCTAATAAGGCTTATTCGTAAAAAAGACATAATTTCAACAGACAAAACCCGAAGATTGGATCAGATAGAATGTTACTGAGCTACACATTTCATGGTTCTTGCATGTTCATTGATACATAAAAATTTAAACTTCACACTACAGTAGACCCCCTCCCCCTCATGACACGGAAGATATTTTGTTATGGGAATCCGTGTGGTACGTCTCCTGAGCTATAATCCACCTGGAGTGCGGACTCCGCTTATAATCACTGGAAAAATTATTTGCACTCTTCAGAAACACAATGATATTTAGTATTGCCATTCAAAAGTTATATTAATTAAGAGCTAAAGCATAATAAAATCAGAAAATCTGTTTCGGCTGTATTTTTTATAATGTAAAACCTATTGGACACCTTGCAAATTTGCCACCCATGGCGATTTTTCATTATTTGGCGACTTGCGTACATGTAAAGTTAATAAAAGCTACGGAACAGATAGGATAGCTTGCCACCAATGGCGACTTTTCATTATTTGGCGATTTACACATGCTATACAATTTACACAACCTATACGATTACCATACGATTACCACACAACCATACGATACCGCAACGATTTACACAACCTATAATTACTCTTCATTTAAGGTTACCGGAAAACCGTTATTCATATTTTCATTTATATAATTGTTTGCAGATTGGCGTACTTAGCACCACGAATTATACCATCTCGTTGCGCTAGCAAATATCAAAAGTGTACTATAACTGCTATAATGGCATTGTTAACGCCGCCAAATATTTCTACTGGTAGCAAATAATCTAACTGGACCGAACCGGCTTTAAAATAATCTGCATTTTAATTATTTTTCATTTTCAAGATATTAGTTATTCTGTTTTGGAAATACGAATAATCGCTAATTCTAAACTCCTATTGTCTAAGCGAACTTACTATTTGAAAATTGTCAACTTTGTGTAACACATTTTGAGTTACTTATTTCATATTATTGTAACCTATTTATAGAAAAAAACAGGTGATGCCTATTCTACAGCTTACGAAATATTGTAACAATAGATTAAAGCTGTTGTGAACTAATAGTATTTAAATATATGTAAAAAATACATGTGAAGCATATTCTGTAGCTTACGAAATATTGTAACAATAGATTAAAGCTGTTGTGAACTAATGGTATTTAAATATGTGTAAAATTATGTGGCATACTTTTATGTCGCATTTTTGGGACCCGTTTTTCATACAATTTTCAATAAAGGGGTGAGAGATAAAATTAGGGATGGACGCGAGACGAAAAATTGGTGTCTCGCGTCTCGCAAAACAGCCGAAAAGCTTGTCTCGTCTCGCAAAAATCCCTATATCATAATGTTAAAAATATTTGTCTCGTCTCGCAAAAAAGCTGTAAATCTCTGTCTCGTCTCGCAAAAAGTCGTCTCGCGTCCATCCCTAGATAAAATGACATAGTCATTAATAGATGGAGAAAATCTGCACAGAAAAATGCACAATTCCAATTGAATGAAAATTTCAAAACCTTATTCTCAGGTGTATTCAGCAGACGATAAATTACGATAAATTGCGCCAAGCATTAGAATCATCTCCTCAAAATCGCACAAAACCGCTTAATTTTTAGCCAAATAAAAAAGTTGCACATTTTAGTCTCAGAAAATTTCTAAATATGTTTCTTTTGAGTATAAAACATTTCATTCCTGCTCTGATTTCCCACGCACACGATATTTTAATTTATAAACAGCCTTACAAATAATCTAGACAAAAAAAAAAAAAAAAAAAAAAAAAATCGTTATTCTTTTATTTTTACTTCAAGAGTATGAATTATTTAATAAACTTGCCGAATGTGGCAACCTAGATAAGCTTAAATGTCGCTTTTTTTTCCATTGTGGGGTTACAATTACGAAATGGCGGAAAGCAAAAATTAGCCTTTTGCGATACGTTTTTTATCGATATCTCCTAAAATAATTCGAATTTTGAAAAAATCGCATCGGGGTGTGTCGGGAACTGTCATGGAAAATTTCCGTACAAAATTTGGTAGTTCTACGATCACCGCGAGACACATTCAAACAAACTAACAGTTTACACATTGTTTTATTAATATAGAAGAAAGATAGTTTTTATTTTGGCGTAAAATGGGCGTAATTCTAATTCATGTTTGTAAATTTCACGCGATTCTAGATACTTGGAAACGCTTTGTGTCAAAGGAATGAATGATTTTATGCCAAATCTGGCAACCATTCTGTTTATTTTTTCCGTTTTTTATTAATATCTTCTAAAATAATTCGATTTTCGAAATTTAACTCAGCTTAGCAGGTTCCTCGGAATTTTTCGAATCTGTGGGCACCTTAGTCGAAACTCAAATCCCCACGGTTTAGGAGGAGATAAGCTGACAAGCTTTGACAGCGCCAGCGGCCTTTACTTTTTTTTTAGAATAGAGATAACGCTATGAGCAACCTTAAAATAAAAATATAAATTTAAAAAAAACGACAGTTTTAAATTTTAGATTATTTATATTTTATAAATAATTACTAAAAATAAATACATTTTTATGCTTAATTTTATAATTAAAAGAATATTTTTGCTATTTGCTAAATATCACATTTCTTCTGTTGTTAAATTCAGGAGCGCAGCTTGAATTTTAGGCTGGTAAGCGTTAGTTAACAGGCGTGAGCCAAGAGAGATGGTCTTGGTATGAGACTTACCTGACCGTTGTACTCAGGTTTAACCTGTTTGCTGTCTTTGCAACGACCTGTTTACTGTCTTTGCATACGAGTGAGCAGTTTGAATCAGGGGTTCAAGTTTATTTGAAGGGTTTGAATCATTTTGTAACCAAAGCAACACAAGGAAAGGGGAGCTCTTCTGAAAGGGTTTAGAGGTTGGGACCCCCAGCCCCTACTCTCGTGTGCGCCACTGGCTAAAATGTAGTACAAAACTGAGGTTATAAATACATTCTATAATACACTAACTAATGGATGCAGTTAGTCGATCATTAGTTAAAAGTATAGGTTCCTTCCACAGTGGATATCTCAAATCTCGTGCATCTGCTTATTATTTATCACGCATGTAGATACCTCAGGCAGATGTATCTTTATTCTTTTTTTTTTCCTTCTAAATAATTGTTGACTTAGTTGAATATCGGTATTTTGTCCTCAAGCTCGTATCGGGTTAGTTGACAAGCAGCTGGTAATTGTGGGCAGCTCGGTAATTGATCGATGGTTTGATAAATTGTGATTTCACATGAACGAGGCGGACTGCAAGGTGTTGCTTATTGACATATTACTCAATAATTATGCTCTTTTGCACATTGAAAAGGTGATACTGGACGTGCTGCGACTCTTCACGGGAATACGATGTTTGAATTATGCATGCAGAATCAAAATGTCCGATGTCGCTGAAAGATTGAGCATAGGTTGTGCTGTTTTGATATACTCGATAATTTTATTTGAACTGTTCTTGATTAAAAAAGAACAAACAAAAAACTAGCAATAATAATAATAATTTTTATTAAGTATTTTCTGTGATCTTTTTCTATTTCTCTTGAGTTTTGATTGAGGGATTTTATAATAATGCCGAATAAGTCACAGTAAAAAATAGTTTGATAAATATAGTCTATATGAATGCTCTTTGTAAGATATACACTTTTAGTTGAAAGCAGGTCAAGATTTTACTGTTACTTTATTCTCATCCATTTTAACCATTCTTTCATAAACACAATGTTTCATAGATATTATTTACCGATCTTTGAAGTTCTTTAAAATTTCCCATGCATATTAAGTATTGCTGTTTACTTTTGCGATTGCAGCATTTTTAGAAAGGTAAATCTTACTTACGCTGTACGGAAAGTTTCCCTTTATCAGTTAAATGTATAGAAATTGCGAATGTTACCTCTAAAAATAAATAAACTCTCTATCAAATATATATAATTTTTTATAAATTCATCTTTGATTATTGATTGATTGCTGAGCGACGGAATGCATTTTTTCATACATCGACTTCCGTTGTTGATTTGCTTTCAGGCAGTGACGGATCCAGGCGAGGAACTAGGAGGCTGCAGTCCTCCCTCCACCTCAAAGATTTACTTAAAAATAACATTTTGCTTCATTACACTTTCCCTAAGTCAAACGGACTTTTTTTAAAAAATAAATCAGCCCCTTCCCCACAAACAGTACATTGCTTTGGGATAACATTATGTTTTCCCTTACAGTTTGTTCAGGTTAAATAAGCTTTTTTAAAATTACTTCCGTCTCCCTACCCCCCCCCCAAAAAAAAAGAAGAAAAAAAGACATCTGTATCCGCCACTGAATTTAGCTTTAAGCATGCCTAGTTTGAAATGAAATGTTTACATTAAAGTTATTTCTGCAAGTTCAATAGTTTACCTAACGAATTCTATACATCAAAACGAACATTTTTTTTTTTTTTTTTTTTTTTTTTTTTATGCGGACCGTTATGACAAGTGTTGCGACCATGATTTTTATTAAGATGGTTTATATTTACTATTTCGATAATTCATAAACGATATTTTGCTTTGATTTAACACTTTTTTTTTTCTAATGGCCTGGTCAGCAGCCTACCTGGAGGCTTGACCGCTCCAAGGGCCTGAAATGTTCGTCATTTTATTATGGGGGCGCCTACTAGGCAGACCAACGTTGCCTATGTTAATGGTCTCCTAATTTCGAAAACTTCAGATGAGAGACCTAGCACCTGAAATGGGCACATCGCAGAAGTATTTTTTAAACGTGGAAGACACTGGAGCCATGCAGAGATTTTACTTGCACCAGCTCCCATTAGCGTACACGGTCCCACAGCAGTCCAGCCGAGAGAGGTGTTCACCCTCCTAGGCACTGCCGAAGCCGGTGCGCTGCTGCTTCACTTTCCGTGTTCTTATGGGAACAGAGCTTAGCGACTAGGCCACTGCGGGACGCTATGATTTAACAGCTGATGAGATCATTGTGTACATCTAACAGCAGATGTACACAATGCCGCATCTTTTCCCCTCGTGTACTAATTGTTTTATGATCATTAATCTGCAGTGCTGTAACCAAGATAAAGTGCTACGTAGGCCTTTGAATGTAGTTCGGGGGGGGGGTGACTAAATATAAGTATTTTTAGTTTGGGGTGGGGAAAGTTTAGAAGAAGAGTTCTTTTCAATTTGTACGTTTTTTTTAGTGTATTCTTGCTTCTTAAAATCCCGTACCTTTTAAAATATTTATCATTCATTCCACTAATAATTTTTTCACTGAGATTCACTAGGAAATTCAATAAAAAACGGGGATATGGGTGACGTCAGTTTTGTTTTACCTCCGCCGTCAGAATACTTACCCACAGTGGCGTAGCCAAGGGGGAGGGGGGTCACAACACCCACCCACCCACGCATGAGTTTTTTCTCATACAAACATGTATATTCTTCACTCCCTTATTACACACACGTATACATGTATGTGAATTGCAGTAGTCCTAACCCCCCCCACCCACCCATGAAAAATTTCTGGCAACGCCATTGCCTATATCTGAGGTAAGAAATTAAACTATAAGGACTTCAAAGGCAGAGCGGCAGTTTTGTGCTTTCGCCCCACTTTGCAATTCCACAAAGCTTTTGTATTTATCAGTAAACTTATATATATATAGATTTACAAAAATCTTTGAAAATCTCAGATAGGTCTGGGGAAACTGATAGGTAGGGCTCACCCCCCCCCTCTTGTTACGGCCTTGTAAAGTTCAAGTAAAGTCTATCAGAGATATAGAGTAATGAATGCTCACTGTTTCAGAAAGCGTGTTCAGTATAAAAATATTTTTATTGGCTGTAGCGAGTGAAATATGCATCAAATGGTATTTCAAATACCTTCACATTGGATCAAATGCAGTTGATACCCACTTCATAGAATATCGGTCAAGAGAATATCTCGCTCAACGTAATATATTTTTAATTCATCAAACCGTTGTAAATAGTGAGTGGTGATCCCGAATAATGAAATATCGCACTTATTACAATAATTTTTCGCGGCAAATTTACTACTCCACTAAGCGGACTCAGCTGTTAGTTAAAATTTTCATTTGATTGAATTTTTATGTTTAGGTTTTTTAAGAACAGCAGCTACTGTAATAATAACTTATTTATAATAATAACTTTAGCACTTAGCAGTTATTATAATAATAACTTATTTAATGTTATTTGATAGATGAAAAAATGAATGATTGGACGACACAAATTTTTGCGAGTATTAGCTTTTATTTATAAATATAATACAAGTCGACCAAGCATGAAATGATTATAACTTCCTTTCGTGCAGATTTGTATACCTTTAAAAGTGTGCGTGTTGTATAATGATACATTTTCGTAGATGTGCGAGAGATTGTTGTTTGCTGCAGACACTGTAATATGTTGTACACATTTTAAAACTTTTCTTTAACTGAAAAATTCTAAAAAAAATTCCATCGTATTATTGAATATTAAAATAAGCACGTTTCGATTGTAATAAAAATTTCAACTGTGGTAATGAAAAATGCCAAGGATATTAGATTACTTAGAAAAAATATAACACTAAACACCCTTTACCAGTGGATGACCCAGGATTTAGTTTAGGGGGCTCTAATATGGTTGAATTCGTTTGTAGTAACAAGTCTTTTGTAATGTCAAATTATTCTATATATCTCTCTCCCAGATAAAACAGAAGCGCACTCATAACGTCACTCGGTGATAACGTCATAATTATCAGATCTCTTCAATGACATTATTAACGAGTTCAACTGCATATGGGCCATTCTCAAAAATCATGTCTTTTTTCTTTCTTTCTTATTTTTGGTGCTGGTGTTGTTCCTATGTTATTGATGAATTGATTAACAAGGATCAACATTCATAAAACCTAGTATCAAGGAATATAATAAGCAAACATTTATAAAATAATTTCTCTTTTTTTATATTTAAGGTAAAATGTCTGGTAACACAGTGACCATTTTCATAGTTAGTTAATTCATTGAGCAGCTGTATTAATTTAAATGTTATAGGGCATTTAAATGGTATATGTTGCATGCTAAATATTATGTGTTAAAATTGAAAATGTTTATTTTGACTTTTAATTTTTTTTTCCCTTTTTTAAAATTTAATGACTGGTAAGAGTGAACATATGTCATTTTTTTAAGAAAAAAAATAAAAATTTAAAAAAGAGTTCTATCATTGGCAGTGAGAAAGTACTTGTTTTGTTAAATTTTGTAATGTAAAACACTTTTCTAGCTAATAATAATTAAAAGTTTTAGAAAAACTAATTTTCTTAATACTTGCTTATAGAATGGAAAATGTAACATTTTTTTATATGTAAGTATGTTTTTAACAACCAACTTATTTTGTGAAAAATACTTTGGAAATAATTGTTTGAAGACAATTTTTAAATGAAACATTTTAATTTATTAATTCAACAGCAGTTCGTTTTGATGAATTTTCCTTTTTATTTCTTCACCTTTAGAAGGTGAAGCTGTCACCTTTAGAAGGAAGGGGCAGGGGCGTAGCCAGGGGGGATATCGGCATATATCCCCCGCCCCCAAAATTTTTGGATTAGTGATGAAATTCCGTCTATTTATACACATATAAGTTCATATCCCCCCCCCCCCGAAAAATTTTCCTGGCTACGCGCCTGGGAAGGGGTGTTAGCTTTTATAGACCCTTAGCTCTGATCTAATGAACCTTTATTTCCCGTATTAGATTATAAGGCAAATCTCTGTTCTTGTAAAGTTTTAATTTGCACACACACGCTCAAAGCTTTTAAAATTTTATAAATGTTTCTAGTCAGAGGATCATTCTTAAGATCATAACATGTATACGCATATGCATGATTATGTTATTTTCATTAGCACAAGTGTACAATAAATGTGATTAACATATTCTACGTCTTTCCTGTAAAGTAATTTTCTAATAAAAATAAAAAGTCGTAAAGTTTTTATTGTGTTGAATGAAAATTCATTTTAATGATTTTTTTTTGCAGTGACAAGAATTGTTAACAGTGTCTTCCACATTCATTTTTATGCGGGTCACTGTCTTCATTAACCTCGGATTTAAAAGTTTGCGTGGGTGCAAAGCATAAACAAGCTATTCACTATATTTCGAATTCATCTAAGGTGTTAAGTATTGATTAAGTAAGGATGAAATGTCCCTAAATATGTAATTTGAGACAGAAAATGTTTTGCTCTTGAATGAAATTATTCATATAGCATTATTATGTTTAATACCTATACTGTTTTATTTTCAAGCTGGAAGCTCATATGCATAAAAATACTTACAGACCTAATGAAAAATCAAAGCCTTACCTTTTTGACATGAATGTTTTTTGTACTGATGTGTTAGATTCGTATTTTAGTCGAAAGGTTAATGCTTCTAAACTGATTCCACGATTTCTCCAAGTCTGGCTCATTTACATTAATCGGAATATCGGCTTAATCCTTGTGCGCGTTGAATAGAAAACATAATCAAACGGTTTATTTAACTCAGTTTGTATTAATCTCACGAACCCCTTGAAATGCTCTTAATAATATGTTATTTAAATAATTTTTCCTTAAAGTATTTTGGCTTGAAAGTTATATTGAATTTAGCTTTAAAACTTTACGAAAATTAAATCAACCCCTACACCCTCTGTTTTGGAGTGATAAATTTATGAGTAAGCCTTTCCTCTTGCTTGGATATTATAATAATCTATTTTATAAATATTGGTCAATTTATCTCTTATTAGTCTGAAAAATGCAAACACAAAATGGAAGTGGTACGCTGTAATGCTTACAAAACTATAATACATTTTTAAGCTTAACGATTTTGTGTTTTAACAGGCCTCAAGGATTTCGTATGGTTTTATACGAAAATCTAAAACCCTCTATATATTTTTTTTTTTACATTTTGTATTCTGTATTTTACTTGTAGTCTTAAGTTCTTCAGAATTTCTAAATGTCGATCAGAAACTAAAACTGTTTGGACACAGTTTATTTACATTTAGCTTACAATAACAAATAGAACGTTATATTAAGACTTAAAATTACACCCTTCCCCAAAAAAAGTCATATTTAAACTTAAAATTCCCGCCCTTCCCCACCCCCTAAAAAACAGTATTGTTACAAATAAATGTCTTTTTTGCAAAATTAAGGAAATGGGTCTTAAATATGTTTCACCTGGCTAAATTTTTTGAATTATGTAATAACAATATCAGGTTCCAGAAAATAGTTTTTACTATTAATTATTTTATTACCAAATGCATAGTAAGTACCACTGGAAAGTTTATTTAAAATATCGTGTATTTAAGTTTGAAAAAAAAGAAGACATAAGTGAAAAATTTTGGTGCCTGTAAGACGTGAAGTAGTATATTCAAAATCCATTTGCTTTTATGGTAAAAAAAAGGGGGGAGAAGAGAGTGGGGGCAGAGAGAGAGAAAGAGAATTTCTTTGAATAATAATAATAAGTAAAAATAAATAAATAAAAAGTCAGTTTATAGATAGTTCTAAGTAACCATAAAACATTAAACATCATAGTGATGATGATGATGATAATGGCTTTGTAAGTTTTGCTTTAATAAAACAAATTAGCAAAAAACAAAATTAATGCTTCCGCGTTTTTTCCTCTTTTATTACGGTTCGAGAATTTTTTTCCGTGACAATAAACTAATGCTATAAAAATTGATATACAATTTTGAATATCTTAACACTCGCCGTAGTAATAATGTAGATGTATTTTTGTTTTGATATATTTTTTGTTATCCTTCACTTTTCGAAAACCGCGGTCGATGCTTTCAAAAAACGAATACTGCTCACTTTCGGGTTTCTTTATGATGTTTTGGAAATTTTTTTTTCCTTTCGGAAGCTTTGAGGAGACCGTAAAACGAGTTTTTGATTTGAAGTTCCCTTTTACTCTTTTTCTCTTTCAATTTTTATCACTAAATTACTTTTGTTTTCATCAAGTTGTTGAAGTTTTATACTTTATCCAATTACTGCTCTTTTTTGTATGTGAAAAACTTGGTATGGTAAATAGCTTTTTTTTTTTTTTTTTTTTTTTTTAAGGAATATCCCTTTCTTCTTATTATTATTCCTCCTGTGTGTATATGACGTATGAATGCATTAATGAAACTAAAACTGAAATTTTAAAAACACTACATCTTTTTCAAACTTCGAATATTGAAATATATATTTCAGCCCCCAATTTTTAAACCCTTGTTAGCATAGCGTTGCATTAATGTAACATCATTAGAGATAATTTAATATTTCTTTCTTACCATTATGATTATAACCTTCATGTTAACACGCTCATTGCCAGCCCAAACAGTATTACAGAATAAGCCAAATTTCTTATGTTAGTTTCATATTTAAAATATAGTGTTTTTTATTAATAAAACATTCACGTCGTGAATCATAAAATTTTCACATATTTCTTTCAAGCTTCGTGTTTTTCGAAAAATTAATTAGATAGTTACAAAACTCATTTAGGATTGAACGTGTTAATATGACAAGCTTAGAATTTATGTAACACCCTGTATTTTATAATATGTTTATTGAATATTTAACAATGAATATGCAACGATTCTTATCTTCGTTTGACCTATTTCCATTGCTTTGGTAAATATTCAGTCATTAGATATTATTTACCCTGATAAGACAAATCTGTTTTTAAAGAATGGCAGTCTGTACAGTGAATATTTGTTATAATAATTTTTATTTCAGTTTCAATTGATTTGATAACAACTTGTACGGTGTTTCATCAACTTATATTTATCTCACACCATTAAGTCCAAATAGTAAACAGTGAGGGGCGTAGCCAGAAATTTTTCATGGGGGGGGGTTACGACTACTACAACTCATATATATGTATACGTGTGTGTGATAATGTAGTGAAGAATATACATTTTGTATGGCAAAAAATTTCTCATGGGGGGTTATGACCCCCCTAACCCCCCCCTTGGCTACGCCCCTGTAAACAGTTGATATATTATTATTTATTTATTAAGAAAATTCTAATTTACTTTTCTTAAATACTCAAAGAATGGTTCATTTTTGTAAATCTTTTTTTTTTCTTTCTCTCACTCAACAGTGTGCTGTAATATAGTATGTATAACTAGTTCATCACAATCTATGTCATAAATATAGGGATAACTTGTTCAACATCTTTTTTCCTTCCCAAATAACGGCTTTTACCCGTCTTGCAATACAAACAACGCAGGCTGACGATGAGCCCCTGATGAGAAGTCGCTAATTACATCAGTCAGTAGTCAGTAATTACACAATATTAACTTTTCCTGACCCACTTCTCGAGTAGCAATTGTCTTACCGTTAATCGGGTGAAAAAATCATTTACGGTGTCATTATTCTGCATGACTATTGCGAAATCTTCCGACACAGCTGTCGATAAGCTTTCTTCACCGAAGATTCGCACACACACGCACACCACAACTTAATATTAAATCATCTGTGCTCATCCAAGGGTCGACGAGGACATATCTCACCGTATTTCATCAGCCAGCAAGTCGGCGCTTTGATGTCCGATGCCCTGAGTTACAGCGTCCGCAATTAGCAGCGTCGCATCAAAGCGCTGTGCGCGCTTTGTCGTCGCGATTGGTTTATTTATCGGTGTGACGCATATATTCGGCGGCCTCACCAAAAGCGACGCCTCATTACAGAGTGTCCCATCAATTCTCACCGGAGAACAGACTCTTGTTATTCGCTTCCCCGTTGTTCTTTTTATGTATTTTTATTTTTCGGTCCTGTCGAATAAGGGCATACAGTTTTCGCAAAGAAAAATGTCGCAAAAGCCCTATATGAAATAATCATTGTTTTTTTTTTAATAATGATTCTTCCATTAAATGAAGGAAAAAAATTTAATTCTGAATTTTTTTTATCTGTTGCAAACAGTGGCGGATCCAAGGGAGGAATTAGAGAGCTGGAGCGTACCCTCAAACACATTGCTTTAAGATAACATTTTGTTTAATCCAAATGAGTTTTTCTTTAACTAGCCCCTCATCTCAAAAAAATAATCTTAAAAAAGAAAAAAATAATCTGTATTCCTTTCATAGGGGCCTAACAGTGCATATATACACGAACATTAGCGTAAGGTTTTCGAAATTATCTTGAGAATCGAGCTCCAAATATATATTCTTATGCAGAACTGAACTACTGAGTGATTGATAGGTTTTTGGGAGACTCAAGCCCATAGGCCTTACAATAACTCTTCGTCTATGCTCATGTTAAGCCTCTTTCGTCCTTGCCAACAAATAGATTCTCCCTCTGTGTAGAATTTTATTTACCAGTATTTGCTCTTTGGTGGCATTTTAACCCTCTGAAGCGCAAGCATTTCCTAATGCTGAGAAAAGGGCAGCCGTTGCCATCGCTCGATTTAACTACCAGCAAGGAGGCGGTCGATCAAACCGTTCATCGCGTACCACAGATCTATGTCCAAAAAAAAAAATGTTCTCAACATCTGTGGCACGCCATGAACGATTCGACTGACCGCCATCTTGCTCGTAGTTAAATTGAGCGATGGCAACGGCTGTTTTTTTTCCAGCATTGGGCAGTCTATCCAGTTGTTCTTCTATATTAATGTAATTGCATCGTATTCTCAATTTTTCAGGAGATGCCAGTGCTGTTACAAATAATTCTGACAATTTTACAAATAATCGATAATTTTTATGGGAAATGATGTGCTGAAACGTAAAGGATTCTCGTTTATGTCACCCTCACGTATTTTTATAGAAATAAAATTTATTCTTTGTGACTGACAACAGTCAAAACCTCGGAGTTTTGTGCTCTCACGGCGAGGACACCGCTCTTTAAAAGGTTAAACCAAAAGGTGAAAAGTGACGCTGGTTTCAGAAGGGGCGAAGTTACCCTTCTGTGCCCAGAGTCGCTTTCTCCATTGCGCCGGCTTTTTTGCTTGCTTATATGGGAGAGAACAAAGTTAATTATTATTATTTTTTTTTCATTACAAATGTGTTGGAAAATGTCTTATTATGGACGCGTTCGGCATGCTTTTCTCGTTCTTTTTATATGACAACTTGTTTAAAGTAATGTTTAATGCGCATTTGAAAGGGGTTTAACAATTCGATATAAATTCTGTTTATATCTGTTGAGCGGCGTCGGAGCTCTTTAAGCGCAGTTCCACCTCAATAACGCTGTTAATATAGGTCTTTCCTTGCAACTCTATTTTCTGTTTAAACGCATCATTAAATCCGAAGCGATTAAGCTATTTACTCAACTCTTGTTGGATGAGTAACGCATTATTCCAAATCCGTTCGCCCCCCTTGCTTTGCCCTGGCTTCTCAAAACTCATCAATAAACTCCCCTTCGATGGACTGGACTCTCGCTATATAAAGCAAACTACTGCCGTATTTCTTTCCATCTGGGCGCTGCTATCTCGTCCCTTGTCGAGATCTGATTCCAAATCTGATATTCTTTTTACTTTTTACTTTTTGTACAACTTTTATGGGCAGCTTTTAGTTCTGAAACATATTGCTTGATAAAAAGGAAGGGGGGGACTTTGAACGAGATGCTTGGGGCGAAATTGTCAATTTAGGTATGTTTATGGAGCGATGATTGCTTGATATGTGAAGAGACTAAGCTTCTGTTTCTAGTTCGATGCCTTTCAGCGTTGAATTCTTTTTTTTTTTTTTTTTTTTTTTTTTTGTCTATCCATTTTTCGTTTATTTTTTCTTAGATTACATAATTTCAAAATCTCAAACTGAAACAACTGATCGTTGCTTTCAATGATAGTTATAAATTAAGAGGTTATCGTAAAACCACAAGTGCGGTAGTATCAAGCCAATGGCAAAGTTAACTCTAATTATTTAAATAGCTTTTAGACGTTAGTAATCATCATCATCATCATCATCATCATTATTATTATTATTATTATTGCATTAAGTATATTACACTATAAAAATTAATACCACTACCTTTATAACTTCTGTATAAATCCATTTCTGAAGAAACTCATATCATATATTTTTGTAATATTTTTTAAAGATAATAATCATTTTTTAAGGCCTATAATATACGTAATGAAAAAATATTTGTGTCTTTTAATCGGTTTTCTTTGTGTTATCGTAAATAGGGAATGCGGAAAAAAAGCACTATCTTTTACAGCATAGAATTACAAACCTTTGTCTCATCTCTAAAAAACCCTGTATAGTATGTATACATAAACTCATTTCGTTTCGCTGCCAGAGTACAAACCGGAAACCTTCAAAAGTCTCCGATTCACTCCTTTAGAAAATTCTTTTGTATGGAAATTACCATAAAAGAAAATGATACTAAACTTCTTACACATATTTGTTTAAGATTAAAAAAATCTGTCTTTTTTAAAATTTTCAAATATTTAGGCTTATATTTATTAATTGTTCAAATTTAATAAAATTTGTCTGTTTTAAATGAGTTTACTTTATAATTTTGACAGTTTACAATAAACGAATGTTCTTTTTTTATGATTTGTCTCTTAATTTTGCCCTTTCGAAAAAAATCAACAATTTACTATTACTTACTACTGATAACTAAATTATGCACCAGTCCATAATTGTACCATAATATGACATATCTATCACACTATGAAACAAATTTTGCTGTCATATGAGTAAAATACATCATTAAATGCTCTATCATTTTAAAGGCAATCGAGATTTTTTTTTTAAATGTAATCTCTCCCTGTTTTGTCAGATCTTTTCAAAACAATGATTGATATATATATAATACGTACTTAATTTTTTTTCTACAGGTTTATCTATTTTTATTCTTATGCAATCTGCTAGTAATTAATTTCTACCTAAATGATATCATCTAAATGATATCCTGTATTTGTAAAAATTTTAGGGAAAAAAAAATTAAGTGCTTTTTAGAGTTTGCAGATAATTAAGGTATTCCGTAATGCTACTAAGCTTACATTAACATTGGAATATTTGTTTACTATCGGAGACATATCAGTTTTCTTGAAGTATTTTTAATAATGAAGAAGACTGAATTACTTTTAGCAATATCTGAAAAACATCATATTAATTTTTCGAAAAGATTTAATTTCCACTCTGAAAAGAAAGACATTTTTAGTCTTTTTACTGGATTAACATATATTTAATGCTTTTTTTACTTTATTTTATTTATTTGTTTATTACTTAACTTCTATATTAAAATAAAAGATTGACGCTAACTATCCTTCCTAACGTACATAGTAATGACTAACAAATGAATTATGAATTGAATTGACTATAGTTAACAAAAATATCATACGCTGCCTTTTGCGTCTATTTTAGCTATATATTATTAAATTTCTTAACTTCTGCGATGAAGCCTTGTAGAGTGTGCAGTCCGAAAGCAAGCATACTTTTTAAACATGCTCAAAATACAAATCATCTGAAGCTGAATTTTTGTAGTGCATAATCTTTGGGGATGCGAGACATGACGAGACGTGACGGAGATTTTCAGTTGTTCCGCGAGACGAGACGAAGCCTAGCAATTGCTTTTCTCGTCTTGCAGCCATGCCTAATTTATGTGGAGCTGCAGATTTTTCTATAAGCAGCTTAAACTAAAAGATTTCACGTACGTGCTAGGGAAATGAACGAGCAGCATCATAAAAGAA
Organism: Cheiracanthium punctorium; assembly: GCA_038373885.1. Taxonomy (NCBI): domain Eukaryota; kingdom Metazoa; phylum Arthropoda; class Arachnida; order Araneae; family Cheiracanthiidae; genus Cheiracanthium; species Cheiracanthium punctorium. Next base: position 422,080 of record JAWZYV010016579.1, on the reverse strand, counting down.
AACTCCTGTAAAAGTCAGTGTACATTTGATCTATGATAAATCACATACGGATATAACGAGAGAGGATTTATCAAAAGCACTAAAGTTTTCACGTTTGCTTGAAAACAGTGAACACTAAAATTAATTACTGTTCTCAAAACTATTCATAAACATATTTTAAAAGTCATCCTGATTAATTTGATAAAAGCCTCCATGTTACAGCCTGCGACATATATCGGCGAAGGATTGCCTCTTAAAATATTTTCCGATTTTCTTGAAAGTCAAACAATGACAGGAGAACATTTATTTTCGTTTAAAAATTTTCAATAAATATTATGCAGGTGGCTGAAGATAAAGGCTTCAATTAATCCTCGCGCATTTTGTCCTCTTAAACGTTATGAAGATATTTAAATGCAACCTTTCCTTCTCGTATTCTTCAATTGACTTTGTAAATAAAGATTAAATGATATGTTTGATTATCACAATAGTTCCAACAAAGCTGAATAAAATTAATTTTTTTCGTTTTGTGAAAGGTGTATTTATTGTATAAATATCTTACTTTTTTTTAAAGTTGCTATTGTAACGTCGAGAAAGAAGTGTTAGTGGTATTTACTCTAATGGTATTTTGATTAGGGCCTGTAGTGTATGTTTGTCAAAATCAAATATTTTTAAAAGGTCTGCCTCTGTATTTTGAATTTTCATTTCGCTAAAAGTCACTGCATTAATTAATTTTCTCGAATTTTAGGAAATTACTCCTGGTGCATTCTAATAAATGACTCGCTGAATGATACATAATTAAACAATGTTTTACATTATAGATTTCAAATTAGGTTCCATTAGGTAAAAATATATACTATTTATATATTTTAATATAGGAGGTAATTCGGGGGGAAGATTTGAGAATTTTTTTTTCCATAATAGAGTTGAAATTCAAATTATAAGATAATGGAAAACTTATATCATGCTCTTCAGTCTCTAATTAGTTAAATATATACTTATTAATTACTTTGTCAGTATGTATATGACTGAAAAATTAAATGTTAAATCCTCGTGTAAATTGCGGCATAAATTGTGGCATCTTAGTCAATGTATACGGACGAAGATGCCACAAGTTTATAGGGTAAAAAAAATAAGACGAAAATTAGAAAATTACCAATGAATTAGCAATAACAATGGAGAAAGAAACAAATCTGTAAACTGAATTAAGTTTTTTCAAAAGTATTTAGCTAAAGCCAATAAGACTGCAAGTTTGAATGTTCTGAAGCATATTGCATCTTCTCCCAAGTATATGAGGGTGAAGATGCTTATTTTCGTGCTTATTTTGATTTTGCTGCATGATAATAACCGCTTCTGTTTACTTTGTTTGTAAGAGAATGAATAATTCCCGTATAATGCTAATACTTTATTTAAAGTAAAACATCCATGTAATAAATTTAAATATGATCAGCGGAATATTAAAAGGGCCTTACTCACCAAGGTAAAATGCTCACAAAATCCAAAATAATGGCTATTAAAAGCGATAAATTGAGATAAATTTACGAGTACACCCAGACAAGACTCCCCTCAAACAAGAGAGTCAATATTGCTATCTGTTGACACATAAGAATTCCCCCGAATTACCTTGTTATTAGCTAACTTTTTAAAAGCTTTTTTTTAAATAGAATTTTCTTTGCCTGTTTGTGCACTAAAGTATTATAAAAATAAGATAATAATAATAATAATATGTAATAATAAACAATATAGTGTTCTAGAACAAAACGCGAAATAATGAAAAGTTACATGACTGTAATATTTCAGCAATATTAATAACGTTTAACTAAAAACAAATTCACAGCAAATTTCTAAAAAGAGTATTAGGATGTAAATAGCGAGAAGAACAATTATAGAGCAGAACAAAAATTATCTGAACTTTATTTTCTGTGGGTCATCCCCACTTTTTACAAATTTTTGTTTTTCCTAATAACATAAAATTAATTTTTAAGAAAACTTCCTTTTGCTTAAGTATATTAACATACCTTGTGGTCTTTTTCTATGAGAATCTATAATAATAGAAAATTCTCAATTTCACCATTTTTTCAATGAAATATTAAAAATCAATAACTCTATTTTAATACGTTTAAATGTAAACTATTATTAATGTGTTAGGAAGTATTTGGGTAACCACACAAACAGCGGTTAAAAGATTATTTGAAAACAATTTTTAATAAATGTTTGCAACGAAAGTTGAATCCGAATCTAGAAGTTACATTTTTTCAAACACACGCACATAAACTGAAGAAATAATTATTAAAAATATATTGTAATTTCCCCCTTATATAAAGTTTAAAAATAATGTAAAAGCGGATTACTTAGCCAGATTTTCAGCTGTCTTAACAGTGTATAATTTAAAAACCATCGAATAAATAAGCATTAACGTTGCTCAAAATTTTTCATCTTTGTTTCAGGCTAGCGTGCTTCATTTCCATTCTTCAAAATCACGTCAAGTTCAAGACTCTTATGTTTACGTTTTTCGTCCGCGGGCTGTGATAGTGTTCTACGCTATGATGTTTTTCGTGTTTTTTAGTACTTCCTTACAAAAGCGTTTTGTGTAACTCGTGGTTTTTCATTGTACGTTGATGGATGCGATGATTTCACTTTTGTATAATTCTTTGGCTATTTATTTAGCTCGTTACTGTGTATTTTTTACGGCGTAAAGTGCAGAACCGAATCGGATGTCTTAAAGGGGAGGGGGCGGGAGAGCCTATGTCTTTGAAGTGTTGAATTGTGTTTCTCTGAGCAATGATTTGCGCCGATAATATGCTTTTCTAACAAAAATATTGAGCATTCCTTTTATTTATTCAATATTTATCTTGTGACTCAGTGGTCCCCAACCCCGGGCCGCCGACCGGTACCCGTCCGTGAATCTAATAGCACTGGTCCGCCCAAGGAACATTATATTATTTCCATTTTATTTACAGCGGTGCATTTTTCTCTAGTTTGTATTAATTTATACCATTGTAACAGAAGAAATCTTGTAACTATTTTAAATTAGTTTATTATCTGTTAAACATTTCAAAATTTTCATGGTTCAACATTTCATCAATTAAAATTGTAGACGTGAAACTGAAAATAATTACTCTTTCCTGAAAGGAAAAAAAACTGAAACAACGGATGAACTGGACATAAGCAACACATTTCGATTGTCATTATCTCCTATTACCGCCAGATGAAACAGTCTCGTTGCAAAGAAGCAAACTCAGGGTTCTCATAATGATTTAGATTTCTAGTGAGTAAAAATTTTAAATCACTTTATAATCATTTTTTGGTGTAACTTTATTTTATTTTGAAGGCATATTCAAATACAATTGAATTAAAATTATTAAATTAAAACAATCTAATATATAAACAATCGCCCCCCCCCCCCCTCGGCGGGCTGCGGTAAAAGTATTAAACCTTAACCGGTCCGCCGCGGTAAAAACATTGGAGAGCACTGGTGTAACTTACGAGCACGGGCATTATTAATAAATTAACCATAATGATAATAATAGTATTAACTGGTCGCTTCCTTTTTTCAAGTTTTATTTTTAATTACAGACGTAATATTGTAAAGATGGTAATAATTTTCAAATAATAATGTTGAACATTTGTTTATTTTCATTAGTCCAGTTTTTTTTCTTTTTTAGTTTAATGTAGTCATTTTTTCTTTATTTAACTTTAAAAAAATAATTAATTAAAATGATTTTTAGCCATATTTCCCCCTTTCTTTTTATTCCAAGTCCTGGAATAAAAAGAAAAGGGGAAATAGGGGTTCTAAAATCGTAGTTCTTACTGCCCATTTTCCGGGGTAATTTGAAATTCAAATACTTGAACACCAGTGTATGCTTGTCCTAAAACCCGTTATAGTTTCCATTCTACTGAGATTTTAAGCTATAGAAGGTTATGTTAAATTTAACAACCCCCTTTTTATGTGCTTCTGGTCTGATGCCTTCTCTTTTATGTGATTTCTTTTCCCACTAATAAAAAGATAGACTGTAGAACAGTATAAATACTAAAGTACTAACACAATGTAAAATTTTTGTACTTAATTTAAAACTTGTAGTAATCATGATATCGATATCAGATTACGATTTTTAGTTTCTCTCCTTTTTTTTTAAACATGATTCGTATCGTATATTTGGGTTTTCTAGTTTTACCTTGAATTTCAAACTCCAATTATAATAATTTAAATGGCTCCTTATTGTTGTTATTTTTTAAATTTTAACCACCGATGTTTTTTTGTTTGCTTTAGATCTGAAGCATAATTTAAATGAGTTCTAAATGTACTTTCCTTTAAAATTAATAAGAAGCGACCAACGAAGTTTCTGCATTTGCCTTTGTTCCTTAATATTCTTGATTTTGATGTTGATGATTCTTTGATTCCACAAAATCAATCCAATATATATATATATTCCATGATTTAAGTTCATGCACGTCGTGATGTGCCTTAAATATACTATATGCTGTGACAGGGGCGTAGCCAAGGGGGGGGGTCATAACCCCCCCATGAGGAATTTTTTTGCCATACAAAATGTATATTCTTCACTCCTATATCACACACATGTATGCATATATGTGAGTTGCAGTAATCGTAAATCCCACCCCCCTCCATGAAAAATTTTTGACTACGCCCCTGTACTGTGATAATGAATCCTAATTTATCTACGTCTCATAAAGTACCCGTTCATCAATACTTCGTTTCAGACCCTGTCTATAATATCAATCTATTATTACAGCGTGCCTACCAGATAAAGAAAGTCACGGAAGTCATCTAAAAGTCAGGATATTGAAAACAAAATAAAAAAGAGAGAGAAAGCCACGAAGTCAAAGAAAGGTCACATAGAGGCGTTATGTCTCGGAATTCACCAAAAATTGTGAATTTGATTTTGTTTACTTACATCGATTTTGTTTTTTGACATAAATTTGTATTTTTCTTTGCAATAAATCTAAATTGTCCTGCACATGAAGGTCAAGGTATGCCCCCAAATGTTCACCAAAACGTACAATAAAAGTGAAGATGTGAAAAATCTGAGAAATTCATCTGGTAGACATTCTGCCTTGTCTGCTCACCAATATGGCTGTGCACCAGCACCCTTACTAGAATTCAGTGATGTTTCCATCTGTTGCAATTTTAGTGACCCCACCACTACTTTCTATCAGAAGAAGGCCCCCCCAACACTTGAGCAACTCTCCAGCCAAGAAACGCTTTTGTGAAGTCCAGCAACCTTTCTCTCTCTCTGTTTAGTTATTATTTATGATGGTTCTCTGCGTTTTTTCTGAAACCGTACAGAAGAGCAAACAGAGACTGTGCATTCCCGGATGTGTAAACTGCGGAGACAGAAATAGTTCCACTGCATCCGGTACTTTGTCTTTAAAAAGCGGACTATTGACAGATCTGACGCTTGAAGGGGCCGAGTCAAGCGTTAAATCGAAAGGTTGTCATGCAGGGAAGTATTTGTATAGCAATGTTTGAATAAGACGGCATGGGACGAGGCGCAGTGTTTTTCCACAAAATGGACCTTAATAGGCAAATTGGATAATTTTTCATAGCTTGTCTCTGTTTGTCTTTATTATTTCTCTCCGTGGGAAATATTGAAAGCCTGTGTGAAGGAGAAACAGGAAATTTAACTCGAAGTGTCGTGCTGACTATAATAGCGTAATGCGTGTATGTACTGAGTTGCCTCAATATAGTTTTCTTTGCAGACTAGTCGTTTGCAGTGTCGTTAAAGTGCTTAGTGTGAATTGTTATTTTAAAGTCATGCCGTTGTGTTAATCAGAAACTTCACAATTTTTTATTGCCTAAAAATTTTTTAAATTTTTTTTTTGTTTCTTCTGAAAATGATCAGTCTTTGCTTGTTTGTTTGTTATTCACTAGCTGATATCTGATTCGAAGATATTTTTAAAAAAACGCGTACCCCTAAACATTTTGTTACAAAACAAATGTGTTGTGATTATGACTGATAAAATGAAAGCTAAGTTAAACTATAAAATTTTGTGTTTGCTTAACCCATTTATGCCTAGCGTCCCTTTTTTGGGACGGCATTTTCGCTATCAGTCGAAAACGTTATTTATTTTTCCTAGCCTTTATTCACGAGTATTGAACCTCAACTCCACAAAATATTATAACATGACCCAGTAGGATGTTAACATTTCAATTTTTATACATAATGATTTTAAAAGTAATTATCCCTTGTCCAAGAAGTTGACATCAGAAATTTAGCTATTATTTCTGGTATTGGCAAAAATCGAAGAAAGTCGCAAAAATAACTAGGCACGAATGGGTTAAGTTGAACTGAATGCAGTCCTAAACATTTTCTTTCTTTTTAAATTCTGAGTTCCACCAAAAATTTTAAGGAAATGTGATAGTTAAAGCAGTCATATAGCTCACTGTGATAGTTATTATTTATATGAATACAAATAAAGAAATAATCATATTTTCATAAAGTAATTATTTAAGTAGAAATGGATTTGCTTGTAATTTGAATCATAATTGCCATAGGCTTAATTAAATTGCAGCTATTAAGTGGCTGTTACCATTTTTGCACAACTGATGCGTCAAACTGTACATTAAAGGTTATTTCAGAACATCTATGCATAATTTATTTAGTGTACAGGAAATACATTCATATTATTAGGTAATCTTAACGTATCATTTTAATGATCTTCAATCTGGTATACCTGTCTTTAAAAGTCAATAAACTGACGAAAAAATAGCATGAATAAAAGATTACTAGAAGAATTATACTGTATGATGCTTATCGTGTGCGGCAAGTTGCTTCACACTTTTTTTTTCTTCCTTTCTTTTAAAGGATTTTTTTCTCTTTTGTTTTATTTATTTATTTTCAAAAACAATGCTTATTTTGAGTAATATATGCTGAAAGTAGATACAAGGCAATTGATGTGAAATTCCTCCCGCATAATTACCACACTAGTGGAGGGGGAGGGTGGTTGATAAAAGTAGCCTCGATCTAACCCATGTTCTTCTGCTTCATTCCTCTGAGCGACCTGCAATCGAAAAAGGGAACTTCCGTAATCTGTCTCGCTGCCTTTAATGCTTGCCCCTTCCACTCTATCCCTGGGAGCAATCAAATCGGGAAGAATCGGGGGGAGGGGGAGGGGGAATCGGGAAAAGTAGGGGAGGGGAGGGGAGGTAAGGTATCGCAGAAGAAGATTGCTGGAAGAAGAGAGAGAGAGAGAGAAGAGGAGAGTGATTGCCGCGCGACTCCTGAAGATCCCGGGTCCGTAATGAGTCATTAGTCAAACCAGGCTTAAGAGCTTATATGGGCGCAAAGCCATTACTGATCCGGCGGGCGAAAAACGATAACAATTACAATGGGAGAAAGAAGAGGGCCGGTTATAAAAGTCCGGGAGCCTTCAGGTCACGATCTCCAGGATGAATGCTCAGGTCCTAATCGTAAGGTGAGGCAACTTCTTGCCAGATCTCTGGATTGAAAACTCTCTTTCCCCGATGTCATTACCTGGAGTGGCAAAGATCCGGCAGGATCCGGCCTTAACCTCCTTTACTCTCTTCACCTCATCGCGTATTCTCCCGGACATTAGCGTCCATTGTGAAAGTCAAATGGGAGTTTGGGGTGTTTTTTTTTTTTTTCCCCTTCTTTTTTTCCCCTCCTCTTCGCAACTTCGACGCGCAAAGTTTTGAAGCAGAAGTGACTTTTCCTTTTGCTGGCGATTGTCCCTCACGATGTCGAATTTCTTTTATTTCTTTATTTATTTTTTCTTTCTTTCTTATTTCCACTTTGTGGCATCGTTTGATTTCTTCAGGAGTCAAGACCAAGAAGTTGCGTTGGGGAGGAGGTATGAGGTGAGGCAGGGTATTGCGGGGAAAGTACTTTCCGGAAAGCACGTCTCGTGGCTGTTCTGTCAAATCAATTTCTGTTGCACTCCCTCCCTACATGGCGGTTTTTTTTTTCCCTTCTACTAACTGAAGTCTTGTAGAGAAAGTATAAGGTTAAAAAAAAAAAGAGAAAAGTCTGATGTTGATCGCAGTTTTGCCACGTTCCGGTCTTTTTTCGTACTTTCATCTGTTAGAAACTATGTCGTCAGAAGCTTTTTGTCGAATTCATTCCTTTTTTTTTTTTTTTTTTAACTTGGGCTAAGTTAACGAAAAAGGAGAAAGAAGTGTAACGACTCGGGCTATGCATTCAAGATGGAAAAAGTTTGAAAAAGTGGGGCGCATCACGAAGGATGTCATATGAACCTTGTAATCGTCAAAATAAAGTGTACTTATTATATGAAGATCTAAGTTTTGAAATTATATATATATTATATATACCTATTCTTGTTATTTTCTCTTATAAAGAGGGGAACTCTTGAAAATGTGAGAAAAAAAATTATATTAGTATGATATCTAATATTTTGTTATTGGATGTTTATTTATTTTATTTTATTTTTAATTTCTTAAATCAATTTTCTGAATTTCTCAAATTTCTTTGGACTCACAAAGACTTGTCATACTACTGAATTTTCAATGGAAAAGAGTAGCAACTGAAAATTTGGAAAAATTCTCTGCCATCGACACCTAGACGACAAGATCTTTCGTGTTTTGCCAAAGAACAACATGTACAGGCGTAAAACTGGCTTTTCTTAAGCGATGAAAACTAACAACGAAGATTTTATGGAGTTGTTTTGTTTCTTTTTAATCCCTCTGAATCTGATAGAATTTTTTCTTTAATTACTTCTGTACCATTCCTTAAATAGGCAAATAATAATAAAAACACAGAGGTGCGAAAATTTTCTCATATTTATTGGTAAAGATATCTCCTCCCCAAAATGATCTTAGGTTGTTATTTTGCAAGTTCGTTTATTCTACCAATAATAAGGAGGGGGGGGGGATGGACTTAATTTGTTAAATAAATTTTTCTTCTGTATTTTTATCAAAAGGTGAAAACATTTTTCTTGATTTAAAACAAAATTAGAATAAATTGTCTGAGAGATAGTTTAAGTATAAATTAATATAAAATCTTTCTGTGAAACAGTGAATTATATAAAGTATTTGTCCACTTAGAAAATATTATATCTGCGATGCCAGTTATGGAATGTGTTTAATCTTATTTTGACTTTTAACGAATAAAGTTCTAAAAAATAGCTTTTTTTGCATAAAGTTTTAACACCCAAAAAAGAATTTAGAAAATAACACTAATAAAACAAAAATGTACGAAAATATTTTATCATGTGAAACATTAGATGAATTTTTTATTTTTATTTTCATTTTATTTATTTATTTGTTTAGTTTAGTTACTTATTTTCACCTTGCAAACAATTTAGAACTTATTTTATTTGTCGACAACTTTATGAGTTGTTTACTTCTAAACACATGACTTGAAGCCAGAAAAAATCGGTTTTGTATATCCTGTACAAGCAAATTGAAAGTTAAGGAGAGAATACTGATTTGACCATTGCATTGGCAATTAAGTGACTAAGATGACCATATATATGTTTCCCCTCTTCGCGTCAGTGTGGGAGCTAATTTTCCATTATCAACCCCTTACTCTTTCCGCTCTCACATCTAATTCTCCGTCTCCCCTGCACCCGTGCCAACTTTATTCACACTTGATTCTTTTCCTGGTCTTTTAATTTGAACGAGTGGAGTAGGACATGAAAGTTATCAATTTGTAGGATAGGCTGTAAATTGAATTAACGTCTCTTCTGTGCTTTTAATTAAGATGTATTCATGTTGTATCAGATCGGAATAGACAATTTATGTTCTACGTGGTTACCGTTGTTATATTACAAATGTGATCAAACTAGCTTGGTCAAAGAGCCACAGGTGATAAATTTTAGATATTCTAAAGCGTCAGGAACTGTTTTATTCATTAATTTATTTATTTATAAAGAAAGGAAAACCATGATTGGTGAGGGGGTGGATAGGTTTTTATTTTACTTATCTTTATTATTTTTTTAATCCATTGTTGTTTAAAAAATACTTGAAGATTGAAACGGGTTTAAAAAAAAAGTTGTTTTTATAGAGTTTTAAAAATCATCGGACATAGGCCTATTTTTAACTGATCAGCATTTAATTGAGTTAGTAAGAACTGCTGTAACGAGTCATTTAACCGAACCTGCGACAATTAACGGTTAAGATGGACAGCATTCGTAAAATACCCAGCCGGAAATCAAGATTTGTTTTACAAATTTGTTTCATAGAATAGTACCATTTTTTAAAAGTGTTTTTCAGTTAGACCAGGGGTTCCCAAACTTACCGAAGCCGCCGCACCGCTTGAGAGAAATAGAATTTTCCCACGGCACTCTCTCGTCTTACAATATCTGTAGGATACTGTAATTTTACATGTATGTATATCTTCATATTTGTACAGTTGTGAAGAACAAGCGAAGTAAAGCAGTAAAAGCATAAGCATAATTAATACAGTTCTAAATTAAAATTCAAGCAAGCACTTCAATGAAATCATGGTCGCTCGGCGGCACCCTGGGATGTCGTGGCACACACTTTGGGAACCCCTTAGTTAGATTGTATTTCTATCTTACAAGAATTTAAACAGACTTCTGGATATTGGCATTTTTTAGTTCACCATCACCACATTTTGTACAAACATTTTATTTGCATAAGAGCTGCACTACTCGACTACGCGAGACGGATGTGCTTCTCCTGTATATAACAAAATGATAGTAGTGCTCTACTATGAGGAATTCGCGGAATCTAATTGACTCTGCATTTTCACGGATTTTTAGAACTGTTTTTAACTTCATAGGGTGGATTTTTGGAAGCATAATAGTTATACTTCAGTTTAATGAATAACCCAAATAATTGTTAGTACTTATTAAGAATTTTTTCATGTCATGGAAATCTAAGAAGCTACAAAATTTATGTGCACCTTAGCTAATTTAATCGTTTATTTATATAGTTTAAAAAAAAGCCCCCAGACTTATTTGTTTTCAAAAATAGCGAAATAAAATGCTTTGAAAAAAGCTATATATCATTGTTACGGTTGTTGAATGCTTCCAGCCAACTGCACCTGTTATTTACTTTTTTTCAGTTTATTTAATTTTTACTATCCCCTCCTCGTCAGCTTAGCTTCGTGTGTGCGTTTCACAGGAATTTACGGATTCAATTTGTACTTCTCTTGGTACCGCTCTTTGCACGTAACCCGATACCTGACATTTCTTGCAATCGCCACTTGGGACTGAAGCGTCCATCCATCCACTCACTCCACTCGACTCCCCAGACTTGTCCTCCATTCCACCTGAGTAAACGCGACACGGGACGGAGAAATCGGAGGACCGGGAGAGAGAGCAAAAATCTTGTCGACGTTTTGTCCTCGGATTCAGCAGTTGTAAAAAAGGCAAAGCTTGTTGACACAAGGTCTTCGGCTATATACAGTCGCTTGGGAGGTCTCCGGTGCAGAGTGCTTACAAAGACGACACAGTGTTTACCTCTGGCTTCGTGGAGTGACACGAAGTTTATGCTGCAGCGGTAGACACCTGGGGGGGAGCAGCAGCACTTCGGAAAGTCGTTTTGTGCGAAGAGTGGATGGTACATGTTGAAGATTGACTTGTCCTGTTGAATCCTAATGTGGCTTTTAAGGGGAAGATGGAGGGCCACTGTTTGACTTTCTTTCACTGACTATATAAAAAAAAAAAATAAATACTGCTATTCCTGTTGCTTGTCAGATTTTTTGCGCCTTCTTTTTGATAACTATTTTTTTAGACTAAAATTCTCTCTTATTTCTCTCTTTCAGTTTAAACTTTTAACCTTTTTATGAGCGATGCTGACACTGATGTCTATTTTAGCAGTTGATGGATAAGTCATGGTCCGCTTATGTTATGGGTGAAAATATTACAAATGAGTCTCCAAGTTTAACACGAATAATATCTCTCCAAGGAAAGAATACAGATTCTCTAAGTAGATTCTATGCTATCTGAAGTCATTAATTTCCGAAATTTTTTCACACAAAACATTAGTGGATATTAAGTTACTTATTTCTACTGGTCTTTTTATATTGTGAAGAAATGTTAGGTTGAAATTTATAATTATAGATCAATCAATTTTAATAGAGAATTCTGAATATGTAAATATTATATACAAATATATTACATTTATAATGAAAATTGTTATTCATTTTTTTCTGCGATTTTGCTTATCACATGTTACTGCACTTTTGAATTCTCTTCTTTATTTGCCTGTTTTAATACTGTAAAGATGTGTAACGGTTTAGAAGATTGTCATCGCTCCGTATCAGTCTGAAAAGAGGGCGATCCGGTCGGACCGACTAAAAATTGCACCATTTTTTCCCTTTCCTCTTTTAATCCTACTTTCGTTTTTATCTGCGATGGTGAATCCTGTATCGGCGGCTCCATTTGAAGTTCTTTCTGGGATGGAAATGGGGGTACGCCGTATTCTCAGACTATTGCTGCTGCTGAGACACTGGGGTAAAGGGGGAAGGGAAGAGCCGGAGATATATGAAGAAGGTTTTAATTCTGTCCTGGCACGCACATGGCCTGGTTGGTACTAACTGAGACAGCCCACCCCGACAGATTGCCTAATCGGCTTTTCAGGGTAATGCTTTCCCACTTTCCGGCGGTACCCCTTTTTGAACTTCTTCATTCTCTTTTTTTCTTTGTTTTTCTTCTCCCTCCCCCCAACCGCCGACCTTATTTTTCCCCATCTTTATAACACGGTTTGCTATACCGTATCATATGTATTTTACATAGATTTGCAGTAGGTGTCATAAACTTTTCTTTTTGGCTGGACGAAATCAGAGTAGGTCCTATAATTGTGGAAAACGTTCTTAGATTTCTTTAAATAAGTGTTTTGAAGTGTTAAGATGAGTTTCGACATTGTCTGACTTCATCTGCTATTTACGGTGTTTAACCCTTACTTAAAGGTAATATTTTTTCTTTTCCTTTTTCACTACATTTAGTCGAATTAATAGTGTTTTTGATAATCAGTTTATTTTTATTTGGAGCAGATTTTTTTTAAATGTTAACATTTCTTTATAAACAGAAAATTTTGCTGAGCTAATGATATATATTTCAAACATGTATTTTATTCGTTTTCATCAAATTTGAGTATTGTTTCACTTGAATTTGATTTATGAACTTAGAAGTAAGTGATTAACATAACTTAAATATAATGGGAAATTAGACCACACAGAATATCCATTTTTCATAATTAAAAGAAAATCTTAACTAAGTATTAAATTAGTTATTAAACATACATACAATAAATCGTATATAGTTTCAAAGTAATTAGAATTATATTCTTCTAACCCCCGGTATGAGTACTTCATAGGAAGTATTCGTCATTTGAATCATTGTCAGCGTTTAAGAAAGAGAGTTCTATGTTCAATTTTTTGAAATATTTAGGGAATTAACGCTTTACTTTACCACTAATTTCTGATGCTTAGTTAAAATTTTACAAGGATTGAACTCAGCATCAGAAAATAGCTGCTAATTTTCCGAAATCCGATTTTATTCTTTCTTAATGCTCAACTCCGATATTATTAATCTAATTAATTTTGCAATAGTCATAATAACAAAATTGTAACTTACTGAACCGAAAGAAGTGGGATTTGCCTGCAATTCTCGACTTAGTTCTTACCATTAGGGGAAAAAGAAAAACCTGTCTTTTTTTTTTAAATACAGTATTATCCCCCAGTTTCACAACTAGTTCTAAGACACTCATACTGCGTGCTCATTCATAACGCAGGCTGAACATCTTTTGAATTAGTTGTGCTTTGTGCTAGTAGGAATGTGCCTCACAACATTATTTTTTCTTTCTCTGGCTATTTACTCAGATATTACTAAATTAGCTGTTGATTTTATACATGCTCTAAGGATCAGAGCCTTATTAGCGCATGGGCAAATCGGGACTTTGCCCAGGGCCCCCGGCTCGAAAGGGCTCCCAATATCAAATGCTGTTCTGAAATATTCTTTATTATATCAAAATTTTATGAAAAATAAAACAAATTTCATAGATCCCCAAATTCATCAATGCCCGGGGCCCCTGTTGGTCATAATCAGGCTCTGCTAAGGATTGATTTTGACTTCAGATAGAATTACCTATTGGTACCTTGGTCAAGAACTTTTCACTTAAAATTAGCTCATATTTAAAGAATACACATGAAATTCTTAACAGCTAGTAAGATATACTTTTGCCAAGGTCCTAGCCCGAGAACTATATTTATGCCGAAAGCTGTTAAGTTTTTGCCAATGGCCAAGCGCGCGAAAATTCAGTAAGTAAGCACAACTGAAATTCCTTTAAGCCTGTGTCATAGTGCTTTCCCCAACTTTTCAAAAAGGATCCTTTTTTCTAAAAAATACTAACACAGTAACATTGAATATAAGACATATTTATCGAGATTAGTTCGAATTGCAAAAATTGATGCAGAGAGTGTCTTTGCTTTGTTATGCGTTTTTAACGGCCATATTCACCAAGTACTTACCACCCTATGTTAACCCCTTCAGACGTTATATAGACACCAAATATACATCCATTTGACATCTGACCCTCGTTTTGGTGGATTAACACGGGTGTCAAGTACTTCATGAATACGGTCGTAAAAGGAATAACGGTCAGCTCAGCTATCATTGACATTTGCTTACTTATTTGTTGTGTAATTCGTTTGAGGCATAAATACTTTTGAGTTTCAAATAATGAGTGCGCTTTAAATTTGTGTAAGCATCCTTTGTTTAAAAAATAAAAATTAATAAATAAATACAGTGCGTTGAAAAATAGGCGGCGTGTCTACATTCTGGATGAAAAAAAAAAGGAGTAATCAACGAAAAAGAAATAGAACGAACGTCTGAAAATCTCCAACTATACATTAATCAAAAAAATTATTGCTGAGAAGTGGTTGACCATTCAATCAATGGCGCAAAAAGCCGAGATCCTCTTTTTTTATTTTTTCTCTCCACTCTTGGCTCCGGCTGTTGGCGTGGTCAGGCGTTAAGCATGACCATAAAGCTTATGTGAAAAAGCCCCGAAAGATGCAAAAGATTCAACTTAACGGATGTAGGATTTATTTTTTAACTTATTTTTCGTATCCTCCCCTCGTCTTTATGCAGCAATAGAGCATGTAATACGACTTACTCCTTGTCATATTTGCAGAGTTGGGCGAGAGGGGGTTTGCGGATTTTTTTTTTAAGAACTACTTTGTGTCTTTTACGCATGGAGGCACGTTTTAAACGCTGTCATATATCACAGGGATACCTACTCCCACTCCCCCCTTCTGCTCTTGAGTGAAACTATGCAGGTACCGAATAACAGACGAGCTGTTTTCACGAAGGTAATGTATGTTGCCATAGCGACAGGCTTGCAAGTAAAAGAAGGTTTTGTTTGCACTGACATTTTTTCTTTATTTTTCCTTCTCTCCCTTTTTTTTTTTCTTTCTTTTCCTGACGTCGTCGTGAGAACAGATTCTTTTTTCACGTAATTTCAATTTTTAGTTATTATGTATGAAAAAATTTTCTTCCACAGAAGAAATTTTGGCAAAATAGATGGGATGCAATTTAGAGAGTGTTACCCTACATGTCGCTGTTCTCTCGAGAGGGAGATCGTAATTAAAGGGAATTGAAGTGTTTTGAATAAATTAATTTTGCTTTTTTATGTACAATACCGTAATTGTTACCTAGTGTGCATAAGAGTCCACGGGAAATCGTCGGTTCTCGTATTATTTATTTGCAGAAAATTAAACGTTTCATTAATAATTCATGGAAATGGTTTATTGAACAAGTATATGCATTATTAACTAAAAGAAATCACTCTATTACACTTTTTGTATTGAGATTGTTTAATTTGGTTTGTTTATTAGGGAATTAAATGAGACACGATAAGATAAATTCAAGGGACATACATCTCACGTTTTGAACTAAGAACTTGTATCATCTTGATTAGTCTCTGACCTGGAGATTGTTCTAGCAAGAATGAATTCTACCTCCTGATTATGAAAGAAGCGAGCAGAAGTAAGAACTCGGAAGATATTGTTAATATTACCAATGCCAGATCTAAAATATAATCCAGATGTTATTTTTTAACAGAGCTTTAAATGGTATTTGCCAGTCTTTACTTAGATCCCAAAGCATAAATTTAAGAAAAATGTTTTAATATCGTCGCTAGAAAAACATTCTCATCGGCATTTTTACTATCCCCCTGCAGAAATTTTCCAAGGACCTAGTGACTTTTATTAATAAATTAATTATTATTTTAACATTGAACCCAAATTTAGCCTATCCCCGCTCCCGTTTTTCAAACTGTGTCATCTGTACATTGCTTTACTTCTCTTTTGTTGAAATGGTTTCATGAATTCCAGCGTCAGGGATTAAATTCCTTTTAGCTTAAACCACTCAACCTTTTGGTATGTCAATGCCAACAACTGCACATTTTCCGTCTTTTGAAAGGCATTCAGATGGTTAAGTTTCATTACTGTCATATAGTTTGATTAGTTC
Organism: Cheiracanthium punctorium; assembly: GCA_038373885.1. Classification (NCBI taxonomy): domain Eukaryota; kingdom Metazoa; phylum Arthropoda; class Arachnida; order Araneae; family Cheiracanthiidae; genus Cheiracanthium; species Cheiracanthium punctorium. Next base: position 405,664 of record JAWZYV010016579.1, on the reverse strand, counting down.
TCATAATTTGACAGTATCAGATTTTAGAGCATTCTTTTCAAGCATATCTTACCTCCCTCGATTCAGTTTTCAAAGTATCGTTCGTTAAGGTAATTTTTTTTTTTTTTTTTTTTTTTTTTTTTTACATTGTAGGGCTTTTATTCTCTCAAGACTTCAAAATCTAAACTTCTCAGTGTAACTCCTGCATGTCAAATAGTTTTCACGAAGAATAGTTTCCACGCCGCATAATTATGAATAGTACTGTTTTACTCTTACTTTTCATGCTCCTACTTAAGCTGGAGCAAATAAATAAATAAAGCCCATTACAATCAGTTAAAATTTTGTTCTTTTAGCTCGGAGTTTCTCAAGCTGCGCTCCGCCAGGCGAAGGTAGCAAATGCTTCGCGAAAAATTTTGTTGTTGCTTTAGCCTCTAATTGACTAGACTCAAGTTTATACAAGGTGCTCCGACAAAATCCAAAGATCCTCAAAGTGCTCCACCAGAGTAAGAAATCAGAGCTCCACCAGTTGAGAATCTCTGGTTTTGTTATTTACCTCTTGTTTCTTATGATTCGTATTAGCAGTGTCGCAACTAGAGATTACGTCTCCCGGGGCAAACTTTTATAAGGGCACCCTCTACCATGGAACCATGCCTGATTTTGATCATCGGCGCTCTGGTTAACGTGATCCATTTGTATCCCCTTATTTGCGGCCTTCATTACATATTGTACGTATACTAAGGATGACGCTGAATTTTAAGAAAGGGATAATTTTGAACTAATAAAAGGCGTTCTTCTTATGATGAAGTGAAAATAATTCGGTTTGATATAAGCTAATATTTTGTTATCAGGAAAAGATTGTAGTTTCTGTTTGCTGCTTTGAACTGTTCTTCCTTTAATTAAATTAAATATTTTGTTCATAATAACTACATCGTGCACTAAATATAGCTATATTTAAATTGAACACTTATTTCTTTCTTTTCATGGTATAAAGCCAATTTTTTTTTTTTTTTTTTTTTTTTTTTTCTGCGACTGTGATGAGTCTGTTTCTACGAAATTGTCCAGCTATACAAAGTTATATTCAACTGCTTAAGGTCGACTTGTAAATATTTTGTTCTGATCTGAAAGGGAAACGAAAGCTGTAAATCATCTCTTTCCTGTCAAGAGTTTTTAGGTGGACCATACCCTGCATTATCAGGCAATCGCAAGATATTTTCGGACGAGATGCACTTACCTGACACGTAAAAGAGTTTTATCTTATCACCAAAATGGATATTTGGAAGGTGCTACTTACGATGCACCAGAACTACCGAGCGGAGAGTTCCGCCACCATCTGTCATGTAGTTAATAACACTGCGGACTCCCCCATGTCTGGTTAGCACTAAAAAGAATTAAACTCGGCGTTTTTGAAAGTCCTCTGCGGGATTAATTTCCACCACCCGGTATCTATATCGCCCGCTAAATATACGACCCTCGCATTCCCTGGAGCCGTAACTCAATACTTGTTGGTTGGATTCTGCGGCCTGCGCTCAAACAAAGTGTAATTGATGAGCTAATAATCTTCGTGGCATCAAGTGTGGCCCGGTCATTTGTCAATCCCCCCTCTGTGGTCAACATTCGAGCGTCGCCCATTGGTCAGTCTCATCTACCCAGCCAAGCGTCCTGGTATAAATATTTCGAAATTTGCATTAATAGTTCCGCTCATTTATTCATCGTTCAGAATCCGCGGTTAATTTTCATAATGCATTTATTCTGTCCACCCTTTGGGGGGGGGGGCAATGCTTTTTCCCTTCCCCTTCCCTCATGTCTGACAATCTCCTCCCTTGCTAAAGGTGTGGACTGCCCTAACGGTGCTCCCAGATGGACTCCACTGTAAAATAATGAACTGAACCGGACCAAGAGGTTAAACGGTGCTCTTTTTTTTTTTTTTTTTTCTTTCTTTTAATGTGAAGATTTTATTTTTAGTTGGGGTGTTGGAGTTTAATTATTCAGCCATTTCGATAGTTACAAGTGATGGATATTTATGGCTCCGTTGTCTTTTTGCAGCTCAAATGGTGGAGAAAGTGGCCTTGATGCCCGAACGGATAGATAGACGGATGGGGGCGCTACTAGAAATTGATGCGAACTGTCTTTGTAACGGAATAATTTAGCACTTTGTAAATTAATGAATTTAACACTTCCAAGCATAAAATTGCAATCTTTTGTTGCTTTCACTGATTTCGGTGAAATTTTTCTGGTTGTAATACTTCTTATCAACATCACTATCACGTAATGGCAGCTTCATAATTTCTCGAAATCACTGCCTTCTTTTATGATTAGTTTATAAAAATGTAGTACTACTATGAAATTTTTTACAAAGCGTCGTGTAATGTGTAGTACTTGGTTGATGAATTTTGTACATTACATATTATTTTGACCTGACCTATTTTGTTGGGTTATTTTCTATTTCAACTAATGACGGTCAAAATTATCTTATAAATCAATATTTTTCACTGCAATATTTTTTACGTCCTGTTTCTTTATATCAGTATTGATGATCCTACAACTTGGTGTGATTTCATTGTAGTTTGGAGCTCTTTTGATATATATTTTTTAAAAAATCAATTGGTATTCACATTTAGAAGTTATAACAATTTAAAATTCATTGTAGTTTAAAATATATGATAAATTTTACCGAATGTCAGTAAACTAACCAATAATAATAATAAATAAATAAATAAATAACTTGAGAACAAATATGATTTTTAATGTATTTATTGTGACTTCTATAGTTTACGCTCAGCAACTGTGCTTTCAAGTCTGTGTAGCGTTTAATTATGAATTCAATTGTTACATTTCTTTTAAATAAGAAAAAAATACGAATAATTTTATTTTTCCTTTTTTTTTCTGAACAAATACAACATTTTTCCTCATTTCGACGATCGGTAGCTTATGAAAGTCTTTTTGTTGGCACAAGACTGCAGTGAAAAGCAGATTAAATCTTCACATAATGGAGTGTTGCAGGTTATTGTTGAGCCCTTGTGATCTTCCTGAAAATTTACCCAAATGTCTAAACTAGCGGAACAGTGTCACGTGAATGGTGTAAATTCTGTCGGTTTTCGGATTAAGAGTTGAATCATCAGTGGACAAAGAAAATGAATCACCATCATGTGCTCAAATGTATTAGAATTACTGCAAAAGGGTTACGAAGTATATCAGGTATTAACTAGACCTCCCCCCCCCCAACCTGGATTTTTTTAAACAAATAGTAATAATAATCTAACGTTTTGTGATAAAATCTGCTCCCCCCCCCCCGTGAAATATGCAAATGATTATATACAGGGATTGCTTTAGAGCAGGACAATTAGAGATTATGCCCAGGAGATTTTTTAAGGAAAGTGGATATAAACGGAAATTTGTGCTTTCTTTGAACATTTTTTGCAATTTAAACTGTATCTCTACATTATTTCAAAAATTAAGGTTGCATGTATTGTATACGAACAATAGTTTACATTCACATGTTTCAGGACTAATAATATTTGTGGCTATGTTTCAAAATAACCACTGTTATAAAATATGCCACTAAAATGCAAATAAAACGATGAAACAATTCGCCAACTTGTGAAAACTTAAATCATGTTTCGTGTTTTACTTAAATAGGGTTAGGGAGCTCGCATAAATGATGCTTACAGTGGCTCTTAGTTCTGTAACATTCCTTAAGTACACTCTGTACAATAAAGTAAATTATATTAGGTGAAAGTTTTCATAGTTTGAAGATTGAAACATTAACTTATAAAAGTGCGATTCCCTTCTAAATAAAAGCTAAAGTTCTTTGCTTTTAACCCTTTGTTGCATACAAATAATCTGGAGAAGTTAAAAGAAAATGTATGTGTTTTTCTCATGCCTAATAAAAAAAAATTATTTTACTCGAATTTTTCTTTAATCAATCGCTACAGTTTTTCTACTAGGGTGTACAGCGTACGCGTACTCTGTATATGCGTAAACAGTGTGGCAGATCCAGGACAGGGTTTTGAGGGGCTTCTGTACCCCAAAAATTATTGATTACGGTTAACATTTTTCTTCATTGTATGATTTGTATAAGTCAAATTAGTTTTTTTTAATATAACTCAGCCCCTCCGAAAATGTACATTGGTTTAGCACAACACGTTGCTTTATTCTATAGTTTGAATTGGTCAGTTAAGCTTTTCTTTTCTTTTTTTTTTTTTTTAATTAGTCCCTTCCCAAAAGAATTACGCATATGCAAGGGCGTAGCTACGGGATTTGACATCTGGGGCACAACATGAGTTCTCTTCTCCCCCCCCCCGGCCATGTTAAATTGAAAGATCATGATGACAAAGTTATGGAAAATCGATTTTCATAATGAATTGAGAAGCACAATGATCATATTTCTATAAATCCTTATAAAAATCTTCATATTCAGCATGTTTCTTTCAACAGTCAACTTTTCATCAATACATCATTTCACAAATACACTTTACACTTCTTACAAGAATATGTGGAAATTTTACTGAAGCATAACTCAGTTTGCATTTTTGAGCTGTACACTTTTGTCCATAGAGTGGGCATCATGGAACAAAGGGTTAAATGTTACTTATAAATAATGTCCATAGAAATTACACTACTGGCCAAAAGTATTGCAAGTTTCAGATATCTAAACCTTTTCAAGATTAAGCCCCCTCTCCCCCGTCAAAATTAAAAATCAATATAATTGATATTTTTTAATGTACGCATTTTAAATTAATTACTTGTAAGACAAGATAGCATCAAGTTATCGAACAAAAATAATTATTTAATTTATTGAAAAAATAGCATAAAAAATATATAGGTTATTAGAAATCATAATCCATTTTGGCTCGACGGAATAAAATTAAATAAGAATTAATTTCAAGTTATTCTGCAAAAGAGGATAATAAATAAATGCAATTGAACTAAAGATAATTTATTATGTTGCCGAGCAGTCTTGACTTTGATCACAACAGCCACTCCTTTAGATAAGCAATCCACAATGTTTTACAACACTTCCTTCGTTGTTTCATGGTGCCATCTTAAATTATTGGTTCCTGAAGCTCTCATTTTGTCATTTGGTGATTTTCAGATGTATTCTTTCCAATTTTACAACATAAATTCTCAAAATTATTTAAAACTGGCAAATTTCCTGTCCATTTTTTCTGGGCTTATTCTTGAAACGATCTTTAGATTTCTCAAACTTGCAATACTTTTGGCCAGTAGTGTACTTCGTTTTAATTCAAATTAAAGCCACCGAAACTTTAACAATTATAAAAGTTTTTGCAGTAGCCCCTTTTTTTTCCTGTAAAAGTCCGCAAAATATTTCGTCTTTTTCATTTTCTTTAGAGAGCATAATTCCCAGTTACATAAAAAGTCTGTTCGTGAAAACTTCGGTTCCGTTGCGTAAGAAACACGCATTTTCTTTAAAATTGCTTCGGAATTCGTAATCTTACTCCGACATTCTGATGACTTTTCTTTCAGACATTTCGCTGTATTTTTGCTAAGCACCGGAAAACCAGTCATGTAATCATAGCAATTGACAAAAAAACAAAAAACAAAAAAAAATCCCTTCAGCTGAATGATTATACGAAGGAGGTAGAGGGGGGGGGGAAGGGTAGGGAAGTACAGTTGCGCATACCTATTAAATATTAATTGCGCTTCTACGTGCGAGAGAACCGAGACTTCTGACCACCTAATGACACCCGACTGGTGACACTGGCGTGGAGACAGTCAGACTGCGGGACAAATTCTCAGATCCGGGAGCGTGTGTGTGCCTATGTATACAATAATCATAAAGAAAAGAGGAAAGAAGAAAAAAAGAAAATGACTACTGCGGCAAAAGTAAGTGGCGGCTTCCAGTGCGCCTGACCCCGCAATTAAGTCCCCCGACCGGACTCCATTTACCGGGTATTAAGATTGTGAACCCCCTCCGCACTGCAACGCGGCTATAGGTTTAAGAAATTACCCTGCAGGATAGGTATAAAAGAGACTGCAATAATGATAATAGACAAAAAAATATAAATAAAATATCAGGAAATGAAAAAATAAAATAAAACAAAGAAGGAGAAAAAAAAAATGTATGGTGACTTTCAATTTGGACCTGATTCCACCGTCACCCAGGTTGCCCTTAGGGGGAAGAGTCGAGCCCTTAATCTCAAGCTACCATCGGACTGAATCTTCCACACGCACGTGGTTACTTGAAAAGTTTAGAACCAATTTTGCAGTGGGAAATGCTTCGGATACTGTAATTATGTGGCTACTGTGTGTTACGCACTTCTCCTTTAGGGTATCTTTCGAGGTCCCCCCTAATCGAGGAGGGACCGGTCCGAGGTTGTGTTCCGGTCCCTTCTGCGACAATTTGAAGTGCAAGCACTAGTTTGATAAACTGACAAAATTAGCCACTTAGTGTCAGCTTCTGGTTTTGAGAAGATGGCCCCCGTACCCTCAATTTAGGACTGATTTTAAGGCGGTGAGGAACTATTAGTAGACATTTATGTTTATGTTTTATTCGTTCTGTTTTTTTTTTTTTTTTTTTTTTTTTTTTTTGTGGTAGTTTTCTCTATATTGTACCGAAAATTGTAAAACACAGCAGCTTACTCTATAACGATCAGATATGATGTTTAAAACGTGCTATATTTCTTCTATTTAATGCATAAAAAACTATCAATACAATTCTCATTCATGTCTTTCTTTCTCTCTCTGTATTTTCCTCAACATTAAGGTGCATTTTTATTTATTTATTTCAAACTAAAGTTTTTATTAGAGTTTTCTATTATTACTGAGTTGCTTGATAGATTTGAACCTATTTTTTAGGCAAAAAATGTTTTGCCTTCTCTTAAATACTAATTTTAATATACTAGTAATAATAACCCTCCCCCCCTTACAATCTTACTAAAAGTTTTATTCTTGTAGTTATAACTACGTAACTATGATTTTTTCTTATATTTTTTCCCCTTGTATGAACTAAACTATAAATTAAAAGCTTATGAAATATTTAAAAGTACTCTTAATGATCCACTTTAAAATTTGTCTGCAATTAAATAGAAAGTACTACATTAAAATTTTTTACGTCCAATATTTTTTTAATAAATACTGTATAAGAAATAAATGTTTATTGAGTAAACTGTTATCAAAGGTTTATTGAGTAATTTATATTAATACGAGTTTCTATCAGTCTGATAAAAACACAAAATTTTTGAGGGACTTAAATAAATGAAGATTTTTTATAGAGATGTTAATTAAAAATTTTAGAAAAGCTTAAAAATTCTAGAAAGGAATTTTATTCCCTAATGTCTCTGTTCTTTAAATTTTTAAAAACCGTTCTCAATTATTTTCTCAATATTTATATCCTTTGCATGCACCGAAATGTGATCCTGCAGCACCAAATTCCCAGCCTTTGACGATCTGTTATGACGGATCTTTTATCAATGATTTCCCAGTTTCTTTTACAATCTTCCCGTGATCTACGCTTCTGAGTTGACGTGACCGACAAACAGGACAACGAAAAGTCAGCCTGTTGTTGGGGTGATCGTGTTCTGTCGCTGCAATATGTCTCTTGGTCCAGCGTCCGATAACTCTGCAGTGGTTCAAGGCCATGGGAACCAATGCGATAGACTGTATCAGAAGTCCTTTCGGGCCATCTCTCAACCAAAGAAAAACAAAAGAAAAAGAAATCGAAAAACGTCAGCGAGACTTTCTTTTTTCTCTTTTTAGTCTCGGCTGACAAGAAACTCGATGATGTCAACAGTGGCTGGATAATGTACTAAATAATTATTCGTCCAAGTTTTCCCCCCGTTAACCTTTGTGCATATCAACTGCATACTTCAAAACGGTCAGGGCTTGCTCTTAAGGTCCTCAGCTTTCCGATCTTAGATTGATAATGGTCACTGTACGGTCAGCTTTAAATTAATATTGTATTTTTTTTTTCTCCCGAGATGCTCGCTATGCATTGATAGAGTATCAGGTGATCAGTATTAGAAGCTGATATTTGCAAATACATTGAATTGTTTCTTTATTTTTTGTTTTGATACTTTAAACTAACAAATGAGAGAACAGTATTAACGCGATTGTTGATTATAGGTATAGGCTTCTGCAGGGCCGTACCCAGAAAATTATTTCGGAGGGGGTCCGACATTTCGGGGGGTGGCGGGTCTGATTTATTGAATATCATCTTATTATATATAAATATACTCATATAAAATGCAGTGGCGTAGCCAAAGGGGGACATAGGGGGGTCACAACCCCCCCAGAAGGAATTTTTTACCATAGAAAATGTATATTCTTCACTCACTTATTACACACACGTATACATATACGTGTGTTGCAACAGTCGAAAGCATGATGCCACTTTATCTGCAACCATCATTTTGACTAAAATGTGTGTGCTGGAATTTGCCATATACATTTGTGACGATTTATAGACGCGACTTATACAGTTAAACAAGGAAATAAAATTCAGTTTTTTTATTTTTTGATTGATTTCAAACTCTAACTTTAATTTTATATTAATTTGGAAAGATTGTTACACTTCGAACCAGGATATTTGTTCAAAGTTGCATCGAATTCGAAATATTAAAAGTCCATGAAAGTACCATACTTCTATTTCTTCGGTCAGTTAGTCTTACGGAACATATTGGAAGACGTTCGTAATACCATCCAACCAGCAAAACAGAAACATTTAAGGATACCAATTGTTATTGAGATGGGATAATATTGTATATTTGAGAAGTTTTAGGTACAGTGATTTTGCATTAGCTACAGATTTATTTCTGAGATATAGTGTTAAATAAAATAAAATACGAAATGTAACCTAAAAACACTTTTAAAAAACCTGGAGTCAAAATCAATAAAGTACTAAATGCATTTATTTATATGCGTGTTATTTACAAAGTTCTTTAATAATTTTAACGAAAAATATCTTTGTTAACATTATCATTTAAAAAGTATATTTTAAGAGTATTCTGTGATAATATAAAATGGGAGGGAATCTTTTTTTTTTCTGATATTTACATATGACGAATGAAATTTTATTTCATTACTGTCTGTAAAAATCTAGGTTTTGAGATTAAAGATTAAACTGAGAAATAAAAAAATCACTTACTTCTCATTCCTTATTGCAGTAATTAATGACATGCTATTTTTTAATACACTTTAGACTTAAAAGCAGAAATAAATTCATTGATTACAATCATCACTATTTCACTTTTTCAGTTGCTTTGTACAATAACAATGGACTTAGGTAACTTGATATTCTATGTTGCTTTTCTTATCAACCTTTGTATATCAAAAGTCCTTGCAAGAGGCAACAGTTATTAATTAATTTCTGAACTTCTAATCATTAATCATTTGATCTGCAGATAAAATAAGCTAGAAATATATTGCAGTAATTTTCACTTTATTGATTTTTTTTCTCTCATTACGCGACTATACAGATGTAACGCTGGATACCCGAGAAGACTTATAAGTTCAGTTAATTAGAGTTAATGTTTTTCTCTGATGTGCTGATCTATCTGAAATCTGATTAATAGAGCCTTTGACATTTTTTTCTTCTGATTACTCACTTTAATTTATTTTTTATATATCTATATTTTGATAAAAATTGAAACGAAAGCGTTTTATTGGACGGATTATTAATTAGCTCTGAGCTGAAATAATTCAGTTATAAAACACTTTTAGATGAAATGGATGCACCATTCAGGAAAATTTACCCACTTTTGAAAAATGTTAACAACATGTTACATTATCATTAATTTTATTTTCGTTGAAAGGTTCGCATAACGTGTTATCGTTCTATCGGTTATGCTTTTAATAGTCACAGTCAGTTTAAAAAAAAAAAGAACAGTGATTCTATTATTTCAATTCTAAGAGTGGTTTGGTTTTGTCTAGATTCAGGAAGTTTAATTTTTTCAAGCCATGTATTACAGAGTATATCCTGCACATAGCATAATAAAAATAATACAAAACTTTTTTTTTTTTTTTTTTCAACGAAGAAAATATATGTACATAAAAATTAAGTGTTACTCTAGTGCATAACAAAAGGAAAAAAAAATAAAATGAAATGAATAATTAAATAAATAAATAAAAATAACCAAGGCCGTACGCAGGGGGGACCAGAGGGTCCGCCCCCCCCCGAAATTTAAAATTTTGTTAACAAAACAATAATAATGAAGCTGTTTTTGGTGAAAAATTTATCCTTTTTCACCTTTTGGTCCCCCCCCCTAAATTTTTTTCTCGGTACGGCCTTGAAAATAACATACGCTTCTCTGACTTTCTTATATCAAGTTAGAGTTAGGACATAACAAAAGAAAATAACATTCTATTCTATTCATCCAGAAGCCTATTTTCTCTTACTCCAAAGTTCCTTAAAAGTGTATAAAAGTAGTAATTAGTAGACAAAGAGTTTTTGAAATTAAATTCCATTTTATTTAACACACAAAAAGTAAATTTTTACATCCAGAATCAATAGGTCAAAAGATAACCTTTGTCCATTATTATTTTAAGAATTTTTTTCTGACAATATCTAGACTTTCACAAGTTTCTTCTGTATAAAAGTGCAAAAGTCACTCACAAAGTCATGCTACAATTTTTATTTATTAATTTTGGGTAGGATACACGTAGTAGCGCTTTCATTGCTAGTCTTTAAAAAATGATTGAATGGTCCCAACGCTGAAAAACAATTTCCGTTGCCATCGATCCATTTAACTACAAACAACATGGCGGTCGATGGGCAATTCGATCGTCCGCCATGTTGTTGATAGTTAAATGGCTCGATGGCAACGGCTGCAATTTTTCAGCGTTAGACAGTCTATCCAGTTGGTCTTCTATATTGATGTGTAAATGCTTGAGCTTCAAAGGATTAAAATGATTAAAAAACAAACAAAAACATCCTACAGTAGATACAAAATTTAACCTGCACCCGTGGTTAAATTTTATAGCTGTTTTGCTTTGATTTTGCTACCGGTATTTATCTCGGCAGTATTTTTATTTCTCGTTGCTGTTTTTGTTACTTTCCTCATCGTCAAATGCGAACAGAATGCTATTCGCCTTCCTCCTCTCTCCCTTCAAAAGAATTCCGTTTAGGATGTATAATTTTAAAACGAAACGTATATCTGAAAAATCAACTTGTCCGGTGGGAGTCAAAAAGCTAGTTTAATAACACATTTTATCTTAGCTATACAAAAACACGATACTCTTTCTTCTCCCCCTCCTTTTTCTTCTCCTCCCTGTATCGAACAACTCGTCAAACTTTTCTCTGGCTTTTTATGTAATTAGAAGGGACTTTCGGTTGAAGACATGAAATGATTACCTGGACATCAAATTATCTGTACCTATACGCCGATTCTTTCGACTTTTCTGCGAAGTTACAGTGTGCGAGGGGAGGAAAAGCAGGTTACTGGCCCCCTAAGGGTTAGTCGTGTTGGCCCCTAGGCGGTGCGTGCACTGATCATCACGTTCGTTCGATTTCAGTTGTAGAACAAAAGAAGAATCGGATAGCTCTTAGCCTAGTCCTCTCCCCGTTCGATTCGTTGCTGTTGCGTTTGGTGGTGGTTGGCCAGGTGATAGTCTTGATTTGATCAGTTTGCAGGAAATTTTTTTTTCATTGCGCCTTTCGTATTACTTATGTATGACTTTCTTTACGTTTGGCTTCTAAATGAAAGTTAAGGTTTTGATTGCGTATTTTGAAGTATTTTTTTTTTTCTACTAAGAAATTTTTTTAACTATGTACGTCATTTGACTGACAAGCGACTGCGCATCCTTCTGCGCAGATTTTACCATTGTATTTCTTATCTTATAAGATCCAGAAAAATGAGTGTTAAAAATACCGTGTTTACTTGCGTAATAGCTGCACTTTTTTTGCCGATTTTTCATGGTGAAAGTCTAGGTGCGACTATTATTTATTAGGTGCGACTATTATGTACTATTATCTACTACATGGTACTGTAACTCTAAAGCAATTTTTTTCTGCATCAAAACAGGGGTGCGACTATTACGCGAGGGCGACCATTACGCTAGTAAACACGGTATCATTTGCAAACTGTGTATCTGTAAAATATCTGTAAATACTAAACAAAAATCAGTGGCGGAACAGCCCATATAAAAACCAAGACCTGCGATGCACAGCTACGCCTTCTCGACGGTATGCCCCAAGGGGACCCCCAGTACATAATTCCCCGAAGGAAGCTTGGTCTTAGACCCACTCAAAGGGTAAAAAGTTTAGTAAACCTTGTCCATCCCGTTGATAAAACCTATAGGATTTGTGATGTAGCAACGCAATTCGCTAACCATACATAGTATTTAACGCTCTCTTTCTCTGAGGTTTTAAAACATAATTTCGTACCAAAAGGAAAGTCCAAGATTTGTAATTTAATTTGTTACAATCACCCGACAACTTCCTTGTGTGTGTGTGGGGGGGGGGGGATAAGCGAAATTATGAAAATTGTTGGCAAACAGTCTATCACACACATTCTATTCCGTTCTGTACAGCATTTTTATGTTATGTTATGAAATCAGTATAGAAAGAAACTTAACGCAGAAGCGGACTTAAGAATACCATTCCAACATAATGCCACACAGCTGCACTCTTCTCATTCAATAAAAATCCTTTACAAAAAACATAATAAAATCTATTTTTACCGATATTTCTCCAAGAAATGTTCGCATGAATTTTATGTAATGTGATTTGCAGTTTTAAAGTGCTTTTTACCGTTTTTTTTTCCACTAATTTTTTTATTCACTATCCCATTGAGAACGTTCATCTTCATAAATGCCCAAAACCAAGTATTAAAAAAACAGCAACACGCTTTTACCAATATTTATTTGTAAAGCAGCATTTGGGGCACCAATTGCTAAAACATTGGTTAGGAATTTCATTCCTTCCTTGGTTCTAAGACTAATGTTAGTTTATTTAAAAGCAATCCCAATGAGTATTGAGACAGAAATTAAATTTCAAGGAAAACATAAATTGTCTAGTGTTGGGATGGGGGTCTGCAAAAATAATCCTGTTCAAGAGGAGTCAATTTGCTATATAAGTTTATGAACCCCAGCTGTATTCATTTCATATAAGGAAGGACACATTAGATTTTGATTCCTAATTCAGGCCCCACCATGGCGAGTGGACAAGTCACTGAAGTGTGAAGGTCCAGGGTTCTGATCTATCGCGCGGCTGTCGATCTAACAGTCTGGTGTTTTGGGCAATTTCACCAGATGTAACGTAAATACACGTTAACACATAAAAAGTTCTCCGCACCAGGCACCCTCCACACACTAGGCAGATATTCCTCGAGTAGGTTTTCCGTAACACAAAATACTAAACACTTGACTCACATTTCCCCACAGTCAATTAAATTTGGCACTGAGATACATTACTTACATCTTTACATGCATTGAATGATTTTAGCCGTTTAAGGTTATAATAAATTTTAAGTGTTAAAATGTATGACCTTTTTCATGTCAACCATTAACTAGTACTTAAAAAGTGGGAGATAGAAATTTTAAAAGATTTTTTTTTAAATAAAAAATATGAACGAATGATAAATACTTTTGCAAATATTAGTTTAGTTACTACATTAATTTGCAAAAACTCAAGTTTAATAATATTTAAAATGGGGAGGGGGGGGGGTTGCTCGAACAGTCGATGAAAGACCTTTAAAGTTGCTAAGTGATTGTCTGTTGATTTTTAAAAAAGTTAATAATTTTAAGAATAATTAGAATGGTGTCTTCTCATATTTTCGTGTTTGTTTATAGGCAAATGTTATTGATTTAAAGTGGGAATCTAACTTGCTTTGACTAACTACTGAACTACTGGATGATTAATAAACCAACTAACTACTGAATGATTAATAAACCAACACAGCATATCCATTAAAAATCTAGAGCAATATTCCTCGCATCAAAAGGTTTTAATTTTCAATTAATAGCATTTTCAGCTCTTGTAGCGTGCATAAAATTCAATGCTGCCACATTTCTTTCTTTTTTTAATAACTAATATTTTATATATTATAATGGCTTTTTGAGCGGATAATAAAATTTGCATAGAAGATTGGCATTATCATTTATATAAATTTACTATAGGGAGCTGCTAAATAATAATAGAATGACATTCACCGAAAGTTGCAAGAATGATAAAATAAGAATTTTTTAGGGTTAATTAATCTGTCTTTGGCATGAGTAACAATACGTTTCATTTTTCTTCAAGGTCATCTCTGTTTACCAATGGATGTATGATGTTTTATCAATGAAAGTACAAATATTTTCAATTTTCCTTTGTCCGTAATGCTTCTCCATAATGGACACATGTTCTGAACAACTTTCAAAACAATGAATATCTCTCCTTGGAGAAAAACAAGGTAACATTAAATTGCGTTTCTAAGCCGAAAAACTCTATTTTATATTCTATTTGTGTGAACAACGTGTTAATCGAGATATAGGCGGAGTTCCTTTTTTACAGTGTTGTCGATACTCGTATATCATCTTCCAAAAACAGTATACTGATTACCTCTATATCAGTAAAACACAAGTAAAACAGTACTTCTTTAAAATGCCGTTACAAAGCAGACCCTGCGATTATCGCATTAAGGCAAGCTCCTCATTATGCAGTACTGTGTAATGATAGTTACTAGTTCTGATAATGGGCATTCAGGATCTTTGTTTGTGGAAACGACACCTTATTTCGTTTTACCAGGGCACACCCCAAGATTGAGCTTCTTCACCTCGCAGCGTAAGCATTTAAAAGGCGGATTCCTTGAAAATCTGAACAGGCTTTTTTGTTTTTCCGTTCGTGCTTTCTCGAGAAAAAGTAAAGTTACATTGTGGTGTTCCATGTTTTGTTTAGCTAGCTGTTTTGCCGCCATGTTTATATCGCGAGTTACAGAAATTCGTATTGTGAAATGTTTTATCTGTGCAAGATGGGGATTTTTTTTATAGTTTTCTCTCAATAAGATATATTTTAAACGAACACTAAATAATTATCAATGTACACCTCATGTATCCAGACCTAAAATTTTTGGGCAACTCAAGCCTCTCGTTGTTGGGTCTCTCGTTTCTATCTTACCCAAACTGAAACGATTCTTCTGTACTTTCATACATGTAAATTTTTGCGAGTGTATCTTCCATTTAGTAACTATAATAAGAATAGCTGAGTTAATCCGATTTCTTATTATTCTTGTTCAAAGTTTTGTATGTTTAATGATGCGCTTGCTCTCTCGAATGTACTTTAAGATTAATATGAATATTGTTAAATCATTATTAATTAAGTTAAGAAACATTGTTTTTAATCGACGGATATCCTCTGTGGCATTTATAGTAGATATATTTTTTCTGATTTTAATTTTATGACGAAAATATATCAATTTAGCTGAGTATAATAAATTTAAATATCGCTTCTTGAAAAATATGAATTTTCGCTTTAAAGAGTTTGGTTTTATGTTATCAAGTTTGCACATGTTTGGATTTTTGTTTTCTTTTGGTTGGAGGATAACATCTACTTATTGCTTAGAAATTTGTTTTAAAATGTTAAATTCTGCTTTAATAATAAGCAGACATAACATAAGAGTAAGGTTCATATTAAAACATAGAAAACTTATTAATTACAATTACCAGTTCTTTTGTGGCAAGAAAAAGAGAACATAAGTCAACACTGAATGGTTGTTGGATATTCGTTATTCGAAAATCATTTAGTACCAGACCGGTTTTGAAATTTCACTCCCGAATTACTTTTACGATCCTTATCAATTTAAACTTGACTCTTAAGATAATCTCATCTTTGGGAATTTTTTCTTTTTATTTCTTTAAAAGCTCCCATACCATGTACTTTGAAACAACTTTTTAAAAAAAGAGAAGAAAAAAAATGTTCCCTGTCTTTTATCAAACTGTTACGACAAGTATACTGAACGATAAGGCGAATAAATATGATGTCTTAGAAGTGTTGAATGCTTTCGACTCATCAATCCACGCGAAAGTGTAAGTCACATCTTTCGGTTATTTGGCTTATTGGTTACTTTTTGCGATTCGTTTAAAACAGCATGTTTAGATGAAACGCCAAGTGATACGGGATCACAAAGAAAGAAGGAAAGAAAAAGCATTTGAATCGACGCCCCACATCGAAAAGCGCATTGATTATCCTCGCAATCGGTCGGGAATATACTCTTTTCTTGAGCCATTTTCTAGATCCGGCCAAGGTCATTTTTCTGAAATATAACCTTGACTCTTTCTATACGAGATGAGTCGAACAGAATGCCTTTTATTTTTCAGGAACATTGTCTTAGCATAGAGACATTTTAACTTTTTGTTTACAGGAAGCTTGTTAGTGAGACTTATTCAGCATTCATAAAACGGAACGGCTTGAGGGGATTTAAATACCGTTAACCCTATTTCACGTGTAGTCAGGGACCCAGTGTTTAGTAAGCAAACATTGATAGTATACTTGGAAAGCAAAACAGAGTAGAAGCGAATAATGCCCGGTGAAGACTGATTTTTTTTTCTTGATATCTCATAATTTTAGCCGTTTTAAAATTTATTAGAATAAAAATATAACTCAGACGAGATTAAGGGTGCGGGTGGAAAATTTTCTGTTCTGTCATCAAAGTTGCTAAAGACATATTTTAAATAAAATACTTTATAAATTTCATAAGATTGTCACAAGTGCTTTATGAGTCCGCTTTGCAATACTCGATACTTTAGGAAGAAATAGTGAAACGCATGCAAAAATATTGTTCAAACGATTCCTGAAAGAACTTATCAGCCTGAGAGGCATTGTAGCTATGAAACAAAGATGAAAAACTTGAACAAAAGGCGAGTCATAAAAACACCGAAAGCTTTTTCATTAAATTAAAATTCAATAAAAATTGTCTCTGATCTTGGAAGATCCAGCATATATTGAAAGATCTTAGGTAAGGTTTCGATCATTTCTTGATATTAGTTCTTTAAACATATAAGTTTTCACATTGTTATTAATTTCCCCTAAAATATGATTTTTCTAATCAGAAAATTTGAAACTTCGATCTCAACCCTTAAATGCCTAGTGATGTAGATCTGCATCATATATTTCAAAGAAGTTGACTGTTAGATCAAAAAGTATTAGAGTACAAGCCAAATTTCTTAGGTCAATTTAACATATAAACTGTAGTTTTTAATTTTAAATTATTCATGCCGTGAATAATAAAATGTTCACATATTTCTTTTAAGCTGCGCGTTTTCCGAAAAATTAATTAGTTATTCACAAAACTGACATAAGAAATTTAGCTTACACTCCTGGCTTGATCGGCAGCAAACGTGTTTAAAATTTATGCATCTAAGGGTTAAACTCTATTTTTCGTCTCACAAACGCAAAGAATTTTTTTTTTCTTTATCACAATTTTAAACGTTCCTTTATTCTTTTTAAAAACAATTTCCTGATTCGACTGTTAAAATTTCGGTATCGAGTTTACTTTTAAGAAAAATTTAAAATCTCATTTACGCACTGCCTCGATGAAGAAACCGTTAGATGTAACCGTTACGCCCAGTTAAATGACAATAAAACATTTGTCCGTGACAAGAAAGGGAAAATATGAGCGGTGTCTTATTACCAATGGTGACTGCAGTGAAGTCAAGCACCTGACAAATCGTAGAGACCGTAAATATATGTATTTCTATCTAAACTCAAAACAGCTGTGTTCAGTGTCAAATGATACATCAGTATATCGCGGTGTATAGTTTGTAAAACTGTGATCCCGTTTTCTAAACGAGGGACTGCTGTAATGTTGAAAGATGATACTCAGAACTCATGGCCTATCACTTAAATATTTAAAAATTTTCAAATAAAACGATCGTTTTGCTTTGCATAACTTAAAAAAAAAAAGATTTCAGGATGTTTATATAAATGAACGTGAGTCAAGGAAAGTTTACCAGTAATTAGACTCCTTTAGAAATAATTTCGATTATTTGTTCTTTCTATTTTCATTTTATTTATTAGTAATCGTGAGGCCATAGCTCGTAATTTTACCGTAGCTAGCAAACTGAAAAAATGCCTTTAAAAAACTGAACTTTCCATGTTTGGAACTGCGATGCAAAACCATAATTAACGAAATACAGTTTTCGAGTATTAGTGTTTCAGAAATTAACTCTTTTTTAAAATTATAAAAATATTTGCATCTGAATTATGTGTTTTGAGTTATGGCAAACCTTCAGGAGGGGCTTCAATCTACGGGGGTGGGACGCCTCGGGCGGAGAATTTTTGAAGGGGTTTTATGCGTATTCACGTTACAATTACACGTACAGAAAACCGCGTAAAACTCCAGACCGTTAGGTCGACAGCCACGCATAGGATCGAACTCTCGACCTTCGACCATCTACATTTGTTGTCTTATCCACTTGGTCATGGTGTGTGTGTGTGTGTGTTTGGATCTGAAGCAACTTCTGTGGCAGTATATTGAATATTGTGTGAAATCAGGTTCTGGTGATGAACTGTCTTGCTGATAAAAATTATACTGCAAAAGGAATTATTAAAATATTATTTAATTTGATTTCGTTAGGCTGTCTTTAAAAAAATAATTTTATAGAGAACTGAGGCTTAAATATTAAAAGTCAATAGTGTACTCCTAGTCTGTTGAAACACTAGTTTTTGACATTCTGATATGTAAAAATATTCCACTGCATAGAGAAGAAAAATATTTCGCATACCAATTAATATATAGAGAAAAATCAAATCCGCTTCTGTTAAATATAATATCTTTATAAAATTTATTATGGGTCATATTCATTAGTATTTTGTGTAAATAAATGTCGAAATTTGTATGAAACTGGATTTTTATAAGTATAACTATGAAATGAAAAATATTGCTCTTAATAGTTTTGGCTAAATTTCTATACTTTTTTCTGAAAACATTCTATTTACCCCACTGTTCTAAAGACTACGCAATATTGCTTGAGCGAAGAGAAGCTATGAAAAGTGTGAATATGAAAGTGCAAACTGTGTGAGATACTTCAAGCTAGCACGCGAAAATGCGAGCGGAGAAAAATAACTCACACTAAACCTAATGATACCGTTTTAAGTAATAATACGTGCATAAAAAAATTGATGAAATCAGACCGAGACAGATTGGGGGGAAGGGGGGGGGTTTGAACAGGAACATATCTTCCCCTTCTTGAAAACCGATCAGTTACACGTCCACTTATAAATATTCTCTCTCGAGGATAAGGTGATAAATATTTGAGCAAAAAAAGCAATTATATTAAATACAATTCCAAATCTTGACACTAGACTCCTCTCGCAAAAAAACGTCGAGCGACATGCAAATGTGCATAGCCCGAATTCATCCAATCCCGCTAATTACCATCATTTCGCTGACACGTGCATTATGCGAGCTGCATATTTACCACAGAACATGAATCATTGCTAAACAGAGTTCTCCAGGTACTCGAGGACTGTCCCTTTAGTGACCCCGCCTGTCCCTAAATAGAGGTGCCCGGGATGTATCACATTCCGTTGTCTCCGACCATTTCATCAGTATTCAGGTCCGAGTGCACCCACGCCCGCGAAGGTGTGGCCTTAAGTGCTGCTCCCCCTTTATTAATCTTTGAGATCGAGTAATTAAATCGGCGACCACGTTTTGTAGTGATAATTATGCACGGAATGCAGGACCGTGTAAAAGGCTTTTTTTTTTTTTGTGACAAGACGTGTAATACAGCTGAAGGACCACCAGTCACAGAAAACTGTGTGTAGTGATCGATAATTTCACTAACTGTGACTTGGCATTTGTGATATTTTTAAAAATTGCATTTCGCAAAAAATGTATTTCGGAAACAGTACTGTAGTATATGTACTTATTTATTATTTTTCCATCCTTACCTACCAAACCCCTTTGAATATTGATACATTATTGCTTGCATCATTTTCTGAGCATTGCATGTCAAGTTTTTGGGAAACCTTCGAATATAATTCTGTAAAAGCTCAAATAATTACAAGTTGACCAAAAAGTATCAACATCTTCCTTTTAACTCCACTAGTTTATTCTTCGCTTCAAATGCTCTCTTATGTTTTTTGAATTACAAAACATGATATGCCAAAAAATGTATACCTTCTTCTTGTCCATCTTTAACATTAAGCGATCTAGATATCAAACGATTTTGCTCTTTTATGTTTTTTTAAATACAAAACATGATATGCCAAAAAATGTATACCTTCTTCTTGTCCATCTTTAACATTAAGCGATGTAAATATCGAACGATTTCGTTAAAACTTTTCTGTGTGTTGCTTTCAAAAGATTTTTTCAACATTTCTAACATCAAAGAGGGGTAAATAATTAAAAACAAAAAGAATTTTTTGGCCAATCCATTAATCCACGAAACCAATTTTAATTGTTGATTTTACGCTGTTTATGTGTGCTATTTGAAAGATTTACCTGTATGAAATACGTAATCCAGACTGTTCGAGTTTTGACAAAAGCTTACTCGTGTTCTGTTCGAGCAGTGCAAATCCCCCAAGTCTTAAAAAAACATCGAATATGCTTCTATAAAATCATTACAAATAGTTCACTAAGCTGGTTTTAATTATTGATTGTTTTGTTGCATACGTGTCTTATTAAAAAAGAAATTAAAATAACTGGAATACACCCATACGTCTTTAAACAAATCCTAAAATATTTATAATTATATTAAATTTTTAATATGTATGTATAACGAACACATTTCATTTTTGTTTGATTGGGATCGATGAATCCGATATATTAATAAATGTGGTTATTTATTATTTTTTAAATATCTTTAAAAAATATTTTTTAAAGAAAATGCAAGTTTGTGTTGACGTCCACAGTAGTGAGGACCAGCTATCATACTTTATCTGTCAGTGAGTTTCAAAACTTCTTTAGGAAATCAGACCTTATACTGGGACATATTTACACTGAAAGGCTCTTATTACACCCTGTTTGGGACACATATCTGTATTGAAAGGCTCTTATTACAGGCGCGTTTTTTCCTGAGTGTCGCCAAAATTCAATTCATTCTCACGCTAAAAATAAACTCGAGAGAGTAGTGCATGACCAGCTTGGATAATTTCAATCACACTCAGCGAAATTTATTTTATTCATTTAAATCAATCAACATTGCAAAGTATCGAGTGCAATTTCAGTAACATAATTATCACTATTAATATCTTTTATGACGCGAGATGGAACATCAAAGCATGTTCGAAAACGTGATGAAGAAAACAAATATGGTAATTTTCTAGGAGAAACTGGGGGTAAGAATCTGTCAGAAATCGCATGGCCTGATATTTTTATTCTTTTTCACACTGTTGTGAAACAAGTTGAGAAGAGAAAGAAATATATAGCGAAGAAGAGCGAGGTATGATGAAATGCTAGCGTGTTAAGCACTGTCTGGAGCTTGCGGATACTATATTAATAAAGCCTCCCCGCCTTCAGATCGTGCAAAGAAGGCGTAGCACTAATGCTTAAGACAAACTATAATGCTGAACTACTGAAGATTGTATACGCAGCTGTGTTGCTAAAACGCAACCTTATAAATCAGAGATGATGCAACTCTTTCACTCTGTGAGCAGGCATGCTATGGTGATTGGGACAGTTTGTCTAATTTAGTGATGGTGAACCTTATGCTGTTATGTGTTATGACACTCACGCATTTTCAAATCGTAGGCGCGGGAGGTGGGGAGCACAACACAAAAAATATTTGCCTATTACACAAATTAAATTTCTCTTTGTGACGAGGTGCCAGTGTTGAGCAAGGTTTTGTTCCGTAATCCGAAAAGTCGGCCGAGCTGAAACGTACGCCATTACTTGTCTAGTTCTTTGTTTTCAGGCGGCCTAATGGAAGTTAACCGGGTCTTATTTCTTTGGAATGCCCTAACAAAAAAGCATTTTTTCTGTGAAAGTTTTCTCGAAGAGTCTTTACGCTCCCCTCCACCACCCTCAACTACACACAGTCGTCTGGAGAAAATTTGTAATTTTGAAATAAATGGAAAACACCCTGCCACACAAAATTTAAAAAAAAAAAAAAATTGCAAATATCGGAGATATAGTTACAAACCCTATTTAGTAATATAAATTTTCTAAGGCTTTAAAAAATATAAATATATTTATCCTTTATAAACACATTTTCTCGGAATTGAATTTTATGGAAGATTTAAAAAGAAATGAAATTAAAAGGATTTAAACTTAAATACAATGAATAAAAAAGTTCAATTGCATAAAAAGACTACGGAAAATAATAAATATGAAATAATTTTGAGTACTAAGTTAGAAGTACAAAATTTTTTGACTTTTCCAAAAATCAAATGAATACAAAACCATTGCACATTTCCGCCTTAGCTGATGTCTATAAACATTTGTTAATTTATCCGTCAAACATTTGTTAATCTTCCGTCTATAAGTTAATTTAAACAACATAAAAAAAAAAGCTAGAAGCTAGCTTGTCTTCTAATCTTATTTAAGAAGCACTTTTAAGATCAAGAATATGGTGAATCTCCAATGTGGATAAATACCCATCCACCCAAACCGCATTTAAGAACACACATATACACACACGCAAATGCTACGCTCAATTTGTTAGGGGATTTAATAAACACCGGTTTGGTGGTTCTACTCCACCGAATGTAAGATGTCAGCATGGTTAATTTTCAAGTATCCATTTCTTTCCTTTCTAGGGTATACGTTACTATCCGGCAACGAATGTTTCATTGTCGTTGACACAACCGAGGGCGGGGGTGTGATCTGACGGATAGGTCCCGCGACCTCCTGGTACTCAAGGGCCGTGTTCCTTTGCCATGATCGACGTTGACAGGTCGCCATATTGGATTACCGGAATGTGATAACGTTCGAAATGCGTTACGACGACTAGTCGGGTGATTTTGTTGTGTTACCGTTAGGTATTGTGTTTTTAGGTATTCCGTGTTTTCGTTGCGGTGCAAGTATAAGTAAATGAGCATGTTTGTTCCGAAACGATTAACTAACTTTTACACACATAAAATAGATTTTTGCTGCGAGAGAAATTCTTTGTATTACTTGTTTTTTTTTTTTTTTTTTTTTTTTTGTGTGTGTGTGTGAGTAGGTGTGTTGGGCAGTTCTTAAAAAGAAGTACACACGTTAACAAGGTTTTACAACTGAACTATATATTTATATAATGTTTGTTATATAAATAACGTGTTTATTGTTAACTTGTTATTTGTTAATATAATGTTTATTATATAAATAACTTTATTCACTCCTTTCTATCATATATCGTGCAAACATTTATAAAATAATGTATGACTATTACTGAATTGTGAAGTATTAATTTCATTGAAAAGTTTGGAGGGAATCTCGGATTTTTACGTTTTCTTGGGTGTTTCAGATTAGTACTAATAATTTTAATAGAAACTTTTTCCACCTTAAAAGAAAAAAAGAAAAGAAACAGAAGACTTTTATGTATTAATTTATGTATTTGTGTTCGCGTATGTATCTCTAGTATTAGTCACCCAGGGTAAAATGGGTATAAAAATCAGATTTTTTTATTTTTAATGTTCCATAGCAGAAACATTATGAAATATAATCATGTTTTTGTTCAATATTCTTTACATTGTGTATCTTAGGTCTAAGTTGAACATAATTTGTTTTTCCTTTTTCCTTTAATTTTTGTGTAAAGGGCTATACCCATTTTTACCCCGTGGTCCGGGGTAGAATTGGTATATGCTGGTTAAAGTTAAATTACACTATAATTAACCGAGAAAATGAGAAATTTTACTTCAGTTATACTTGAAAATTATTTTTTAATGGAAAGAAGTCATAATATGTTGTTAGTTTGTTATTTTTCATCGACAGTTTCGTTTATTTTTAGTTAGTCCTTTTTTTTTTGTGCTTTTTTACGTTCCTAACTTATTCTTCAATGTAGAGTCTGGCAGCCACCTATTCTGCAGTTAAAACTTTTAAAACCTTTGCTTGCACTCTCTTACATTTCTTCTGCGAATTTTTCATAGCTTCGCCAGTGCTATTTTAAAATATATTTCTATTTCAAAGGATAATTACTTGTTAGTTTACTATGTGGTTATACTGCAGTTTTTTTAATTTGCAACTGGCTGAGCAGATTTCACTATTTACATTGAACAAAAAGTGATTTTAGAGCCTTGCGGATTTCGGATAGGTAAATTTTGGGTCTTCTACTGTACTAATTTGCATAGGGTAGGTAAGCTATATAATAATATGTAAAATAATAGGCCTAGTTAATAGTACTAATAGATATACAGAGTTCGGCCTATATACACTTATCAAGATAATGATTTATTATTCTTACACATACAAGTATATACATTACATGTAATGGCTTTAGGGTAAATGCATCACATAACTCTTGCTAAGCCAAAATTTCCTCTCAAAGGTCTTTCAAATTTGATCGATCTTCATACATTCACATCTTGAACTAAAAAATATTGGCTATACCCACTTTACCCCGTGTAACTAAACATGCAGTAAATTTTTTGTAAGTTAGAAAATTTACCTGCTTTTAAGTTCTATGTTGTTAGGATGACCGACTGTAAAATTCAAGCAATATATTTCTAAAATTGTTCCTCTAATTTTTTTATAGAAAGAAGTCTTTCAGGCCCTATTAACACATCGTTCTCTTTTCTGAAAAACAAAATATGTGCTAATCCTAGTAAAAGTGTTGCCAGATTTTTTTTTAAGTTAAAATGTTGCCACATATATGTGAACATTTTAACCATATTTTTTCATTGCAGAAAAATGTTGTCTAGTAAAATGAAAGCAACAAAAAAGTAACTATACCCATTCTACACCGGGTACCCACTTCACTCCGGGTGGCCCTATTTCGTTTCGATTAAGAATATATAAAATTTTGAAACCTGTGGAATTTTGTGATAATACAATTGAAATAAATGTATCTTAAACCTTTCAGACCCCGCGTCCACTATTGAAGCCACAAAAATAACCTTTACTGTTGTACAGAATAGATACCTTAATTTGTGTCCATAAAGAAAAAACACTTTTCATCGAAATTTTAAAAATCATAGTTTTCTATTTTATTTTCTTAGTAGCAAATTTAATCTATTTTATTAGATCTGAAAGGGTTAATTTCTTGTTACATGTATGTCTCAGCATCATAATAGAGGTCTATCTTAAAACAGAAACACCTCTTAAGCAAGTCATCCGACCAAAGCACCTCCCCCCTCTTTACAGATATTCCTCTTGTAGGTTTTCCTTAACACAATACACAAGTAAAAGGGAAACAAAAGATTGAAAAGCTTATACTATCCTTTTGTCTGGGACAGATTTTCAATTACTCTTTAATTTTCCTGGAAAAACATTTACTGAAAGGTATTATTTTGTAATGCAGCATTACATTTGCTAAATTAAATGTATTATTTAAAAGAAATACAATAATTTAAGTATGTTAAGAGAAATTTTTGTACGTATTTAACAACTTTTTATTTTCTCTTCAGTATTACTTTTTTATTAAATTGAAAAACAAAAAACGTGTAAGCTGATTTAAATTTTCATTTTTTTTTTCTTTGCACATTTCTAATTTACTTCGTTCTGCAATAACTATAATAAATCTTGTTTAACACAACCAAAGTAAAACTAAAGCTTTGAACTTTCTCCTGAACTATTTAAAACAATCGACAAATCAGAAAAAGAAAAAAAAAAATCTTGTACACTAAAAAAATTATTCGTGAAATTTTGGCTCATTTTAAAGAACTTTATTTAGAACACAACTCTTCCATGAGCTATTTTTATTCTTTGAGCAGAAGTAAATGACAAGACAGATAGTGTCATGAAATCCACTTGTCAACGTTCAAACTATGCAAAATTCTTATGAAAATTTTCCAAGAACCACTTTCTCCCAAGAATACTTTTCAAAATTACGTCACGAACAAAGTCTGCAAAGTCTTTTTACGCTGGCGTGACATCCCTTGAACGCAGTCCTCCGCATGGACTTCCCAAAGAATGTGATAAATTGCCCAGACATTACAAAATCCAGATGGCAATCGATGAAGCTGTTGAGTAATTAAATCAAAAGCGCTTGGCATTCCATTTATGTATTCTCGTGCTCATTAATTATTTAAGAAATTTTATGGCCAGTGTCCAGTAACAAAAATTTTTCGCTACTGCTGGTCAGGTCAATAGTTGTAGGAGGAAGAAAGTGCCTGTTTTTATAAAAATCGCAATAAGATATAGCATAATTCGCGTGAGCCAACGTTTCTCGTTCGTCCTCCAGCGTTCAATATGTAAACACGGCGACAGAGCAGAAAAGTGCTTGGGGGAGGCTGTGGGAAGGGAAAAGAGGGGTAAAAAAAAATCATACCAGTCATGCTCGAGATCACGCAAAGTGGCGTGACTCAGGGGCGTCGAAGCCACCACCGTCGTGGGAATTATACCGTCCGAGTGGCGTACAGAATGGGCTTTTGATTTCATTTGGTTTTGCTAAAGATGTTAACTGGGCGTTATGTGATGAGATTGCGGCCGGATTTGATGTTTAAGAAACGATTGTGTATGCTCCGTTTCTGCTCTTTTGTTTGTTTATCCAGCGATGTGGATGTGCTGATGCTCTTGTGGAGATTTGAGACGATGTCGCGTGAACTGATGGCATTTTGAAAATGCATTACTACTTTTCTTCTCCTGCGAGTTCGTGGAGCTCCGTTCGGTGCCAGATTTCTTTTATCCTTCTTTTAATCTTTTGAATTTTTTATGCTCACGGTAACGTTTTTATTTTTCAATGTATATGTATAAATTTATTTAAAAATTGCTCCATGTTACATTTATGATACATACATTGCATGACTAACTGGTTAAACAGTAACTGTTTAGTTGCCAAACTATGTAATTATTTTTTGTCAGTTTGAAGTGCCACCTTGATGAGTGACGTATTTTTTAACTTGCGAATAAATAGATTAATATACTGCCCGACTTCTTTTTTTTTTTTTTTTTTTTTTAAATTTTCAAATATACTAATATGCCAAAACTTTTACACTGAATTTTCTTAATCATAGATATTGGTATAATTAAGAAATTCGGTTAAGCCACAAAGTAAATGTATCAGGAAGATAATTAGAAATGATGAAAATCTTTTCCAAGATTAAAATTCTTGTGGAGAGAGAAGCTGGGGCTTTTAACATCACGGTTACAGGTCCATAAAAAATTTATTGCTAGTGCTTTGCAACTATTTGATTTTATGTTTTTCATAGCACAAAATTTCTAATTTATTTCATCTTTGGTGACTCTTGACTGTATTTAACTTATTTGAAAGTGGCGCATGTAACAGCAGATAATAAATATTATTAGAAATAATTTCTTAGTTAGTGCTGTGTAGCCTTGTACTGTCTCTATAGTTATATCAAAAGATGTTTTAGGACATTCTTCTTCAACATACATGTTACTTTATCATATGCAAAGTGCGAAAGCAAAGTGTCTCACTTATTAAGCCTTAATGAATTCTGTTATATCTTATTATTTATTTATTTACTTATTTTTACTTATGTGAACTTTGTTCCCCCCTCTAGATTTATTTTTAAAATTTGCACCCTCCCCCCCCCTCACACACGCACAAAACAAAAAAAAAATCATGGGGGGGGGGTGTAAAAAAAATACAGATAGTTAAAATCAAGATTTTTTCCGTCTGTCTGTTTTTACATGAATATGTATTTTCCCCTTAGTTTGTTTAGCTCAAAAAGGAAGTGTTGTGTTTTTGATCTATCACGAAAGTTGTAGAGAGACTAAATATTAGATGAGTGTGATTTTATGAAATATGTCTTTGAAAATTTAATTTATTGTTATGATGGTAATTAACTGAGCTACTATGGAAGCATATATAGATATATAAGTAACCCATGCGACAGTTTGTTAGTGTAGTATACTGTTCTTTTAATACTTGCAAATTAGTAAGTGTAAAATATGTAAATATATTAATGTAACGTGTTATATAGTTACGACTTGAACATGCCTCTGCGTAGAATTTAATGATATTAGAATTTAAATCGTCGGGCAGGTTAGTTGAGTGAATTTTACTACAAATAATATTTTTAATCGAAGGATTGACTGTAACAAAATAATAAAAATTTAACAGGATTGATATAATGGAAATTAAACATACGCTAAACAGTTTGAGTGGAAAGTAGTAAATCAAATAAGTTTAACAAGAAATCCTTTCCCCGACATTTTTTTTTTCCTAGATTTAAATTTTTTTATGGATTTATCGTAACTTTTCTCTTTCCTCAGACACACTTGAAATTACCCTTGATTATTATTCAGTAACTTTTTTTACGTGAGTTGACAAAGAAAGTAAAAAAAAAATAATAATAATGATAATAACTTAAAACACCAACTCTGAAATTTTTATTTAAAATACTTTTCCAGAATATTCTATGTTAGATATACTGGTGAAGATTCACTCGCATTTTATTGATACTCAGATAAAAATCGCCTATTCTTCGACCGAAAGAAAATTACAGCTTAACGCAATTTTCGCTTCTTTCGTATAACGTAGTTACACTGTGAATCACGATTCTGTCATCATTACAATCTTTTGCCAATCCCGCAACCTTTTGCTCACTGTCGGAGCTCCAGCCACATTACCCGGGAGAAGATTCCATCTCCAGCGGAGATTGTCCAGTGGATTAACGACATGGGGTAATAACAACCTTGCACCGTTCCGTTGACACGAAAAATCCCAACTACCCCCACCTTGGTAAACAGAAATTATCCCACTCGCATGGTCACTGCGAGATATTGGAATACAGATATGGCTCCGTCGAGTGCTTTATACTGCCCGAGGCCATCAAAAGATCCATTCCCTGGACGATCGTAACCCCATCTTTGGTCCGGCTCGGTTAACAAGGAAGAGGTTGCACACATACACACACACACACACAAAAAAAAAAAAAGAGAGGCATAGAAAGAAATGGGAAACCCGTTAACTATGTCTGTGAAATGAAAGATACTCCTGGAGGAAAGTCTCTGGAGTGTAGCTTTTTCTCCTTGCACTATGTCAGCGAGGACAGGTGCTGGTTTTCCATTGAAGATTGTATTTATTTCACTGCTCGTTGTGGCATTGTTTTCTTCTTTACTCACATTATCTGATGATATAGTTGTACTGATCATATTGTACCATGTAGTGCTTGTTTTTAATGTAGTGCAAAGTTTTTCAAATTCGATTGTTTAAAATTCAGAATTCTCCAAAACCGAAAGTTTTGAGAGCTATAGTTATAAATAATATACAACTATAAATAATTATATGTAATATATACGGGTGATTATAATTAAAGTTCCACTTTATTCGAATACAGATATCGCTCCATCACCACTTTAAAAAGATCAGGAAAGGAAAACTACTCCACCAAATGTTATCATACTTGGTAAGTGTGTAAATGTGGTTATGGAATTTATTATCCGCGG
This sequence comes from Cheiracanthium punctorium, assembly GCA_038373885.1. NCBI lineage: Eukaryota > Metazoa > Arthropoda > Arachnida > Araneae > Cheiracanthiidae > Cheiracanthium > Cheiracanthium punctorium. The sequence goes on along the minus strand of JAWZYV010016579.1, from coordinate 376,319 downwards.
GAAAAAAGTTCAAAAATTCAACTCCAGGGGCAAGGACGTATTTAAGGGGGGGGGGGTTCTGAGGGGAGAGGGGTCCGACCCCTCTCCCCTCATAAAAAACTTTGTGGAGGGGGGGGGGCAAACGGTAAAAAAAGGCAGTATTTTTCTCAAAAGAACACTATATCATTATCATTTTAGTAACAAAAATCAAAATTACGTCCTTGTCCCTGGTGTTGAATTTTTGAACTTTTTTTTTTTTCGCCGATAGTAAATCCCCTGACCACCTTTACACAATTACCAAGTTTGATAACATTGGGTCCAGTAGTTTTCCTTTTCTGATCGTTTTAAAGTGGAACTTTAATTATAATCACCCTGTACCTAATTATTTTTTTCTTGATATGTGTATCGCAAATATATTTCTAGCTTGCTTTAAAATTTTTAGTTATTAACTCTGACACAGTTAAAATTATTAGCTGAACTAATGTTAGATGACTACCGATGGCATGTATGTATAAGTATGGAACCTCCAACGTTGGGCATCTCCATAATTTGGACACTTTTCTGAGGAACGGAACGTATCCATAATGTAAAAATACACCCATATACATATAAGTTGGACACCTCTGAAGGTTGGACACTTTTTGAGGAGCCGCAGGTGTCCAACTTACGGAGGTTTCACTGTATTTATGTGTGTGTATTTTAAAACTAAATGTGTTACAAATAATAATTAATTTCCATTTCTAACCCCTTATTGATACAGCCAAAAACTAAACTGAAACGACATTTCCTACCTTCTTTCTTAAAAAAGGTTCCACTGTAAAATTATTTTTTTTTTCTTTACACGTTGTTTAGCAAGGTTTTCGTGCCAATAATAACAATACTTTTAAAACTATTATTAGTCCGTGAATAAATTATTTATTTATTTTTTACGTAACTGTTAAAATGTACGTGCTTTTTATCACATTTTCTCTAGACTGGTTTAAAGAGGAGGAAATTTTTTAACCTTGACCTCAAATTAATTTATTTGTACAATTTGACCCGAATTTGTAGGAGGAAAAAAAGACGATTTGAGGTGAATATTTAGATCATTGGCACATCACGTGTTGTGTTCAGTGTACTTATGCAAATGATTTATTTTTAATATGTTTATTTTACAAAATATTAATTTTAAAAATTCCATTTTTTTCCCTGGAATGATATGTATTAAAATCTTACCTGTCAGAATCTTTAAATTTATTTTTAAAATAAATAATAATAATAATAATTATCAACGACTAAATGCATATTCAATTGTATTCTTTTTCTGGTCGCATTTTCTGACAAAGCCAAAGAATCAGGTGCTACATGAATAATTTAAACTATCTAGCCGATGAGCTAAATATTTGCAGATCCCCTTACTGTGATTGTAAATGTAATAAAATTATTTTCTTTATTATTACCACATTGTATTAAAAAAGCATGCCTAGTTTTTTCCCCCTTTAGAATGTAATATTTAAATGCTATCTCTTCTCATTGTAACCGACCACATCTTTCTCGCGATACATAAGGTTTATTACCCATGGCTTTATCATACTATTATTCATGCAGGAACAGTTAAATTATACACAGATCTAATTTATGTAACGCTGCACATGTGGCCATAATTATAAAACGGAGTCATTGTTTGATAATGCAGTTTTTGAGTGTATTAGTTTTATTATTGCTGAACTATGCGAATATTGTGGCTACTTGATCTTATTAGCATATAACTGTAACAATCGATGATAAATAATAGAAAAATTGTAATATAAAAAAAAAAAAAGTTTGCCAGACATATTCTCTTACACTGCATGGTTCTGAAGTACAACCCACTGACAGAAATGTTTTCGTTATTTCTCGTTATTTTCCAATTTCATACATACTTGCCAAATGAAAACGAAAGTAATGAAAAGAAGTACATGTTCGAAAACAGTTCAACTTACTTATTGACTCGACTTTACAGAACTTGAATTAATCACGTTTTTCTCTCACAGTTTGATGATCATAAGTAATAAATAGCTTTCTGCTTAGATCAGGTATGGCCAACCTTTGAAAAGTTGCGGGCCAAACTTTAGGATGTTAGCGAAGTCGCGGGCCGTAAAATTGGGATTTTTAAGGGTTTTTACGAGGTTTTGATATGTTCCGCGGGCCGGATCTAAGACTGGGCGGGCCACATCCGACCCTCGGACTAGGTTGCCCGTGTTGCTTAGATGATTGCGAAAAGTCGACAAGTCTAATAAAACTCTTTTGCATTTGTGTGCAATTTCTGCCAATGTTGTTTGATCACTAACGCCATTCGGTCCACGAAGATTATATATGTATTTATTTAAGATCGAAAATAGCACCATTTTTCACTGCAATCAGTAAATGAGGTTGTCACAAAATTTGTCTTTGAACACCGTCTCCGATTTCGCCCACCAGAGTAATCAGGCGTAAAAGACAGTTTAATAAAGCGAAATAAGTGACACACAAGTTGTTTATCCGGTTTAGAGCGAGATGCTGAGTGATAGTCAATCACAGAATCGTCCTTTGAAGGCTGATTAGTATCAGTCAGCCAAGAGACGATTGGCCAGTTCGAAAAATAAGGTTAATTTTGTAATGCATGGCATAGGTTTAAGCATTAGAAACAGCGTTCAAGAATGATAAAATAAATGTTTGAAAGGAGTACTAATGCATGATTTATATCAATAGTTCAAAGACCATTTTTAAACAAATAGATATCGCTATCTTTGTTTTGCATTACAGCTATTGCCATACACAAGTAATGATGGCTTCTTCGGTGTCACTGTTTGTCCTTTTCCAACAGTATCGTGGCACTGCATTAAAAAATTTTCAGAACTAATCTCTATAAGCTCACTGTATTGATCTGAGAAGCACCTTGGTATTACTGACATACAGCCTTGATTGTTCATAAATCCATCTCTTGATTTATGGACAATCAAGAGTCAGAATCAACACAACTCTTTCCATATAAAAAGAGGAATGCGTAAATATCCACTTGTGCTTATAACTTCAGTAGACATTTTTTAGTAGAGATAATCCACTTAAAATTTTCTGTTTCTGAATTTCTCCATGGCTGAAGAAGTGAGGAAATCCCACGTCTAAAGTTCGTAATAATTTCGGATAAAAGATAAGTTTTCATTTGTAGAACAAAAATTAAATTCAAGAATTTTCTAAAGTGTTGATTAACTGTTAAGCAGCGTAATAGGACGTGTTAAAAAATGACATCTTTTTCATCCCTTCCTTCTATGCCAAGGATTAAAGAAATAGTATATTTAAACGGACATTATAAAAAGAAAGATTTTTATTTATTACCAGCATATCTATATTAAAGCAATCCAGAAAGTAAAACAAAGCACAGCGCGACACATGTAAAGCGCACTAATCATAAAAATAAAGTCAAAATTACGTTTTTAATTATTTCTGAGGCACAATGGTCTTCATCAGAACTTCACGTCAATGCATGTCAGTCATCTTGTACTTATTTGTAATGCAACTGCAATATTCCTCTACCTCATTTTGTATAAGTTTACTTACTCTAATATGTATCTCTACTTTATCTATTTGTTTTGTAATTGAGAGAGATAATGTGTACGTACACAAATAGATTAGGCATCTGTCCTCAGGGAAATCTTCCGTCGCTTCCCCCTGCTGTGGTATCTTTGAGTCTGAAGAACAAAATAAAAAGGATTTTCCCCTTCACCGTTGAGTGATACCAAGACCTTGTTAACGCTATTTCCATGGTCGTAAACGAAGGGGGTTGTGCCTTATGCATCAAGGTGTGCATTTATCCGAAACTAAACATGTTCGTGGATATCACTCATCTCTTAGACACCGCGGCGTCTCTTTTTTTCCGACTTGGGACATCGCTGGCAAACGAGATCGTCCTCTTGGTATGGAAACACGCTCCTTTGCATGATAAGTGGGAAAGCAAAAGCAGTCGGCAGGGGAGGGCGAAATAATATCCAAGCGATAATATCGGACCCTTCGGCGCAGAACAGTAGCTCAAAATTGTCACGCACCTTCGCTTACGCGCTGCTTTAAGTGTCCTCTGCTGGTACCTTGCATCCGGGTTGGTCGCAGGTAATTGTTGTCATTGCTTTGTGACCCGCGGGTTCGAGGTACGCCCCTTTTCTCGTCTTGTGACGGGACGATTTCTTGCTTTTTGTTTCACTCGCTCATCTCTCGCCGAGTTGTCTCTGTCTTGAGACCTTTCTTGTTAACGTCTTGTTAAGGGTGCTATTTACTTTTTTTTTAATGCTCCTTTTTCATTATTCGCTCCTTCTGAATGCAAATAAGCGGTGTGGAGCGATCTCAGGTGCAGTAAATAGACAACATGATGGGCATATCGTGTTGGTGAACAATGGTTCCTTTTAGTATCTTGACTGCGTAGTGGTTTGCTTCTGACCTAGGTGAATCCTTCCTATTCCTATTGTCTTTGAATGTTTCGCGATATTTTAAGGCTTTCAATAAGGTACCGCTCATTGGACTTTCACTGCAATTCGTTACGTGGGGCTTGTTATTGGATAGTCCATTTAGAGAAATCTAAGTACCCAAACTGTATTTATTTTTTCTCATTCATACTGTTATGCATTTCAGAAAGCAAGAACACGAATCAAAAGATAATGCACATTTCTTATTGCTCTGTACTGGATAAAAGAGGAATTATTTTGCATCTACAAATATAATTTTCGATTTTTCTCCCCTTCCCAAAGCTAAAAAAAAAAAAAAAAAAAAAAAAAAAACAACTTAAGGTGATGATTCGCTTGTTCTACAAATTATTCTGCCAAGGGGTTTGTTGAATACTTAATTTTGTAAACAGAAACATTTACATATTTCTTATGTTTATTTATTCTTGAGGTAAAGGTATATTCTTGCATGATAAGTCGGGAGGAAGGGGGGGGATTTCACATCCAATAGAAGCTTAATAATTAATAATTGTGTACATGGCTAGCAAAAATGTTGCTATTAAAAATTATGCGTAATTTTTACGTACCACTAATAAGTATAACTCTCATGTAAATGGAATATTTAATTTTGCAGTAATGTTGTTTGAATGAATTTTTGAAAGATCTTATGAAAAAGTTAAATTTTAAGGATTTTTTTTTATTATTTATTCAAATTGTAAAAGAGTTATATCAGGCTCAGATCAGTTTAAAAATAAATAAAAAATAAATTAATAAATAAAATACAGGTTTAAAAAAACATGCAAATAACATTAGGACACTTTTGGGTAATTTAATTACCATGCCAATCTGGAAATACTGTGTGTAATTACAAATAGTCATTTTTAGCAACGTCCTCTTCAGAAGTTTTCTTTCTTACTTTATTTTCCTATATCCTTAAAAGAATGCAATAAAAATTGGAACTTTTTAAATATGAACTATAGATAAATTGAAGAGTTATTTTTTTTTTCTCTTAACACTAGAAGCGCCGCACTTTCTTTCTACCTAGAAGCGCCAGCAGCAGTCAAATTGACTGCTCAAAGAATTTTGTACATTTATTTAAATACAAAAAGTTTATGGTATTTTTAAAAGCTTTTCAAAGAATAAAATGTTAATTCTTGTTAAAATACATGCTACAAAAAATATTTTTACTTACTTTTTAATAAAACTCATTTTAATGCTATTCGCAATTTTTAGATTAGAATTTTTTCAATGCTGGAAGTGGATTTACCACATATGAAATGTTAACATTTCTGGCACATATGACTTGTTTCGTTGCTCTTACAAAATCCAATTTGGCATTGCCGTCTCTTTTTTGAGAGTTTTTGTTAGTAGTGTTCGAAATTTCTGAGGGCAGTTGTGCACTTGTCTTTTTCTTCAAGTGACTCGCTCTCAATTCTTCTGCCAATTGAAAAAGAAAGTTATGTCTTATTATAGATTTACCACTCATTTCTCGGTAGATAATGCAGGCATTAGTTCCTGCCAAATCCAGCATATTATAGATAATATGCACGGGCCATCTACGGGAAGCAGCCCGCACAGAATATTTACGTGTCATTTGGTCAATAATGTCGACACCACATTTGGTTTTGTTGTAGAATTCTGTTTTTGGAAGTTTTTTCACAGTTTGTGACTCTACATTTACATCTGTATGCAAGGTACTTAGAAGCAGGACATTTTTATTCTTTTTACCCTGATACACTGCCAGTGTAGTGTCTCAATTTTTCAGTAAAACTGTTTCGTGAAGCTGAGTGTTTGATTTCCTGATCTCATACGGAATTTCTTTTCGATGTCTTCTTACTGTCCCCACAAAACTTGTATTCTTCATTTTAAGTTTTTGAGCTAATGAAAGCGAGGAAAAATAGTTGCCCACTGTCATATTTCTACCTGTATTCACATAAGGGCTCAGAAGGCGCATTACTATATTTTCAGGAAGTCTTTCATTTTCATTTCTTGCGTTATCCTTTCCAAGGTATGGAAAAGCATTGCACATAATCTTTGAGTCAACATCAACTAGCATCCAAAATTTTATACCAAATTTATCTGGTTTATTCGGCATACATTGTATAAACTTACACCTAACTTTTGATGGAAATAGTTGTTCATCCAACACCAGATTTTCTCCTGGCTTATAAGAAAGAGCACAGTTTTCTATAAATTTGTTCCAGATATCTGAAAACATGGCAAACTTATCAGTTTCTAAATGTCAAATCAAATCTTAGATTTTCCATGGTATCTCGAAAACGATTACGGGACAATGTTTTTTTTTTTTTTTTTTTTTTTTTTTTTTTTTTTTTTTTTAAATGGAGGGGTGCTGAGGAAGGGGGCGGAAAATGACAAGTATTTCATGGATTAGAGAAATAATGAATGAAAGGAATATGTAGGGGAAATGTTTCTTCATGATAAGATTTTTTTTCTGCGTAATAGAGTACGATGAATAAACTCAATTTCACTAGCAGTCAATTTGACTGCTCGTGGCGCTTCTAGGTATACATAAAAATATTTCCATTAATTTTATTTTCATTCAATGCATATTTAGTGCCAATAATTTTGAAGGTTTTTTAGGAGAATTCAAAAAATTATGACTTCCTAAAGTAAAGGGTCTTTTAGGAATCCAAGCTAAAATGGCGAAAACAGTCAAAATGACTGATCTGGCGCTTCTAGTGTTTTAACTAACTATATTGTTTAAATAATAATATTACTGAGTCACGATATTTAGTATCAGTGGACTTCGTTGTTTTATTTTCAAAATTTATACTGTCCGTTTTAAGGAAAACGGACACAAATTTCACTTTATTAACTATTTTTTATAAGTTAATAAAATTTTTGAATTTGTGTAAAATGCATCCGTGCTGTGTTGTTTTTGGCATACATCATATTTTCCAGTAGTTCGACTGATTTTTATCGCAAAATATTTCTTTCAAAACATTGAAAATTGGCTTCGAATTGAATTTTAAACTTAAATCAGTAATTTATGCCATTAATGTGTTATTCAATTTTTTTTATTTAAACTTCTTATATATATATATATATATATATATAACAAGTAAAACACAAAACATACTACAAATAAGACATATCTCGCATAAAAATATAACAGCTATTAGCAAGAATTAGAAACCAGATTTTGAAGCCAAATAAAGTGCAAGAATTATTGTGATAATATAATGAAACGGAAATTATAACCACTGTCACCATCGTCAGGGGCCACAAACAGTGGATTATAATTTACAGCAAACCAAATAGTAGGGTTTCGGTTGTGTGGCATATCAGAAGAGATATTAACTCCACACATCTGGGCCCTACCCTACTATATAAAGGAAATCAAAAAGAAGAGATCAAAAAGATAACAAAATTAGAAATAGGAATTATAATTTTACATACCAGACCTCGAGCACATGGAAATTTCATTTGAACAAGTGATATGTGTTGCCAATGCTAAGAATTGTAAAAAGTGAAAAATGGTGTTGCCACTAAATAAAAGTGTAAAAGTGGAAAGAAGAAAGTATAGGAGTTGCCAAATACTAAAAGGTAATATTATTAAAATTTAAGAATATCCAGGTATATTAATATAATAAATATATATTGAATAATAATAAATTAAAATGATTGAATAAAATAAATAGTATAGCAAAAATTAAATATAACATATTGTTTAAAAAATATAATGATTATTATTATTGACAAAGTATGTATAATAAGTTATTGTATGACAAAAGATTAATCTAGTAAATAAGAAAAAAATAAAAAATAATGTTTAGGACAGAATAATCACAATATAGGTACCCCGTGTTTTTTTTTTTTTAAATCCCTCCAGATATATATATATGCATGCATATACACATCCAAATTGTTTTTAAACATATTACTTTTTTTTTAATGAGAAAAACTTCCTCCGCCCGACCCAACCATCCAATTACAACCTTAAAACCAAAACCCCACCCAACCTCCAGTAAATTAACAAAGACATTAGACACATCATTATCAAGAATTGTATATAATAGATTTTAGGAACTTAGTGGGATAGTTGTATTGTCTAGCTGACAGAAATAGAGATTTAAAATTGGAGACTTTAAAATCATCAGAACATAGAAACTTGATTCTACAGCAGTGATTATAGATGATATTGCGAAATACAGATTTATGTAAGCAGGAGGAAAAATGAGTAAAGCTATTTACTTTAAAGCTAAAATCTTTACGCTTATCATAGATATTGAAACTAAGGCTATTTCTAGGAGTGATGGAGATACTTAGATCTAGAAAACTAACAGAATTGTTAAGCATATCATTTTTAATTATTCCAGAGCAGATGGATATTTTATGGGGAAGATAATGTTATTATTATTAGTAGTGTTTACAAGTAAGATATCATCTATATATCGTTTAAGAATGATGTGTGTATTAGTATATTCTTTTTCATAGTAATATAAGTAAAGATCTGCAAGGTAACTAGATGCTGAACCACCTTGTGGTATACCATGATTTTGTAGATATATTTTATTGTTATGTAGAATAAAATTATTATAGATAATAAATTTAGATAGACAACTGAAATAAGTTACATCAACATGGGAAGGGAGCTGAATATTGTTAACACAAGTTTCAAATAATTCATTAATTACATTGTAAAGGTCGTCAAGAGGAATATTGTTAAATAGATCTTTAAAATCATAGGCATATAAAGAGGTAATATTACTAATAGTACATATTGTATTGCGTAGATCATGACTATTTCCTATAGAGATAGAGTAATCATTACGTTTTATATAATACTCATGCATAACAGACAGTATCTTTAATAGAAGTTTACTTGCTACATTGCTATATGTATTACATCCTATTGTAACAGTTCGAAACTTTAAAGGCGATTTATGAAATTTAGGGATTAGTACAATATAAGGATAGTTTAGATTATTATGTTGTAGGTTGAGAAGTTTATAGAAAGCCAGAATTTTTTTGTTACAAACTACAGTAGACAAATTAGTAGAGGAATAGATACTGTTATTTACAATTGTATATATATATAATATGTATTGAAGTTTACAGTGATAGTTTAGTATAACCAATTTTTTACAATAAGTTAAAATTGTGTTTTATTGAAAAATAATTTTTAAAAAATTTAAATGGGGTCAATCATAATTACATAAATCCTTGTTAAATATAACTAATAAAATTAAAATAAATTTAACAAATAAAATTAATTTATTGCAAATTTAATTAAATACTCTCGTTAAACTACATTTCTCTTCGTTTTTCGCAAAATTAAATTAATAATCTTAATACATTTGTCTTTAATGAGAGTCTTTATACGTCCCTATTTTCGAACCAAACAACCAATATACCATTTATTTTTACTGTAAAAAAAGGAAATGTTACACATAGCTGTTCAAGTATTTTTAAATGATGTATGAAAAATATCCAACCCAAAAGTACTTTCTTAATGAATGTTACAAGTATTTTCTCGCTATCGCTTGCAACTACAGTCCCTTTTCCCCTCACCAGCTGGGTTGGGGAAAGAGACATTGCTGGTAAACCAGTTTTAAAGGCAAAGTTCTGATAACTTCGTCCGTTTCGCAATATGTAATATCGTAAACCTCAAGTAAAATCCTAAAGTATACATTATTTTATGTATTTAATTTACTATCTTATAAAATTTTAATGTATTAAAAAATAAAAGATGAAGAAAACTGAAATCATAATTTAGTTCTTTTTCTAAAAACCTTATAAAATTGTATAATGCACAGTCACAAAGAAAGATGCAGAAGGAAAGGTATTTTTTGCTGTTCTGAAAATTTCGTATGGCATAAAATTTATATTATTTCGTATAAGAAAGTTTTACTGTAATACATTTCTGAGTTTGACTTAGTTAATGCGCAAATAGCAGGACGATATTTAATGGTAATAATTCATCAACATATATAAATTTTTGTTGCTTACATTGAAGCGGTAATATTATAAATATAGCACTTATAGTAATTTAAGTGTTTAGTGTTTATGTTTATATAATTCAACTGCTATCTGTATTTTTGTTTTTCTGCAGATAATCATTTATCATTACATTTTGGGTATAATTTTTCTCTGAAATGCTTGTGCTTCAACACTTTAGACGTACTATTGAATAATAATTATATTTTTTTGTTATAACTGTTTCGAGGATTTTTAGAAATGAATGTAGGAAGTCTTGCTGTATTTCTTGAACTCGCAGAAAAAGCACCTTAAATGGACCAGTTCTCCTCTTTTTAACTGAAAAATTATAGTTATTTGCATCGCATGCTCTTTAGTGAGTTTGAGAGACGTCACAGTAGAGTGCATTTGATAAATGAGGGAAGTCCTGAAGTTTCTTTAAGAATAAAACCCTGTCAAACAGAAGAAAAATAAAGAAAAATAAACCCAAAATAATAATAATTGTTACGAAAATAGATTTATCCATGAAATAGAAATGATTTGGTATTTCTTTTACAGTTTAAAAAAATGTACAGTGTAAAGTGGGATATTTTAACCACGATTACCCGGTAAGATTTTAGTAAATAGTTTATTACGCAATATTGTCGTCAGATTTTTATTGTAATCGTAAAAACATATTTTAATGTAATAAATGAAATTTAATTTGATACTTAAATTGTTTTAAAATATCGTCGATCTGTTTAGTGAAATAAAATTGTAATAAAAAATTGTGATAAGTGGTTTCCTTGTCCCTTTAAGACTGAGGATACTTAAACCATGTCTAAACTATCTGTGTTAGTAAACTAATTCCTGACTTATACTTTTGCACTACATTTCAATTCACTAGTTACATGTCAATTTCAATAGCATAACTCTCTCACGGGGGCATTTAAAACACAATGAAAGATCAAAATGTAACAAATTATTAGACAAAGAAAATATGGGAAACCGACAGATTTAGTTGATTTATAATTAAAAAACCATCAAATTCCACGTCAAAGCCATTTTATTTAATTGAAAATATGTATATATATATATATGTATACAAGTATCAAAACTTTCCTCTTCTGTTATAAAGTCTGCTGTGTTTACTTGATTTTCATTTTTCTTTTCTTTTCTTTTTAAGATTTTTAACTTTTATTTAGCATTTATAATTTTAACAAAATTAATTTTGCAGAATAAGTGTATTCATGCCTGGAATTTTGTGTTTGTACAGTCTTTATATATTTCAAAACTAAAGAACTCAACACTTAAAACTCGTTTTTAAGTAAAATAACAATTGTTCAACATATATTAGAAATTACGTTTACATCTTCTTATTTATCAGTTAATCATTCTTGGATTCTCAACATATACTTTATTAAAAATTCAAAAAAATACTCGTTAATTATTATTGTATTCATTTATTTATTTAGAACGCATTTTAATTATGCTTATGGTCAGATAAAATTCAAAATCTTCTAATGGGGAGAAGAAAAAAAGTATTCTTAGCTGTCTTTTATCTTCGCCGAACCTTCTTCACAATTGGGGGTCACTCAACCTCGAACAAGTCCTCAATAATCATGCTTTTGCACACTTCTATACAAAACCAGGCCCTGACCACCATAAATCACAGAAATGCTTAACAATTCATAACCCGAGAAACAAAATGACAAACACGCCAGCTAAAATTACAAAGAGCTCTCTCCTTTGTTCCTTGAAGACCAATACACTCTGGGGACAAAGCGTCGTGACAAAGGACCTCGGCGAAGGGTGTTGTCTCTGGGCCAGAGATTAACGCTCGTTAATTAGTGGTGGCAGTAGGTAATTAAAGGCTGCCTCATATTTAATTAAGTAGCCCGTAATGAGCATTGCCAGCTTTATCGAAATTTCTCGTAGTCTTCGGTAGATTGGTTGATCGATATGTTCATTGTGAAAATTTTTTCAAGCTGACGGATGTGGACACGTGCGATAAATTTAGCGAGGGTTCGACTTGTGTGGGCGCAATATCTTATTTTGATATCTAAGTTTGTGTTTTACAAATCTCTGTGTTAATGCTTATGAACACCACCAAAAAAAAAAGGACTTTAATTTGTATAAGTATTCATTTTATAGTTTAGTTTATATTACGTAGTGTTAAAATTAATTTTTTTGGTGAATAAATTCAGTAACATTTACTTCTGATAGTAAGGTTTTCCTTTTATTGATCTCCATGACTTCTGCTTCCTAATTTTCAAACAAGTGGCCATAAAAAAAGTTCTATAATAATTCTCAATAATTTAAAACATATTTGGAAATGAATGCTTGAATAGCCTATGACAATGAGTTGAAATGCTATACAGTTACAGGAATAAAAACATGATTCATGTAGTCCTGGAATTTCAAAAATTTTGCAAAAGTTCGTAGTTTTGGCAAATCCAATATAGTCTTTATGTACTCTGAACACCAATACAGAATGTTTTGCAATTTTTAGCGATCGTCTTTATTCCAATATTTCTAATACAGTTGAATGCATATAGCTTAAATTTTTGCATAAATCTTTCTTCAGTTAATTACTTTTGACCAATTCAGTTTAACTACTAAAGTAACTGAAAAGTAATTACTATAAAATTAATTACTTTTTGATTAAATTACTTTTGACCAATATCCTCTAAAATACTTAAAAATAAGCTTTTCCAAGTATTTTTTTTTAATCAAAATTAAATGCATACTTCCCAACGAAGCAAGCTGACTATAAGACGTTTTAAATATCCAACTCTTTACTTCACTGCCAGCAAACATCTTTAATTTACTTGTAGTCATAACCGTAAATCCTTTTTTTTTTTTTTTTTCTTCGTTCAAAAGTTTTGCTAATGAGCCCTTACCAGAGCCTGTCACGCGTAGGTATTGCTTGTAACGTGTAGTTTATGGTTTCCTCTGTCACACTAAAATCAATTAATCACATTTTTTTCTCGACTACCTTCGTAGTTCTTAAAAGTTCAGCATGCTATTTATCAAAATCGTGCTGCTCTCTGAATGTTAGTCACATGAAATGTTTTGAATAATAATACGTTGACACTTAATTAGTTTATTGGGTGATTCCATATATGAACTCCCTTATAGTTTCACTACGAGTTAGTACTTTACGTTGTACTAATAAGCGTCTGCAGAAGAATTAAGATTTTAATTTATTTTTAGAGTGTGCTAATGCAGTTTCCCTTCAATTTAATTAAAGTTTTTCGCACTGGTGCTGGTCTGCAGTTGTAATTGAAAAGCTGGAGATCTGTGTTATGTTCATTACAGTGTTAATGCAATAAAATCGCATGATGGGTGGTTCAGGTCTATTATTTTAAGAAATCCTTTTAAAGTCAAGTTGAATTTCTATAAATAAAAAAATATAAAATGAACTTAAATTTGGCAATTTATTTTACGTTTTGTACATTTATTTAGGGATGGCCTGCGAGACAGAAATTTGCCTGACGAGACAGAGATTTGCAGTTATTTTGCTTGAAGAGACAGGCACATTTTACATTGTGATATAGGGATTTTTGCGAGACAAGACAAAGCTTTTTCGCGATTTTGCGAGACGAGACAGCCTATTTTTCATCTCGCGTCCATCCCTACATTTATTGCTATTTTTTGCATTGTGATCCACGGAAGAAACAAGATTTTCTTTCTAAATATCAAAAGAACAAACAGCATATTAATTATTTGAAGTACACCTAAACAAATAAATAACGTGTGTTTTAGCATTTTTAAGCATACAGGAAGACACTATGAACTTTCACAAATAGAATTTCTGAACAGGTGTTTATAAAAATGTTTTGCACTTTATTGGCTCATTTATTATAAAGTAATTATGATATGATTAAATATTTAACTTGTATAATATGATTAAAAGAAAATAGACTCAAAAGTATTGACAGTCAATACATCACGAAACTTCTTCACTTAAGTTGTTCTGTTTAATAAATTTAAATTTTAATAATACACAGATTATAATTTTCAGAAAAAATAAGCATATTCATTTTATTACTTTAATCTGTTGCACGTTAAAAGAAGTTAAATCTTACATTACTTAAGAAATATTAAGTATATTCTTAGAACAATTCAATTTTGTAAAAGAAAACTGTGATTCACAAACGGCATTATATTGAGACCACGCAATTATTAATATGTTTTCATAAAAGCAAAACTATTGCTTCATTTAAAAAATATTCGTTTTGTTTTTTAAAAGAGTATTCTAATTTTATGAAGCTCATAGTATGCGTTATATTTGCGTAAATCAGACTGTGCAACTTAATTGACAGTATACACATTCTGTGTTTCTTTTTCTTTCTCATCCTCTACTTCTTTTGCTTTCTGTCTTTTCCTGTTTGAGCAGCTCATTTAAAACAATATTAAAAATATGTTAATACAATGCGATAGTTTTCCGCAAAATATTCTATCACCTTGTCATATTCTATCTATTCTTCTATATTCATGTTATTATATCACCCAATGTCAAATTTAAAAAAAAAATACTAAATTATGCTTTTGTAACATGATAATAAGTTTCAGAGAAAAACTGTAAATCTATAATCAAAACTTACATTTAAATTTTGAACAACTGGAACTATCGTATATCTTCTAAATCAGTGATATTTATTCACAAAATTTTGGAATCAAAACTATAGGAAACTTGCGAATAAACCTAATCAATCAATCACCCGAGTCCTGACGTCACTGTCTCGAGCCCCAATGTATCTCACCCCTCATCCATTAGCCCATCCACCCCTTTCCTCCCAGATTAAGGCTATCATCAGGGTTAATCCAGTTAGGGTGTCACCCTTATGAGGCGACGAGCTGTGACGTTTCTGTCCTATCTTACCGGATCATGGACTCCCAGACTTGTGATTGGCATTGACGTCCGAGTCCGCTTAGTTTCTATACACTATCTGTTTCATTCCTCTTTATTTTTTCCCCATCGAATTTGGGAAATAATGCAGGTTTTATTTCTGTGACTGAGCGGATGTTAACTGTTTTGATCTTATATGTCGTCTTTTTAGGGTTAAATAAGTGCTTAAAAAATTTGATTATTTAGATTTCATTAAAAGAAATGTACAGCGAAGAGCCATTACATTATGACCACCCACACATTTTTCAATGAACTTATCTGGAAGACATGGAGAGCACGTAATTAAGTGGGAATGATATTTAACTGATGCTGGAGAAGGCAAGGAATCATTCTTGCACTTACGTTTGTGAGCGGTGGGAAAGGCTGTTGATCTAAGCGAATTGGATAGAGCGCAGATTGTACCGGCCCGAAGACTCTGAACGAGTATCTCCGAAACTGCACGGCTGGTCGGTTGTTCACGATCTGCCGTGGTTAGTATTTTTGAAGAGGGGATTAATGACGGTGAAACCAGCAATAGACGCCAAGAAGTTAGGCGTCCACGCTCCATCAAAGAAAGAGGACACCGTAGACTGTCCCGGCTAGTACAGCCAAATAAGCGGCAGACAGTGACTCACCTGACAGCCCAATGCAATGCAGGTCCGAGTACAAGTGTTTCGGAACACACAATTTAGCGGATACTGTTGGATATGAGATTACGGAGCAGGCGTCCCACTCATGTGCCTCTGCTTACCAAGCGTCACTGTCAACTACGCCTACAGTGGACACGGGAACATCGAGACTGGACCACGGATATGTAGAAGAGAGTTGCCTGGTAGGACGAATCCCGGTTTCTCCTTCATCACGTCGATGGTCGCGTCCGGGTACGTCGTGTTCCATGAGAACAGCTGCTCCCCTCTCCCCTTAAATATTTGGTACAACCTATTTCCAGTATCTACCAGTAACGTATGGCATCTATGCTCAGGCGAAAGGGGCGCAACGCGTTATTGAGTAGGTGTTCATAATGTAATGGCTCTTCGGTGTATATCTGTGTGAAGATTACACAATTATCTGGCCTCGCATCCATAATTTTAAGCGAGGCCGTTTCTTTCGACGTCGAATCTGAAAAAAGATTCGAGGTGGGGGGGGGGGATAAAAATAAAATAAAATAAAGATATTTAAATGTTTAAAAAAGAAAAATAAAAAGTTTTGGTGTCAAATGGGGTTTCGAAAGTTTTTGTGTTGCCCTTCCGTCTTGCAGTGTTTGTCCACAGAGCAAAAGTGTTTGCAACAGTTTTTGTTTGTTGCTTGAATATAATTGCATAAATCACAGTTCACATTGCATTATGTTGTACTCCATGTTAAGTGCACTGCAGGGGTCAAAGCACATGGTCAAGAAACGATTTCGAGTGGGAAGGGGGGGGAGGAGTTTAAAGAGGTGAAATATCTCACAAAGAGGCTTAATTATTATCATTATGTATACAAAAATCCAAATTTCGGAGGGAGCAGGTTAGGCTCGTGAGTGCCTTTCTTCTGACCTGACAAGGGTGTAGTTTAAACTTCAAAACTGCAATTTTTTCGATGCAATAGGCTAAGTAGGAATTTGCAGTGAGCTTTTTTATTGCGTTGGTGAACAGAATAAGCAAAATTTTACAGTATATCTAGACATTTTTCAAAATATGAAATTAAAAACGAACGAATAAAAATTATAGAAACGAGTGGGAAGGCTACAAAACATATGACATCGTCTGTTTGCTTCTTAGTGGTTTTTTTTTCTTTCTTTAAATGTCCTAAAAGTTCTCTTGGAAACTAGAAATTTCTTTTACATTGCACTTCTTATTTTTGCAAATTTTTAGAAACTTTCTGCAAAATGTCCTTTTCAAGTCAAGTAATTGCAAAAGGGAAGAGAGAAAAAGAGCGTAAATCCAACATGCGTGGGAAAAATTTCCTTGTGATAGAAATTCCATAAAAAAAAAATCACCAACAGTTGCTATAGTCTAAGAGCCAGCGACCGCCAGACCTTCGTCATAGTATAAAAGCTGAAACTTTCTCTGCGCATACCCCCCAACAGAGGTAGGAACAATCGGCCACTATAAAGTTTGGATGATCGTGGCTTTGTCAGGTAACAGGTGGCAAAGGTGTATAAAATTGCCGAAAATTTCGTCATTTCATAAAGCTTAATTTTTTATATGTTCTTCTTCGTAGTACTAGAAATCACTTTATCCCTTGCCAGACACTTTTCCATCGTGGCAAACCCCCGCCAGACAACCTCAAAGTCTTGAAAAACGTAATTCTATTACGAGCGCGCTGCAAGAAAGTTCGCGCGTAAGAAAGTTCAGAAGTATAGCAGTATAAAATGTGCTTGGCACTTTGTGACAGCTTGACGTACTTCGTCGCGGGATTTTACGAACACAACAGTTTTCCATGACTTTGAGATTGTCTGGCGGGGGTTTGCTACGATGGAAAAGTGTCTGGCAAAGTGATTTCTAGTACTGCGAAGAAGAACATATAAAAAAATTAAGCTTTATGAAATGACGAAATTTTCGGCAATTTTATACACCTGTTACCTGCCAAAGCCATGATCATCCAAACTTTATAGTGGCCGATTGTTCCTACCTCTGTTGGGGGGTATGCGCAGAGAAAGTTTCAGCTTTTATACTATGACGAAGGTTTGGCGGTCGCTGGCTCTTGCTCTACTAGAACAAGAATAACTTTTTCTAAAATTTCTAGAACAAGAAAAACTTAACAAGTTAACGAACAAGTTAAAAAAATAATGTTAATAATTCAGGTATTGCTTTTACAATATCAGTCATTGCAATTTAATTCGTTTTCAAAGACTAATTGATTTTTGCCCTTTCTAACATGAAAACAAAAAAAATATATATATATAAATAAAGAAAGGGTGGGGACATGCTTCTGTTTCATGTCACTGAAACCTCTAATGCTAAAAAAAGAAGTCTGTAATTTATTCATTTGGCAAAAATAAATTGGTCTTGCACACCGTGGAATAATCGCGTTTCCATTCAGGATTCGGCTTTAGATGTATGACTTCTAAAACGGAAAAAGGGTGAATGTTACCGCGTTTCGTGATTTTTTTCCGTAATTGTTTGTGTCTTAACGGTAAGCTGTTATTCTGTGCGGTTAATTAGTATTATTATTGTCATTCACCATTACCGAAAGTTTCTTTTCCTGTCGTTGGAAAAAGTCGCTTTACTTTCTGTACTCGGACGTGACTAGTTAACGTAACCAGTCATGGATCGATGATTTCTCCACCCCCCCCCCCTTCCTATCTTTGTTCGTATGTTATTCGACATGAAAGGAAAAAAGAAATTGCTACGGCTCATTAATAACCAAATTCAATAAACTCTGTTTCTGAACCGGAGAGTATCGGAAATGGGTATCGCATTTCTGTTTTCATCTAATTTATTACCTTTCGTTCCGCGGTTTCAATGTCGGACATGCATTTAAAAAAAAGTAAATAAATAAACAAATAATAAATAAATAAATGCAGTGAAATCTTAATACAAAAGTATTTTCGGGATCGAAAGTGTGCAAATATTGTACGCATTGCTTTGTTGTTGTAGTAAAAGCTTAATTGATATATGCCAGGTGCCAGAGAGAGAAAATTTTGGATCACTATGTTTTCCAAGAAATTCCCACTACTTCCGAAACGGGGGAGATCTGAATTTCGGCGTTCCTTATCAACTGCTTAACCCTTCGGCCCTGAATTTTGAATAGAGCAGATAAACAATCAATGAGTGGTAGATGTACTTGCACTGTATGTATCTTA
Organism: Cheiracanthium punctorium; assembly: GCA_038373885.1. Classification (NCBI taxonomy): domain Eukaryota; kingdom Metazoa; phylum Arthropoda; class Arachnida; order Araneae; family Cheiracanthiidae; genus Cheiracanthium; species Cheiracanthium punctorium. The sequence continues at coordinate 357,313 of JAWZYV010016579.1, read as the reverse complement.
AATATGAAATATTATAACACTCAGCCAATTACCAAACTAATTAAAAAATGCTCTGATAGGACACGAGGCTATAATTGAGCAAAATGGGAAAACATTTTTACAGAAACACAGTTATTTTGCATGAAAACTTTTGAAACAATTTCTTTGTGCGTGTTAAACTTGAAAATACTTCACACTTCTCATGCATTTTAATTGCATGCAAGCATACATTAATTCATGCATTCATAAACATGCATTTAACTTTTAGCTTCAATGGCTTGACTGCTTGACACATCCACTATCTTCTCTGCTGGGGATTTTCTGCCATCTACAGAGCAAAAATGATAACGTTCTGCTATTCTTGAATGTATTATTAGTAGGACACTAGGTTTTGGTGTTAAAATTCTTTAAAATGAAGAATATAGAGTAATGCAAATATGTGTTCTAATATTAGGCCGCCAGGGCCGAAGGAGTTAAGGTATTGACACAGTAAGCTGAAGTCATAAAATCGTTGAATATTTATATGTTCTCCTAATCAGCGTGTCGTAAGGAGGTCACTATCCTCTATTTCTGACCATGAGTCAATTGTGTACGGTCTACAATCATAAAAAAGTTTTATTCTCTACTATTGAACTTCTTCAAGAACCACTAAAGGCAATAAAACCGAGTTGTCCACAGTCATGCGATAGACAAGACATGGGTTATGATTAATCATACAAATCCCTTCTGAATGTCCCATAAATATTATGGTCTTTCACAGACTACAACTAGGGATGTAACGGATATCCGGCAAGTATCCGGTATCCGGCTGATTTTTCAATATCCGAAGTACCGGGATATCCAAATCATTACTACCGGATATCCGACTTCTCTGCCGGATATAGGGCTATATACTACTAAAGTTCTATCTATAATATGCATGGGGCAGGATGGAAAATTATATTAGAACATTCTTGATAAAGTGATACACTAAACAGAGGGATATATTTTTTAACTGAAAAAAAACAAACAGCAAATTTAACACTGGAATTGATCATTCAAAATAGACACAAAATTTCAGCATTTGTTCAGTAGATTTTGAGCACATTTATGACAAGTTAGACTAATATTTAGAGTTGATTTCATGCTGCAAATGCCGCTTAGCAGACATTTTCTGAACTTTAAAAAAAAAAAAAAAACTTAAGCACATCTCATGGAGTGTCCAAATGCAAATTTGGAGGCGATCTTCTCATCCTTTTCGGCTGTAGACTGATAGGGGAAGTTTAATTATAAGCACTGTTTAGAGTATCATTTGAAAAATATGTGTATTCAGTATATGCGATTTCTCTCATGGTAGTCCCAGAAATAATGTAATTTTACATTCTCTCCACATAGAGTTTCTCCGATATTTTAATTTGCTCCGGAAATCCGATAATTAACAAAAACTCCGATTATTCTGTCTTGAAAAACCCTTTTTTTACAAATTATTTTTTAATTAAATTTAGTTACTTAAATTCATTTATGATTTGTTTCAAGTTTCAATTAATTTTTAAAGTTAAGTCTACTTAAAATGTGTACATTTAAAATTTGTTTGCGAAATATTTATTAATAAGAATTATAATATGGTATTTTACTAGTTTAAAATAGGTGTTTTAGTTACTGCTACAGTATTTTGTATGATTATCACTCTATACATAAAGTACTTTTACTAATCTTTCTTTGTGTGTGTGTGTCTGTGTCGGAATGTCAAAATCAAGAGTAAAAAAAATTAAATTGTCCTAAAATTTGGAAACTAATGTTTGATATTATTTTTTTAATGAATTTGTCCCCCCTGAACCCCTATGCTGACATATAAATTTTTGTACTGTGAAAGAATGCTCATATATTTTAGAAGCTAAACAATTAAACAGATCCATTTTTGTTTTTTACCTTGTAATTAAAACATATTATTTTTGATTAAAGAAATTTAATGCATAATCTGAAAAATTCTGTTTCATACCTGCATAAAATTACAAAATAAAGCATCATAATTTCATTATAAATATTTAAAAGAGACTTACTTTTTATTTATCAATCTTTAAAAGTAATTTAACTTAAAATAAAACTAAAAATGACTTAATGTAAATTAATATTAAATTATTAAAATAGAAAAGGCATTAAACCCATTTATGGAAAAAATTAACTCATCTATCTTAGGTATCTTATCAAAATAGATTCTTAAATAAATAAAAAAATATGCATTTCTTTGGGGAAATAATCTGCAGTTATAGATACATTAGTAAATGTGCCATGGTTAAAATTTATTTGCTTTAGCTGGTACTGCACACATAAAAAGAATGTTTTAACTTTTTTAATTTTAAGTAACTTTTTTTATGTACATATATGTAAGGATATTTAGTTTTTGTAAATTATAAGTTAATTATTAAAAACTACTTTAATAATGTGTGAAACATGTTTGCAATTTATTGGTCTGATGTCATTATATGAAAAAAAAAAACTTAATAAGTAAATACATGTTTAGTGCCGGATATTCGTATCCGGCAACCAAAGGAGCTTCAGATATCCGGTATCCGGTAAAATCACTATCCGTTACATCCTTAATAACAACGTGATTGAATATTATTTTATAAAAGCTGTACTTCCTATAAATAAATAAGGAATTGGTCAACTTAAATTCACTGTGGCAAAACCATTTTACATTTCAATTTAATATTGTGAAATGGTCTATAATGTACAACGTGTCCCAAAAGGTGGTAACGGGCTTTAATTCTTTATCTATTAGTTAAGTGGACAGTGTAAATAGAAAAAAAAAAATGTTCAAAATAAGTTCGGGAATAATACTCCGCTGAGAAAAAAATTCTTCTCGTTAATTTTCAAAAAGTTACACTTTCTAAATTTTATGTGACCCCGAAAAAAAAACATTCCCAATTAGTAAAATGTGCCGCATACACTAATGAGGTGATGCACCAAATTTGAGTCATCATACGAAGTCGCAGAGATATCTTTGAAAAAAGATGATCATGGACTAGACATGATTTTGTATGTAAACGTTTGAACCTAGAGTGGAAAAAAAGATATTTTCATTTCGTTAATTTCTGTACGACCCCTGAAATGCGATCATTCGACGGGATTTTATTTCTCCGTTCGAGAGCCATTGAAAAGTGGTTTAAGTCAGCGTTATATTTACCTTCGTCTCTGACACTTTTTAAGGTATAGTTCTGTAATTTTTTATGACACCTCTGTAGTGTATGGGGCACATTTTACTAGCTGGGAATTGTTTCGTACGGGGGTCGTATAAAAATTTAGAAAGTGTCCCTTTTTGGCAATTAACGAGAGGAATTTTTCTCTTAATGGAGACCTTATTTTAAACATTTTTCCAATTTACACTGTCCACTTATCTCTAATAGATAATGAATTACCGTCTAATAGATAAAGAAAGCCCGTTAACACATTTTTGGGACACCCTGTATAATCCGGGATAATTTTACTTATGGAGTTGGCGACGAGTTTCAGAGAGTATACTCTATACTCCGGATGAAATCCGTGCACATCTGTACTGTATAATATATACGTTTATTATCGAATATTTTTCTATTTCATTTTAATTATTGGCATCGAGGTAGAGGAGCAAATTAATGCAGGCAGTCGATGCATAACAATTCTGGCCGACACCAACACGGTCGAGACTTGCTATGTACGCGCGAGTCACTTCGGGCCAATATCGAGTTTGCAGCCAAGTCCTATAAATCAATGACTCCCCGAAGTACGGTGACGATATTCAAGATAGAAATCTCAGCTTGCTCCCAATATCATCCAGAAAGGAATATCGCTGATAACTGAAATAAATTGCAGTTTAATTTATGGTGCGATCGCGGGACAAAATTTCCACTTGGACTATCCACCAACGAGCGATCTCGCTTGCCTTCACGAAGTTATTCAGTGGTGACAGGCCGTTGACAAGTTACTACCTGAAAAATGGAGGCCCTGGACAGTCTTCTGGGGGTAATTAGATGCAGTTTCTGTTTGTTAATTTTTAAGTTGAGTGTCGGGTGTGCTAAGTTGCTGGGTGCTTAGTCTTCATTACACTTCACGCTCTGGGCGAGTGATTTAATCATTTCCCCTTCACTTCTAAGTTAACGGCCTTATCAGGTTGGAGACGCTTATTTTGTTTATACATCTGAAGCGATATTAGAAATCTATCAGTTTAAGTAATTGATATGGTTAGTCTCATTACTTATAACTTTTAATGAAGGAACGAAACGTGAGTAGTGAGTAATAATAAATAAGGACCAGAGTTGTTGTCAGATTGAAATGAACAATACAAATATTGACACTTATGAATATTTGTATTTTACGAATTTTTTTTTTCTTTTGTCCGAGCCATTTTTGCAGAGATGTTTATAACATAAGGTATATAGTATAAAAAATATCAAAAAGATAGTGATATTTTGAGTTTTAGCTACCGCAAAAGAATTACCTAAGTTCCACTATAGTTTAATATTTTATATTCTTTTATGTAGAATGTATTGTTTTTAGATGATCTAAATATTTACATTTTTATTTTTGATGTAACATTGAAGTTTTCAATAAAAGCCATTTTCATTTGCTTATTTCTCTTTTTAATGTTTTCTTATTCCCAGAAATTAATTTTCACAACTAAACATTCAAAGTTATGTTAATGATCGCTTTTGGGATTGAATCAGCTGTTAGATATGCGTTCAGAAAGCTTAAATGGGTCAGTATATAAAGTATTAATTTTAATATATGGTTTCTTAATGTCTGATTTTAAATATAGCAGCTGATATTTTCAAAACTTACACTCATAGTTGAATTAAAATTTATTTGGAGAAGGAGGGAGGGCGTGCCGAAATATACTGATCCAAATTAAAAAAAAAAAAAATTATATTTGTTCTTACATATTTTATGTATATATATATATGTGTGTGTGTGTGTGTGTGTGTGTGTGTGTGTGTGTGTAATTATCTTATGTGCAACCTAGAGCACACGCGCCGTTTCGCGACTGGCTTCTGTGCAACCTACGGCACACGGGCCTCTTCGAGACCGAAATTTGCAACATACTAAAATAATTCTATAACTAACTTTTTCGTTTAAAATCGATACTTTAATAAATACAATTGTTAGTAGCAAAATTTCTTTGAGGGGGCGGCTGGGGAGATTACCGTTGAAGAGAAAAATATCCTATCGAGATATTTATCACTATATTCATGCTGAGATGTAATGTTTCTTTAAAAATATTTTTCTTTGTAAGAATAAAACTTTTGCTCAAACATCCATTCGTACTTAAATAAATAAAATTAGTGAAAAATTAGTAAAATATAAATTATAATGAATGGTTTTATATAATCTTTTTACTATTGTAAATTAATAAATTTGGTTTTAAATTGTGGCCTCGAAATCACTTCGTGCAATTGTAAAATTATTTAATCCTCTTGAAACGGACATTTTTAATGATTTAGTTAACAATATAATTCACACATGTCACCACCAAACAATCTGTTGCGCTCTTTCTGTCATCGATTGCTTCCGCGTTTACTTTTTCTAGGCGTGATATCTCGCTAAATATTTAGAGTTGAAAGTAACCGCAAGTTAAAAAAGGTTAATTTTTTTTAGAGATTTTTGGAACTGTACAAAAAGTTTTTGCTTTTAGTTAGAGATAAAATCAAAATTTCAAACAATCATATATCAAAATTTCAACATGGCCGCAGGTGGCAGATACACCGGGATTTTTAAGATAGAAGGAATTAAATATGTCCGTTATTTTAGAATTTTACACGTTTAATGTTCGAAGTTTCTCTTTGGTAATGGATACTCTTTTGTGTTTGTGTGCGTTGTAATTCACTATGTATTAGTTGCAAGTTCATGAAAGCTTTTAATTTTACTCTGGCATACTTCACGTATGAATAAAAAGGCACTGTAATTAGTGAAATTAAAAAAAAAAATGTTGTTATAGATTTAATGTGCATAAAAGCCTTTAAACTAAAATCTGTTGTAATTCTACGGAATAATACAAAGCATTAAGACTAAACTAAAACAATATTTATTCTATTTATATTTATTTATTTATTTTTGTGTCAATCAGAGTGACAGACATCGCTTGCATCCCGAGTCCCCCCCCCCCCTCTAAATGGGTAATTTCAGTTTTACTTTGATTGAAAGAGCAATTAAATTGCAAAAGTCTAATGGGAAACTCAATGGATACTGAGCACCTAATAACCTCGTTATGTACTGTAGCAGTGAATAAAATTTTATCTCTGTTACTTTGCATTTTACATAAACTGATAATTCCAGCACTAAATTAACTAAAGCCCTGAAAAAAATAGTAAATAAAAAGTTTCCCTCCCCTGAAGCTTAAAAGAAAGTTATTACCCTTTCGGAAACTTTTTATATGATAACCCCATCTCTTCCTTAAAAGAAAACAAAAACAAACACCGAACTTTTCCTGTGAGACTTTTACCCGCTGCCTCGTAAAATTTACACTCTTTTCCAAAACTCTTTAAAAAAAAAAAAAAAAAAAAAAAAAGAACACTTAGAAGATATTGTTCACAGAGTGCTAGTAAGTAGTCCTGGGGTAGGGCGGTAACGTTCTTCAAAAACGCCGCTTCTCTTTCGACGACACCGTCCGATTATCAGGCTTGCGTAAGGGGATGTCATAATTTGTTGTCGATAGCTCGACCCCCGGCATCTGCTCTGTGAAGATAAAAGTCGAATGTAGCCATTCGACTTGCCTTATCGCCCGAGATCCGTGACGGGGGTGTTGGTGGTAGAGAGAAAAAAAAGGGGGGAGAAGGGGTCCCCGTGGATTGTGTATGTATTAAAAAAATGTTGAAAAAAATGTGGGTTCTGCCACCTCTGCGACATTGATACTAGGAATGATAAAGGCAGGGAAGCTAGCTTTCCCTCCTAGGCTGGTCGCGGACTAACTGGGACGTATTCGGGGGAACTGGATGTAAAAGTGAAAAGGCGCGATCTAGAAATTCAGATGCTTCCAGAGTAGCAATGGGACCTGCTTTGGCGCAGGATTTCTATTTAGAGTGAATAATTTATTTTTAGAGTTGTGTGATATTTTTTAATTAGTTCGCTGTTTATGTTATTTCGTGAAATCGATGTTTGTTATTCATGAACTATCATGAACATCATATGTAAAACACATATTAATGTCACTTACGCATATATAGATGATTGGGAGGGAGGGTTTTCAAGAAGTTTCGAAGGTCGTTTATAAAAAAATGGAATAATTATTAAAAAAATATATATATATATATATATGTATATAAATTAATATATATGTATCTATATATTTCATCATTATTTTTTAACTTAAATTTTTTATCATTTAGGAAATATATGACCTAAACTGGTATATTCTGTCACAATACTGGTATTATTCTGTCTTTTGAAAATACCATTTCTTTTTTTTTTCTTTTTTTTTCCGTTCAGCCGCTTTTTTTTTTTTTGCTGAATGTAGTATTTAATACAAAATGAAAAAAAGTTTGTGTAATTTTTCTCAATTTAAGAAAATCAATACAAGTTGCCAGGGCCTTGTTATTCCTACATAAACTGTTTGTTAACTACAAAATCTTCTTAAATGATTAATCCAATTAAAATTCATTGAACAGTAGTTATTTATACGAACACCACATTTCGAAGAGAAGGTGAAAACAAAAAATTAAGTTTTACTTTAGACAATGTATGGTTATTTGAGTTCCTATAAAATACTTACTTAGTAACTATAGTATACCTATTCCATATAATATACATCCTGAGGAACATACTTTGCCTTATCTTAGATTTAATTCTCTGTACAGTTAGACAAATTCTGTTTCTGCTAATTTTGAAGATGAAGATGTGTTGTGCACATAGGAACATCCACAGTGAGGGCTATGTGGATGAGAAAAGTTATGAGTACCCCCCCCCCCCCCATGAGAACAGTTACAAGTGAAAAGCTTTAAAAAATAAAAATTGTCACTAATGAATTTTTCTTAAAATTAGATCTAAAGTATTTTTTCCAAAAAAAGCATTAGTTTTTAAATAAAACCTTACAGTTCGTTTATGAAACACTGCTAAACTCGGTTACAACGCCACTGAAAAGATCAGATAATTATTTATGACTATAACGAGTTACATTGCTTCTGAGCTTGTGTTCTATGGGCCAGTGAAGTGGTACAGAATATTTTGACGTTATAAGAGAGTTGTAACTATAATCGAGGTCACTATAACCGAGTTCAGAAAATTTTCAGCCCAGCCTCCTAAACTAAAATCCTGGGTGCGCGACTAATTGCGCATACTTCATTTTTGTCGCACTCACTAGAAAAAAATTTAGTTGTGTATGAAAAAACTCTAAATAAACGATTGCTGCACAATCATTGTCGAATGGGTTATAAGTAATCCTACTGAGAAAAGTATGTCTCGATGTGAGGTTTAGTGCCCTTTTACAGGCAAAGCAAACGATGCATTTGCCCAGGGCCTACGGATTTTAGGGCCCCCTCTCGCACCAAAAGAAAAAAGTCCCAAAAGCTTTTTTTTGTTTTTTGATTATGAAGAATGGAAATAATTTGAGATTCTACTTATATAAGCTAATTTTATTCAATGATTTTTTGATTTTTTTTTTTTTTTTTTTTCAATTCGTTGAAGTGCTCTTTAGCGATGGAGCATTTCGATATGACGTTTCACAGACATTATATATATATATTCGTTTATTTCAGACTACTTAGGAAAAAATTTGGAGTTTGAAAGGATAAAAAAAATACATTTAAAACTTTTCAGAATGTACGAATCATTTTTTTTTTTTTTTTTTTTTTTAAATGGAGAGGCCCAATTATTTTTCTTTTGCCTACGGCCCATACAGTTACTTTCATCGGGCTCTGGATGCATGTTTTCATAAGATAAGGCATAAATGTTAAAAATATGAACTTAATACATTATGAGACAAAGCTTTTTTATAAGAAAAGACTTAACAACTATGTTCTGTTGTAGTACACACTGCGCATCCATCTGAGTATGAGGATTTAGCAGATTACATTGACATTATCATTGATGTAAAAAGTCGCTTATGCCTTGAAAAAATACTTCCTATGAAATCATTACATGCATTTTCTAATTGATGCTGTTAACAAACTGTTCGCCTGCTGTGAAATCTTGTGGTTTCACTTCGCTAACAATCTAGTACATTCTGCACATGCAATTGCCACTTCTGCGTCGCACGTTGAGCATTTCGTTCTCCTGGTACCTCTAACCAAGGGGGATTAAAGTTTCTCGGGGGGGCGACCGCCCCCCCCCCGAGAAGAAATAAATTAATGTAAAAGATCCTATTTTACTTCCATAAAATGGATGTATATGTTAATCTTCTAACTAATCGCCCCCACTGACAAACTATCGCCCACCCCGACAAACTTGCAATAATCCGCCACTGCCTCTAACGTTCAGCTTGTGCTTATGATTTTTAGAAAGCTTAAGCATTTGTATTCAGTAGTCTTTGTGTAGGTCAGTGATCGCGCAGCACGTCTACCCTTAATCATTTATGTCTAATTAAAAGGTCTAATTAAACTAAACTAACTAAACTAAATGGTGGTTTAAAGTGATCGAAATGGAGTCTTAAGATCTTTTTTTAGAGAACTAACCAACAAAATTTGGCGGCAGATACAATTTACCCGCAAAAGGAAAGGAAGTCACAATCAGTACAGTCGCTAAATTAGAAGAATTTCCTTTATAAATATTTCAAAACACCCTGGCAAAAATTATTGTAGTACTTTTTTTCAAGTCTTCAAGCTTATTCTCTTAAAAATATGGATCAAAAACTCTTAGCTTAATCTCTTGAAACTAATTCTTTATTTGCCTTATTAAGTTCCGTTTACTCTGCTATCAAAGAATTAACACAGCTCATATTTTTACACTATTTAATACTAGAACCCCATTCTGTTCCAGTGTACTAAAGATTTAATCACTCCCAAGGGCTGGATGGCTTTTGACACTCCGACGGTTTTTTTATACACTTTTTTTTTTCTACGGACGATAAAAAACTGCTCGCTCGACCCCCGGGGAGTGACAGAGTCGCTGTTGCGTTGCGGTTATCCCGGAGTTCCAGAAATCTCCTGGGTATCCTGACCCTGGAGAGTGAAAAAAAAAAAAAAATAAGAGAAGGGGGAAAAATTGAGGGGAAAAAACTGAAGTAAATTTCATGGTGTTTGTTATGGTGTAAAGTACTGTGTGTTCTTTGTTGGTGCTAGAATAGCAGGATGTAATTTAAAGCTAAGTTTAGCGCCTTCCTACTCTTTTTATTGGTAATTACTTTGGGGGATTTTTATAAAGTGCCTTCTTTTTTATCCCCCTTTACGTTCACAGTAAATAACGGGAAATTCTTTGCTCTTTTGTATTGACATATTGCCTTTAGGAACTGGAGTACAACAAAGATCTTGAGATAAAAAGTCTTCGGCTGGTGTGTTCAATAAAAATAACAGATTTTTAAAGGTGAGCTGAACTAAGCTTGCTGTATGCTGATTTGATTTTATTACGATGTTATGTGTTATATGTTGAAACTTCGTAAATATATCACATGTAAGTAAACTAAAAATTACACTGGCTTCCAAACAAAAGAATTTCTCATCACAAACTTCATAGAAATAAAGAAATGAGGGAGAGAGAGAAAGAGAGACCGGGGGGGGGGAAGATTTACAAATTTGATTGGATTTTATTTTTTAGGATTTGAAGCCTTTTTTTTTAATTCCAATTATGTGTATTTGGTAAAAGCGGCACTATTCATTCTTTTTCATTTTTTCTCTCTCTACTTCGCTGTACAGTTTGCAACTTCCGTACATTGTACATTATTTTTATAAAATCCTATTATTGTTATTTATCATTTTTAAATATTTTCCGCCTTTATCTGTCTTTGTAGCTTAGGTCCCAGTTCGGGAACGGATATTAGTGACTGTTGATACTAAATTGTTTCGTTTATGCAACACAAGTTAATTTTATTTATATGCCTATTTCCTTGGAAATTTTAAGTTTAAAAGTTTAGATTAAAAAAAAAATAGATAGCATTGTTTAGTAGAGGTAATTGCTATTAAGTCGCATCTTTCCTTAAGACTCACCCAAAACGGTTAAAACATCACTATATTATCCCGTTATTTACTAGAACTGATATTTTTATTATTGTTTATTACATTTATTTTAATCTGCATTTTTATTTTCTACAAATAAGTGAGCATTTTAAAAAATTTCCCATTATTTTAATTGAAAAATGAAAGTGCATAATAATACTATTTTTATTTTTAACTTTACTTACCACCGTGTACGTAACTACCACCGTTACCACCGTTACCACCGTTAACTTTACTTACCACCGTTTCGTGGAAAAAAAAAAAAGATTTTAAGTCCATTAATCATTTTTTCACGAAAGTTGTACATTAATTGAATAAAAGACATGTATCTAAAATGTATTTCTTTGCTTTCAGGCCATCCGATGTACAGCTGCTAATTGTTCCTGTGATTGTTTTTCTCCCTGTAAAGCTCAAATTCGTAGTTGTGATGGTTGCGGACATGGCTGGGTTAGTCACGGTGAGTCCTACGTTGTCTATAAGTACTAACATTACTATTCATCGATTTCAGTATACCGGTATTGTTTTTGAGGGAGAAAAAACTTATTCTTTTTCTTTTCCTTTAACATTTTCACTGTTACTATTAAAACTATATGGAAAAAATAAAACAGTAATTAGGCTTAGTTATCTTATTTAAATTAGTGTCAAACTAGTTCATAAAACCGTAATCCATCTGTATGAAATCTGAGATTTTTCGGATATCCATGTCCTGGAGTTTCCAGCATCGTACACAGCGCCAGACGTCAGGAAGATATTTTTTTTAAATAGGCTAGACAATAAAGTTCCAAACAAGTACTTATTGCTCCAAAATCACGAAGACTGGCGGACGCACCTAATAGATCTTGTATCTCAACTATCTAGGTTGAAGGTAGGACACAGTTCCAGGACTCTAGACTCAGCCGAGGTGGATCTTTAAATTCCTAAGTCTGGATCTGTGTTGTCTCCAAAAATATTCACCAGATTTTGTTAACTTTTCGTATAAAATAGCTGGCCGGCCCCCTTTCAGTCTCAATAGTTCTGTCGTAACGTTAAGCAGCATTACGTCAAATCGACATGGGCCATCAACTGTATACGGGACAGTGTGGATCATTCCGGTTTATGTAGCTAAAGAGAATTGTATTCCGTGGGAAAACTTTTCTTTTTTGTTTATTTATATATTATATTTCTTTTTTGGAGACAAGGCAGTTATTTTATACTCCGTGTCGATGTCATGATGTATAATTATGTTATCAATGAAATTTTATGGATTATTTATTTAATGCTGAAGCAAAACACATATTAATAATTATTCAGCGCCTGGGATTTCGGCCATGCGATTGTTTGAAAAATATCCAAGCTTTTTAGTTTTTACCTAATCTGACCCAATCACAATCAGGAAAAAAAAAGTACACATGTATAATCACTTGCATTGACCGAATTATGGAGGCTAATGAATAGCGGAGTACTTTTAGCGTTTGTTCAATTGAGTGCTTGTAATCCTCGGGGGCAAAGCGGAGTTTTTTGGTGTAATCACACCTGAAGGCTGATGACACGAAATAACGAGACATTGGGTAATCGTAAAAACAGACGAAGGACATAAAGGAGACGTTTATTGGCGTGTTTTCTTTTGGCGAGTCGGTGCCGAATGCTGAAAATTTACGATCTTGTTCCAGCAAATTGTCTGATTTCTTTTTGCCGAAGAACATTGAAGTCATTGAAGGAATACACATCCGGGCAAACTGCATGTGGTACGGCTTCTTTGTTCTTGGATTTGAGTCAAATCTCGTTTAATCTGGATGACCTCAGTCGTATTATTTATGATCCCCCCCCCCCCACTTCTTTTTTGCTATAATTGTAAGAACTACTTTAGCGAGTATTAGCATTTGGATTCATGCAACTATATAAATATGCAATACTTTTTTACTGGTGCATAAACGTGCTTGTCTCTTCATGTAATCCAGTTTATTTTGTTATCGTTAAGACTGTTCGTTAAGAAAAAACAATGTCTGTCACATGGCTCTAGACCTGAATACGGAATGAAAAAGTTATGTTCAGCAATGAATTATATATAATACACATACATATATATATTAGTATTTGCTTACATTGTAGCTGTAGCGTTGATTTTCCCTCAGAAACTTTCAGACAAAACTCTAAAACTTCTTAAGTAAAAGACAATAATTCAAAATTTGCGAAAGTGAAATATATTTAATGAAAGATTTTATTCTGAGAATTTTTTTTTTTTTTCTGGAGCGTTTATAACATTGTTCGTTTATCATTGATAAAAGAGTATAGTACAGATTTTATAGAATTTTAATTTTCTATAAATTCTGACTTTTAATGAAGAAATGAAACAGTTACAGAAATATCACAAATAAATTTACTTGCGCCAGTGATCAAAACGAAAAACTTTAAGTTATGTAAAACATCTCATTTATTATTGTAAATAATTTTATCATATATAAAGTATGCATTTCGGTTGCAGTTATCTAAAAACAGAAATATTCTATCTAAAAACTGAAATCCGTTAAAATTTTTATTGACTACTTTTTATTAGTTTCGAAAATAAAGAATTTGGCTTTTATTTTATATAGGTTTGCCATTAAAACAAAATCGACGCTAAGAATTTCCCACAGAAATTCTTAGAAGGTTACTCTTATTATTCGTAAGTAATCAAACTTTCTAAAATACGATTTACAAAATGTATTTTACAATTTCTATAATGAGCTATTTTCCTTCATTGAATATTAATTTTTCTCATTGCGAGTATACTGACAGGTAGATTAAGCGCAGTTCCAGTATGTGGTTAAATGAAAAATTTTTGGTATGTTATTGTAAATTTTTCATTGAATAAACTAGATAATTAAAAACAACTAGGCTTAATTTATTTAGTATATTTCTCCAAAATCTGAATTGTAGTTTGTTTTTAGTAGTTTTATTCCTGCTGCTCAAAAGCCTTTGTACCTCAAGCATAGAAATAAAATATTACATGCTGCTCAGCGAAATGCTTACTGGCAGCTAATTCAAAAAGATTATGTAAAACTTAAACTTTAGCTTTAAATAATTAGTGCCCTTGTATTGCAATTCTAATAAAGACGTTCAGGGTGGTTATAAGGAAACTTCCCCTATAAACAGAATTCTGCAGCTGTAACGAGTGAGCCGATTGCCACCAAATTTAGCTTACAGACTGTGCACGAGATGCACACAAGGAAAATTTTTTTAACGCTTAGTTATAAAAATGTCCCTTAGGTGGAGCTTTTCTTGGGGAAATCAGAAAAAAAAACCAAATTAGTTAATAAATGTTCAAAAACCTTTGAATAAATATTGAATTTCTTTGTACGTTTCAAATTAACCATTTCCATTGCTAAATTTACTGGTTTTTTTTTTCATGCAAAACGCCACCTAGCGAACAACTTTTGAATTTTTTTTTTTTTTTTTTCGAAATTCCTTGAACGCACCCAATTTGGCTTACCCGTCTTAGCTGTTAGAACCCTGTTTATAGGGGAGTTTAATTGTAACTATCCTTTATAAACAATATCCCTTCCCCATAATAATCTTAAAAATGAATTATATTCTCTTTTGGAAAAAAATTTTGCATTTGTTACGCTAACGAAATTTTTAAAAGCTCTCCGCTCTCGGTTTTCACGACTAGTATCCAAGGTATGGAAATGTATGCAGATCTCATTCTCACAATCTGTTCTCCGGAAAATTTCCCAACGTAGGTGGTTTCACTGTTATTTAATACACTTGAAGAGATGCAATGGCAATTCATGGATGAAATTCCGTCTAGTTTGTAACGTTTCAGTTTCCTCCGACAAGAATCCCGTTTGAAGGTTCATTTAGCTTCTGCATGGAGCGTCCCACTTGATATGTTCGCTTCAACACTTCTTCGAAACTCCCTGTCGCCTTACAAGCGATTTCTCGAAACTTAAATCTTCATGTTCTACAACCTTTTAATCCTTGCAAATCCGCGAAAACCGTACGCAGTCCTCTGTCTGTAGATATCTCTGCTCACGCTACCTCCTTAAATTACATTCGCGCTTATTTTGCAAGCAGAAGGTCATCACATCGTAATCCAGTAGCAGCTTGTAACACTATTATAACAGCGGTTGTTGGTGCGTGGCGTGCTATTTGCACGCAAGCCCTAAGACAAAAGGGGATTTTAAATCATCAGCTTAGAACATTGGAGGGTCTCTTTAGGACAGCCCTCTTTTCAGTATACGTATATATATATATATATTCTTTTTCATTTATGGGCCTCACACAGCTACACAAGATTTGATTAAATTAGTTCCGTGGTAAATACAGTTTGGGACACAAAAAACTGACTTAATTCCTACTTGCATGGAAGTCATTGTTTTAAATAAAAAGTTCCTTTCTTTTTTTCTGGCCATGTGTAATAGATGTTGTGCCTCACGCAGATATCGTGTATGTATGCACTTGTAAATGATAGTAACTGCAACGAAAAGTGTCTGAAACAATGATAGTTCTTCCCTCACAAAACATTAGATTTCAATGCTTACTTTTAGCTCAGTGAGGAAGGAACAGGAAAATGAAACGCGAGCTTACTTATTTCCGAGCAGTGCCATTTTGCCTACAGTTGAGACAGTTAAATTTTTATGCACTGCTGATATTGATAAATCTTTATTACATTAAGGGATATACGGGAGACAAAAAGTAGGCCTGTCTCATTTCAAAAAACAGCTGAAAAGCTTTGTCCCGTTTCGCATCTATTCCTAATTACATCGCTACCTTACTGTAATGTAAAGTGCTACCGATCACGCGGCCTTGGCAAACAGCATAGATCTCTCCCATTCAAAGGGATGGATGCGAGACGAGATAGATTTAAAGCTTCAATGCGAGACAATCCAGACGTTTTTATCGTTTATATATAGGGATTTTTCGGGACAAGAAAGAGCGTTGCACTTGTTTTGAGGGACGAGACAGGCCTATTTTTCGTCTTGCGTCCATCCCTACCCCTACCCGCATAGAACAAATTAAATTTTTATCTTTCATGCTTTTCATTGGAGTGATGAAAATTTTCCAAGATATTTTTTTACCCAATACATTACACCCTAATTAAAAGATTTACCAAAGAAATTATAATTGGATTTTTTTTAAGCTTGGGCTAAATAAAACACTCTAAAGACTAAGGAGAACAAAAAAAAAAATTGATTTTTTTCGCCCAATAACTACAATATTTTGCATTTCACCTTTCACTTAATTACACCCCTAGTGGCCAGTGATCATCCAGACTACTCATCAACTATAGTACTCTGAGTGAGATAAAAGAAATTAGTCAACAACCTCCAGAAAAAAAATTAATACTACAAATGATATAAAGTATGTTTCGCTCTTATCGTGCGATAAATAAGAAACGGTCACCTTAATCATTGTACTTCCTCAAATTTAATAAAGTGTACGCTGAAACTCAATTGTTTTTGAACGAGAAGTTTTAAAGCGCAAACACACTGTACAACTTAAGCCCTCCAAAAATGCCTACACATTTCCCCCCCACCTTTTATCATTTTGGAATGATTTTCTGGGGCGCTATACTAAATGATACCGCAGAGAAAAATCTAAAGTAACTCAGACGGAGACATTTATTTCTTTGGCTGTCATTTCCTCCTTTTCTCTCCTTCACCTTAATTTAAACTTCTCTTAGCCACATACCTCCACTCTAAAACATTTGAAAACGAAGGGTAAGAGAAAAAAAAATTGTCTCCTTCTCCGTTTTTTTTTTTATCCTTAAATCGAGAGAGTAATAGCCTGTTGGAGAGGCTGGGGGAATAATCCTTTATCCTACCCGTTCCTATAGTGGCAAGGATAAAAGGGTCTAGTCCAAAGTTTCAACCACAAAGTAGTCTAGAAGAAAAATCCCTCCAACAGAATCATTAAGCTGCTTGGGGCGCTCATACTTGCACTCCAGTATATATAGGTATACTCGAAAGAGTGGGGAGGGGGGGAGGTGAATGGATCCTCCAGCATCCATTTCTCTGGACTTCAAACGCAGTACTTTTAAAAAATAAATAAAAACACGCCCAACACAACCTCGACTGGGGATGTATGGGTGTTTAAGTCCGCTCGACGCATCTTTTAAGGGACAGGAAGAGTATAAAAAAAAATGAAGAAGAGGGACTTAAAAAAGTAAATAAATATAGTGGAAGACTTTAGAGAAAAGCACTCTTCTGTCAATTTGAGCGCTGCTGTCTCACTCTTTCTCTCTCTTCCTCCGTTCCATCCCGAATGTAGTGGAGGGGGAGGGAAGGCATAAAAAATTGATTTGCACGTGGCCCCGCAGCGATAAATCTGAATTCCGAAAATGCCCTGTCAAATTGTCCACAAGGGAGACACTCATCTTGCCTTTCTTTCTGTATTCTGGCCCGCGTTACAAAAAAATAAATGCAAAAACTATAGACTATCAATGATAAAGAAACAAAGAAGGAAAAAAAAAAGGAAGAGAAAAGTCCCCACTCTATTCCTCCTTGGATGGTTTTAAAGCTAGAATATATTGGGGTAGAAACAGGGCAAGGTAGGTCAATAGGACCTCCATAAGACAAGGAGATGAATGGAGGATATAATAGAAAAAGCCATTCCAGAATAGTGATGTCCTGGATTGGTTAAACCTATCAATCCTTACTCCAATCCCCCCCTCAACAAACTTCTCGGGGACGACCGTATGCAAATTGGGACAGGAAGGGCTAAATCCCGGCACTGCAAGGTCATCATTAAAAGGGGCTTAGAATGTGTCCGAAATCCAAACGCTGCACTTTTAATTGTACCTGGGAGATTGGTGATAAAAACAGCAGTTTTACTTAAATGTGTTCGAGTTTTATGGGGAAACTGGGGGATTACTTTTTAAAGGAAGATATTTTGGGAGGAGAAAAAAAAAAGAAGAAAAGAAGTAGGATTTAGTCGAAATTAGAGGGAGGAAAAAAAATACGAGGATGTTCAGGATGAACTCCAGCTTTCTCTTTATTAATACCTGAGTATAAACCAATGATACTTTTTTTATATTTTTTTACGGCAATTATCCGTTTCCCCGATTAAAGACTTAATTATTTAGTGGAAATACTAATCCTCCCATTTTATTACATTCTTTGAGGCAGAGAAAAAAGTTGCGGATATCGATTAAAAAACTTTGTATTTGACCCAGTTTTTCTATTTAAGTAGGAATTAGAATAAATTGCCTGGGAATACTTTAAACTTTTTGTTTCCATTACATGTTGTTAGGAAATCTTTTCAATATAATACACCAAATTCTTGTGCATCTTGTTAGTAACCTAATGATGCATATAGAAAAAATCACTTTTAATCTAAGTATAGATCAGTATTTAGTTAGATATTTACATTTCTTCTTTGGGGGAGTGTTATCAGCGTGAAGCTAATGTTATCGATTAATTTTTAATTTTGCTAATCCTTTACAACCGTTTTTGTTTATTCATAGAAACTTTATAGTTTTAACTTACTTGCGTTTTTTTATTTCTTATCGCAATAGTATAACCACATGCCATGAACATAGGTTACTTTGGCCCACCTAATGCTCGTGAGTGATTGCATTGACAATTGTTTTGCAATTTTCGAGGTAGACGGTTACTGTACAAACCTGGATTACTCAGCCTGTTAGTATTCATAATTTTAACAATTTTTCGTTTTAAGGCAAAGTAAAGAAAAAAAAATTAAGTAATTCGTAACTACGCTAAAATTTTAACAATTTTTCTCTTAAAAGGCCGTAAGAGTATGCATTTTGAAATCTTGAAGGGTAGGGATGAAAAATATTGGACAAACGTAAGCTAAATTGAGAATACAGATTTATATTTGTAAAAAAATATTATGATACCGATTCCCTGTTGTGACAGAATTTACTGTGCATAATGATACTTTTGAAATATCAATAAATTGATATTAAAAAAATTCCGAAGAAGCTTTAATGTCAAAACATATAATTTTTAAGTTTCCTGAGGCCGTATTTGAATTTGATCTCATAGATTAGGTTGCACGTAAAGCTACAATAGTTGTTAAGTAAAATATTTGATATATTATGTATAATAAATTTAATTATCCGCTTCCATAACAAATTAATTAAATTGGCGTAATACCATAATGTAACTTTTTTTTTCGATTATGTCATTTGTATCCTGTCAAAATATTGAGGATGCATAAATTAACAAAATAAAATTTATATTAATATATTACTACCGGAAAAAAAAAACAATATTGAACTTTTATTCAATTTCTGATTAAAAATACCGTAAATTTTGTCAAGGAAAGAGATATTTACATCTACTATCTTTCTTCTATCTTAAAAAAAAGTTTTATTACTAAAAAAAATAATAATAAAATTGTTTTATTATTTGCCACAAAATTTCACTTCTTAAAATTTAGTTTTGTTATTTAACTTTTGCAGTAGCGGATTAATGCAAGTTTGTTGGGGGGAAGCGGTTAGTTTGTCGGTGGGGGCGGTAAGTTAAAAGAAGATTGACATATACATCCATTTTATGGAAGTAAAATGGGATCTTTTGCATTAATTTCTTTCTTCTCGGGTGGGGGGGGCGGTCGCCCCATCCGCCCCCCCCTTTAATCAGCCCTTGAACTTTTGTTAATCAATGCGACTAATACATGGAAAGTCACAGGGCACATTGTCTCTAAAGCAATCTCAAAAAATCACTTAACAAATCGTCCAACCCCATCCCACTTAAGCTGAAATCAACCCTCAACTACTCAACTCTCCGGCAAAATGTCGATTATGTGATTACATTTTTTTTTCTTCTCTTTACCTTTGAAGTGGTACCCGTTTTAATCACACCATTGTGCATAGTTTGGTCGTAGTATGCATCGTCTGCTTTTTGCGACCACGCCCAAGGCGGCCTCACACGACTGTGGCAAGGTCCCACTGGGTCAACATGACAGGAGATCGTGGGAAACACCAGTGCCGTAAAAGGGCGCTCTCAGTTCCACCTTTTTTTTCCCTCCTTCGATTATATGTTAAGTAGCCGACGAAATAATTGTTTTCCTTAATTAACTCCCTGGTGTAAATTCAGGATGAAATCAAATCTCTGTAACATCTGTAGGCACGTAGCCAGTAAATAAATATTTCAGGTCGAGATCGAGGAACAAAATGCTGAATATTTCTGAGCTGAACTTTCATTCACTGATTATAAGACATCGAGCTCTAGAAATTTAAACAGGGGCATTTTACTTCAATGGCATACTCAAGAAGTATTGCGAGGGGAACCTAGATTTAACCTTTTCTCTCCCATCGTTGAGAAGGTGTAACTTGAATTCGCAGTGTTTCTAGAATCGTTTCAGTTAAAAGGAACCGAAAAATAAATTCCTCTAATATTGCGCAACTCTTATTTCCGTGAACTCTGACCATTGTACTTTAAATCTATTAAATACAATCTCAAGCAGTTCGTGTCGTAAAATAATTACTAATTTAAGTATACACTTTAAAACAGAATTTAAAAAAACTATTATTACAAGTATAAAAACTTTAACATGATTTTTTTGTGTGAAGCTATTGTTGCATACTGAGACTGTATGAATGTAAAGTCTTATGTCCGTGTCTTTCCAGCGAATCCCGCTTTAAGCTGAAGGTGTTGTGTTTTACTTTATGCTTGTTATGATCTAAGATAAATTCAAAGCACAAAAAAGAAAGAAAGAATGAAACATTATTCCAAGCTAAAAATTCAACTCCTGCTCGAACCCTTTCTCTCTTCATTGACGAGCGAGTCCATAAAAATACAAACTTTGTGGGCGTAGAAAAATCACCATTCTATCCCTGCTGACCCAGTCTGACAAGCACATATGGCGAAACTGCTAATAAACTCTTGGTGATTTTTATTTTTTTATTTTTTCGCCTTTTCCGCCGACTTTTCTCTGCCGAAGGTAGGGAAAGTACCTTGTGGCCAGCATCGATTGCTCCTTTTCACTTGGTGCTTCTGCTTCTTATAATAGATGTCCCTTTCCCGCCAAGTGTAATTAGGTCTGGCTACAAGTCCATGCCACTGCGCAGACACTTCGCCACTGTAAAAGTTTTGGTAAGGGGGACTCTCTCGAGGATTCATCCGGTATGATGAAGGTCGAAGATTTTTGCGAAGAGTGGGTTTTTTTTTTTTTTTTTTTTTTTTTTTTTTTCTAAGATCATCTCGATTAAATGATAACATGCGAGTGCTATCAAAGTACGCATGTTAATTTTCCGTGGGCTACAGATACATGATCTTTCTTTGACATGTAAATATATTTTTGTGTGACCAAAAAAGTTTTGAAATCTTTTTTAAAGGGAAAACTTCGTGTTCTTCTTTAATTGGTGTGATTTCGAAAATTGTATACACGATTTCTTAGAGAGGGGGAAAGTTTCTTTCTTTTTCTTCCATAACCCGGTTAAAACAAATATAATTTGTTTCTTTACTTCAAAACTCTTTCGCTACTTAAATGGCTTTTACCCCTAATTTGTTTTTATTATTTAAAAAAAAAACATAAATGCTTTTAACAGTGTACTATATAGTTAAAAACTGTCGACGTTCTAACAAAAATAAGAATCGAAATGCTCCAATTTCGGATTTCGTTTGATTAAATATATATCCATAATAATGATTTTTTTAAAAAATCTATATTCATGCTTGGCCAGAAAAATTAATGATATATTTTTTTTTCCTTCTTCTTCCTTTCATAATGTATCTGTGTAACTGACTAGCTCAATCAGACAAAATACAAACACACCTGAAGAAAACTGCATACGAAATCTGTGTATTTTCATTTGAGGTATAATCATTTTCGCCCGGCAGAAATAACGAGCTTGATTTTGCACTTGAAAGCTTTCAAAACTAGACGTGCAGGGCACATCACCTCAAATAACTATCATTGGAAGAATTTTAAAGTAATAAACTATAACCGCACCATTATCCAAACACTGTGCTGGTTGAATCCACATAAAATTTTCTGTGATATCATTATTTTTGTTTAGAGAGTTGTGACCCCTGAACCTCCATTATAATTTGGCCTTGTGTTCCAAAACTCCCTATTCCCGTTAATGCTCTGTAAATAACGACTCGGTGTGATGTGTAATTTTAGAGTTCGGAACTTTTTTTGAATGCTGGTTATTTTTATTTTTTGTTTCAGTACCCTCCCCTGTTATTACGTATACCTATAGTGACATATCATACCTGCGCTGAATGTTTTTTTAATATTAACGTTCTTAGAATTTAGGGGTTTCTTTAAATGTTTATAAATAATTTTTCAGGTGTACTTGAAAGAAGTGGAGGAATGTAAATCATCTAATTATTTTCAGTTTTGTTTATGCTGTGGTTCGAAATCATTTTAGTATTTTATGAGGTGGTTCAAAGGGATGTGTAAATTCTTATTGGTTTACTGTGACCGTTTATTTATCTCTCTCTCTCTCTCCTATTTATATTTCCTTTTTCTTGTTTTCTTGTTATGATTATAATTTTAGTTTTCATATAAGCTAAAAATAAATGTTTTTCAAGGCCTTGGATTCAGGGCTGAAGCCATAAAATTCTATAAGCCTGAGCTGGAGTCATCTAGTATTGTGAATAACTAGTTGAAGTGGGAGAAAAACAATTGGCTTGTTTAACTATGAACTAGCTGTAAGTGTGCATACTTGATTATTCTATTATTTTTGGTTCGATCTCAGTTTCCTTTTCCCACTGCTATGATGAGGCTGCCCCTGGTGGCAATTCAGATAGGAGGAGGGGGACCGCCACCTCAAAAAGCATTGCTTTCTTTAGAGGAACATGTTACTACATTTTACATTTTGTTTAGGTTAAATTCGCTAATTTAAATATCCCCCCCACCCCCACCCGCAAGGGAAAAATGTATCGATTTTCATTTTTTTTTTTCCCATTATCATTTTTCTTTTCTTTTTCTTTTGTTACATTTAATTTTTATCTAATTAAATGTGGTTTTATAGATTTAACAATTTTATGAATGGTAATTGTCATTTGAAAATATTAAATAATAAGTCATATATTTTATTCTGCCTAATTTTAAATTTAATGAGTGCATACATTATAACGATGTTCGAACCGTCTTTTATCGTCTAAATTTTACTCTGAGATTACATTTTGGAAAACAACAAATTAAAATAAATAAATAAATAAATAGAAAATATTTCCTGTTCTGGAAATTTAGTTTCAGTTTTTCAAGGGAAGCGATCTAACAGAAACTTCCCAAGTGTTCCTTTAGCACCTTCATTAATTTTGCTATTTTATTATAAATTTCAACAATATATTACCTTGCTTCAAAATACGAACTTTAAAATATTATATGTGCAATAAAAACGTTACTATTCCAATATGAAATTCATAATGTGGAGCTTACGAGCTTTTTACAATTATAGGAATAAATACTTATCCCTTAAAGCCATTTTTAGTTAGAAAAAGCTGTGAAGATTTTCTTTTTTTTTCCTTACAGTTTTAGTTCTATTTGAAGATTTTTTTTTTTTAAGTGGTTCAATTAGTTCTTATTTTTAGAAATATATTTAACTTTTTATTTCTCATATTTTATTCAGCAATCCCCCCCCCCCCTCTTCTCAGAATTTTGTAATTTTCAATTTTGTTTTGTGCTTCATTATTGAATGATGGTCTCCCTCTGTTTAATACAATTTATTTGTCAAAGGGATTTTTTTTGCCCCCAGTCCTACTTTTTCTTCCGATTTTTCTATACGATGACGGATTAATTAGATTTGTTTGTCTTTTGAGTGTCTAGGTATCCAAATATTTTCCTGCTGGGGAACGCCTAGTTTATTTAAATTAGTTTTTATTAACACCTGTTTATTCCGATACTCTTCGGCATCGGAGTGATGTTGATTAAACGACGTAAGTTATTATTAATGATTAATCTGACTGTCATCATCGATTGAATCGTAATTACTTTTTTTATCATCTCGTGCGTGAACATGTCTGGAGCACCAAGTAAGAAAGACGGGGAAAAAAAATAGTTTTAATTTTCTTATAGATGGTATGTGAGCGAAGAGCAAGTGACGATATTGCGTGTCTCTTCTGAGAAATTTAATTTCTTTTCTTTCTCGTTTTTTAAACCCCCCCACCACCACCACCACCACCACCAAATAATATTACAGCCAGAATTATATAATTTTTGTGTACATGATAGCCTCTAGAATAATATTTTCCGTAAGCAGTGAGAAAGATCGTGACTTTTTATTATTATTGCAAAATTATTAATTATTTTAAATACTTACAATTATTCCTAGTTCTAAGTGATGTGCTGTAATTTAATTGCTAGAGGAATCTAATCGCCGCATTATGAGTAGGTACTCACTCTTAAAAATTTGGTGCAACATTTCACCAAAACATGATTAAAAAAGAGTTGGTTCCATAAGTTGGTGAAACCTTGTTCCAGCATTAGGTTCTCAGGTTTAACCATACTTTGGTGATGGTGAAACACCAAAATATATAGGAACAAGGTTTTCCAATCTCATGGAGCAAACTTTTCTAGTACCGTGTTTTGGTGAAATGTTGCATCAAATTTTTAAGAGTGTAGTGTTAGGAGATTTTATTCTCTTATCCGATATTCCTACAATTTAAATTCTCATCAGAAGAGAAAGGAATCGTTAAATATTGGCTATTCGCTAAAGACGATTAGTGCGGTGGTGCCCTGGCCCCCCCAGCAGAGAGGGACCCCCTAAACTTTCCCGCTACTATCAAACTATCTACTGAAATGTTTTAAATACTATGAAGCTCTTATTTCTACTTGATAATCACAGTAAAATGCCTATTTATCGAGTTAAACATATATACCCAAACTTTTTCATTTAGTCAATTTACACCTATTTTCTTATTTGATTAGCAGTTGCAAATTACCAGTTGCAATTTATGCTAAAATGTATAAATTTAATAGTGCCTATACGTTTAAAAATTTTAAGTAAAATTCATTTAAATTTTCTTTCACAAATTTTAGAAAAAAGGAAGAGAGATGTTTTGTCTGAAACAAAAAATGATTTGAAATATTTTATGCATTTAACCTATGAATTCTTGAGCAACTTGACTCAAGGTCAAAATTTTGATGCAAAGTAAATGTTTATGTAATTGATTATTTGAGATAGCTTAGTTACAATTAAACTACGGTAAGTTTTTATACCAGTTACCACCCTCTTCCCAAACGAAATATTCTACCCCCTAACCTTAAGTACCGCCTACCCTTAAAAAAGTCTTCTGGGTTAAGAGTTCGAATTAGGATCATTTGCAACAAATCTATCTGTACTTTCAAACGTCACATTAGTAATAAGAAATTATTTCATATTAGCTGAAGTACCCGTCCTCGACGGGTTAGTGAATGCAAATTTCCAAAAAAGCAAGATCTTTCGTCAGCATTGTATGAGTACACAGAATGGATGTAGTATGTTGCCAAAGTAAAGAAAGCGAAGTTATAATTTTTATGTATTGTTAAAATATTACAGGTTAGAGAGTAACTAAGTAATATCATTTCAATCGCATTAGTCGTAATTATGTGATGCGCGAACGAATATTTACGCATATTGAAATAATTTTCGCAAAATCTAAAAATTCAATCAACATTTTTGAAAAAATGGAAGCCTAGAATTTAAGTTGAGTGACAACCTATCCTGTCAACCAAATTCGTTTCATTCCCTGCAATCTTTATTTCGTGATGCTGGAACAAATTTTCAGCATTTTAAAACGATTTTCGCAAAATCTCAAAATGTAATCAAAATATTTTAAAAATTCAACGCCTATAAATTAAGATTAGCAACTACCTATCATATCACTAAATTTCGTTTCATTCGTATTAGTCGTTATTACGTGATGTTTGAAGAAATATAAACGCATTTTGAGAGAATTTTCACAAAATCTCAAAATCTAATAAAAATGTTTAAAAAATTGGACTCCTATAGTTTATGTTGAGCAACCATCTATTGTGTGACCAAATTTCATATCATTCGCTTTAGTCGTTATTACGTAATGCGGGAACAAAGATTCACTCAGTTTTAAACGATTTTCACAAAATCTCGAAATCTGATCGATTTTTTTTAATTAGATGCTTATAGTTTAAGTTGAGTGACCACCTATCAAGACACCCAATTTCATATCATTCGCTTCAGTCGTTTTTGTGTGATGCTTGAGCACAAATTTACGCAGTTTGAAACGATTTTCGCAAAATCGGAAAATCCAATCAAGATTTTTTTAAAATTCGACGCCTATGTTTTAAGTTGAGTGACCACCTATCATGACACCCAATTTCATATCATTCGCTACAGTCGTTTTTACGTGATGCTTGAACACAAATTTACGCAGTTTGAAACGATTTTCTGAAAATCTCAAAATCCAATGAGGATTTTTTAAAAATTGGACGCCTATGTTTTAAGTTGAGGGACCACCTATCATGACACCCAATTTCATATCATTCGCTTTAGTCGTTTTTACGTGATGCTTGAACACAAATTTACGCAGTTTGAAAGGATTTTCGAAAAATCTCAAACTCCAATCAAGATTTTTTTTTAATTGGACGTCTATGTTTTAAGTTGAGTGAATACCTATTATGACACCCAATTTCATATCATTCGCTTCAGTCGTTTTTGCGTGATGCTTGAACACAAATTTACGCAGTTTGAAACGATTTTCGCAAAATCGGAAAATCTAATCAAGATTTTTAAAAAATTCGACGCCTATGTTTTAAGTTGAGTGACCACCTATCATGACACAAAATTTCATATCATTCGCTTCAGTCGTTTTTACGTGATGCTTAAACAAAAAAAGCGTCACGGACAGAATGACAGAATGACAGACAGACAAACTTTTTTTTGAGGGTCGCATCGGAATCCCGGGTGCTTGAAACGGATAGAAATCGCAAAATTTTTGAATTCCAAGAAATGTACAGACAAAAGTCTAATTTTATTTATATAGATTTCTACTTTTAAAAAGATATAAGTGAGAGAAATCTTTTGTAGTAGTCGTTTAGGTAAGACCTCCACTAAGTAACGTCAATGTTAGTAACTTTTTTAAACAAAAGACGGGGAAGGGGGGGGGACTTCCCGAATTGAAAGTGCTGAAGATTTCATAATTTGAAATCCTGTTGGAACTAGCCTCTGACTTATAGGCTTGTCTATCTCAACTTTAAACGTCTTAAGAGGGTGTTTAATCTGAAGAGCAATCGTCGTCAGAGGCCTTTTCTTTAAAGCAAACCAAGTAAATACTAGGAAGATTAATAATGTTTCTTCATCCGATGCACTATGGACTAAAACTAAAAGTAAAACTGTCAGTCTCATGCAGCTTAAAAAAATTATAAGCACAAAATTTGCCTTCAAAAATGGGCTAAGGAGTTGCCCAGTTTCAGAAATTTCCCAAAATTCCGTGTGTTTAGCATTTTTTCTGAGTGTTTCGTAACTCGTATAGGCTCATTGTTTGTAACATTTCACAGTACATCTAAAGAGACATTCTACATTTTCCCGAGTCTCTAGATCAATTAAATTCTTGAAAAAGCTGTTCAAAAGTTGCATGATTTCGAAAAAAAAAAAAACAGCAAGAACTTCTTTCAAAACGAATAGCCCAGCATATTTAGGGCATCTTGTGTAAGTAATATGGATCTCGATCGCCCGTTGTTTCAAATTTGAAGTAAAATGTCGTGCGAAAATGAGCCGACAGTTCCTGAAACATTGCATTCACCCCTTTCGCAATTGAATCTCAGTTCTTGATTATAACAAGCCTAGAAATTCATTCCCACCTCGCCTAAACGTCGTTTTGTGTCTTGCGTCTTTGCGCCATCTCCACCCCAATCTCCGCCCTTTTATCGCGTGATCGTGCAGTTCACGCACGCACATTTTTGCCATTGGAGTGGAGACACAAACTCCGCTGTAACACGACGCCGACATTAATTTTGGTTACTTTTTTCCCCCCCTTTCCTTCTTTCGGTTACTTCTCTTTTCAGAGTAACATCATTTAAACAACTTTGTATTTCTCACCTACAGTTTTATTTCTTTAACATTGACTTTTTTTTTTTTTTTTTTTCCCTTTAAAGAGTAAAACGAGTTTCAGTCTTTCCTTAGAAGGAGGTTTTCTTCTCGTCTCTTTTCTTTTGCTTCCGACCCCCCCTCCCTCCCCCAAACGACGTAATTTTTCGTAACAGCCATTAATTATACTATATGCATTTATCGTTTGTATTCACGTTTCTTTTATTCCGTAGGAAGAGTTTAACTGATAATTCCATAGCAAGAAAATTTTTATGGCATTCACTGTCAGAAATTCAGATCTCAATTGCTAGTCCGATCCTGCAAAATTACGGTCTTCGTTACGGTGATCGTTTTCGAATGTTTAAAGAATTATTTGAGATTTTGCGATAAAATTTATCGTTAATTGAGCAGAATTTTCTTTCTCTCTTTCTTTCATTGCTCTTTTTTTTTTTCTTCTGTCTTTCTTTTAAATCAACTGAATAGTTTTCCTTCTAAAGTATACTGTTTTTGGCTTGATTTTTTTTTACTTTCGGCTCACGCAAAGTCAAAATGTCGCAGCGTATCACTTACTGAATGGGGGAAAATTGAATAATGAAATTCTGTTTTGAATTACCACACTTTACAAATTGTAGTTTGTCAAAAACACTTAAAATATTCTTTGAAATTCAAATTATAGATCGACATGGCTGTTGTATTGATAAAAATAGCTCTTATTTTATTTTCTCAATTTCAGCCGTTAATTGTCCATTACAGCATAGACAATTAGGCCAATAGAAAGAGCTTTCCATTTTTAATTTGCGATGATGGGAAAGACTCATATGCAAACTTTTAGATTGATGTCATTAAACGTTTAAAAACTGAATGTGAAATAATGGGGGGGAAAAAAACATATAGTTTTAATGGCCTTAGAATCTGGTTTCCATATCTCCCAGTTTGTAGAAAACGCTTTACCATTATAACATCTCGCAACCATTGGTACATCCTCGCCAATAAAGATAACATAATTTGAAATAATTGAATGAAGTTGTACTGGATAAGGCTGGATTGTTTTCATGATTACGTGATGCAAAACAAGAATTCTCTTCAATCAAGCCATTTATTTCGCTTTGTCTGGTTCAACGAAATCCGAACATACGCAACAACTGAGAATATTAATATCAAGAGTCCCATTATTACATTGTTTGTTAAAGATAATAAGACAGCTATCACTTTATTAAATATCTCTTATATAGTTTTGGCAATTTGGGAAGTGCGCATTTAAGTTGGTTCTGTTACAACGGGAAAAATGCCAAGTGCGCATCTTGTGTCAAACCACTGATATTATCTCCCATATATTCATAATTTTGTTTTAAAAAGTTATCTACTATAGCTCGAGCTGTAGACTCTTTCCTCCTCCTTCACCCCAAACCATCATTATTGTAGGCGAAGAAGCATTTTGGGGTGTGTCTGCAGAACATATAGGTGTCTTATGACCTGCTTCTCAACCTCAGTTATGAAAATTGGTAACTATCATGATAGTGCCGTGTAATACCGAATATACTTAATGCGATAATCACAGAGTATGAATTCACAGCTGCTTTTTAAAAATTACTGTGCAGTCTCTCTCTCTCTCTCTCTCTTCTCTCTCTCTTTTTTTTTTTTTTTTTTTTTAAATGTTAGCTGCTTGTTCCACTTAAGAAAATATCAGCAACTTACGGAGCTCCAGAGAATGCGAGACATACATAGTTACTCAAGAATAATAGTAATTTTTTTAAAAATGTGGACATTTTTGTATAAAAATTGATTTTTAGGTTTCCCTTTTTAAATCTGTAATTCGTAAGTGCATTGTAGTTAAGATGAATTCGAAGTGTGTAAAATTTAGAAGTTGAAACCCTGACTTCTCTAATTTGTTTCGAATTGAAAAGATACTGAAAGCTGGAAGCTGTTTATTTTCACGTAACACGCAGCTTCTCTGACGATATTTTAATTTTCTGAAAATATAGGAAAGGTATCCCCTCTGCGCTGTGTATATTTCTTTTATTTAATTATAAAAGATTGACAGTTTAGAAATTTATTACCTTAACTTTTGGAAATTCTGTGTATGTATTGTAGCAGTTGTATATATGCTATTGTGAACAATATTAATCTAAACGAAATTTATTTATTTATTTTAATTTTTTTTTTTTTCAGTACAGACGAAATAGTAGATGATATTCTGTCGTCAATTTTTTTCATATACAATGTAAAGAAAGTTTTATTAATTTAACATCTATTCAGTTTTATTAGGGGCCCAAAAGCAGAAAATGCCTAAAAGTGGGACGTACGTCACAGACAGTCTTGGTAACCGCAGTCTTGGCAGAACATTTCATAAATTTAAGGAAATAAAAATTATATGTTCTGTAGAACAATTAAAGCAAAGTTTATTTTATGCTATGACTTCTGTTTTCACTTTTTTGTACAATTTTTATATATATTTTGAATTTTAGCGTGGTCTGCCAGGTTTGGACAAAATGCCTGCAGAACATTTGCATCTATTTGAGGTCATGTTGCAGAACAATGGATATAATTCTGCTCCTGCGATTAGAGGAGGGAGTGAATGACTGCTTCATGCAAAAATTAAAGAGGGATACTCCTAATAATGTAAATTATCCAGCTTTTGATAGAGCCCCAAAGAAGAATATAAATTTAGCACGTAAAAAAAGCCGGAAAATTAAATTGGCAACATTTTTACTCTATGATATTTCATTCTTATGCTCTAAATTATAAAAAGCAACCCTATTGTAAAATTTATTAAAAATGAGAACCTTTTTGATTCCAACTTTCGTCCGCTTTTTGCAATGTTCTTCTGCTGCTTCCTGCCACACTTGAAGTTTATTAATAAAATAAAAACGAAATTCTTTTTTTTTCTTTTTTAATAAGCCCTCTCATTCGCTTTTGAAACATGTTCATTTATACGACCAGTATCTCTCTCGTTTTTTCTTCTTTTTTTTTTTTTTCACTTCTAATATCCCTCCCCCTTTTTTTCGGCCCTCTAATATTTTTCCGCTGTGTCGATGCCGGAAAATGGGTCTGGACAAGACCTGCACAAGGTCGCTGTCCTCTGTTATATGTCCTCTCTATTAAAGCGATCTCTGAGCGACAATAATAATGTACACTGGGACCCCGGCTGTAGGCTTGATAGTGCTTGTTCAGCGAGCTGTAAAATCATGTGTTGAGGTTACCAGACACTAGGAATTATATACGGCGGGCACATAAAAATCCAGGGATTTGTGAAAACTGGAATATGAGTCAATTTTGCCAAGCATCAAAAGTACAGGTGCTGTTTGTTCCCTTTCTTTTCTCACTTTTATATAGATCGAGGGGAGGGGGGGGGATTTTATTTTTCCATTGATGCAAGTATCCTTTCGAAAAGTAAAATGTCGTCATTGTACTGGATTATAAAAAGACATCTGAAAAAGAAAAAGAAAAAAAGGAACTTTCATAGATGAGCTAACATGCTTTTTAAAATTAATAGCAGTGAATAATTTTGTGCAGCTCTAGCATAGAAAATTATGCGGATCAATGTGTTTGCTCATTCTGGTAAAATTTGGTTGATGCGTTAGCAGTTACTAGCATGTAATAAAATAACATGCGTCAGAATAAAATCTATATGCCTAAAATATTTTTAAGAGAATAAAAATTGATTATAGAAGTTTTATTTTTTAATTAACGAAATCAAGAGTGATTGGTATGGTTTCTATTTAGCATTTTATTTAAAAAAATGTATATGTACAATGCAGACATATCTGTACTAGAGTAACAATGCATATGCCTTATACATCCACATTCTTCTTCTTTACACGAATCTTTGGCTTTCTTCTGCTGTTCTCAGAAGTAAAATTATTCCTCGTGGGCTTTGAAATGTGCATGCACAACTAAATTTTTTTTTATCTTTAGCCGTGCTACAGATAGTAATCGCCTTAACTTCCTCACAAACTAGAGGGGAAAAAAAGCATGAAGTTATTTTTATTGCATCTGATCTCGCTAGATATTATGTAAAACTGCTTCAAAATAGCAATTTATTAAAAATCATTTTGTGAGAAAATTAATATATCATTTGATGTAATGCTCCATTGGTTGCCTAATGTCCGAGATTTTCCTGATGTAACATTGTACCATTTGCATATGTTGTTTACTCGACTGTCAACAACTGTTATTTATATTTATTTTTTAGATACACACCAGAGAAGGTTGTGTATTGTTTTACTTACTTTTAACTATTTAAACGAGTGAAAGCGTGTTTTCTGCATGCATCGCATCATCTATTTGCGCTTACAGCCCAGGTATAAGAAATTCTTTGGTGCTTCCCAAACTTGTGTGCCCATAGCCCTCTATCCGCGCAGCATTCCTTTCATGTGATAACCTCCTCTTTTATGCAGAAAATATGTATGGGACATGGAAAAGAGCCTTTTGTAAGTCGGAGCTTCTCTTGGGTGGTCGTTAGGTATGTATGGCTCTAATCTGAGTGCTGGAATAAATATATGGATGGGATTAGCAATAATTGGAGTATACGATTATTTCGACTCAATCTAACTGTGTCGTGCAGTCGCGATTTGCCGTATTTTCAAGCTCCCAAAATATGCATACATTATGTTTCATTCATTATAGGTTGCCCGAAATTGCTTTCGAAGACTATAACCTCAGAGTAGTATTGACTTCTGTCAGTGCCATAGTCATGGGTGTATATAGAGCCATAGAGGGACATCTGGGGGCTCGAGCTTCCCCTCCGAATATAGTGAACATTTTTACAGCATTATTAAGTGGGTTCTACCTGAAGAGCTATCGTCGTCACAGGACTTTTCAGCTTTAAAATAAAACCAATGATGTTAAACACTGGAAAAAAAATAATAATGCCTCTTCACCCTATGCACTATGGACTGACACTAATAGTAAAGCTGTATGTCTCATACATCTTCCAGAAAAAAAATTCATAAGCACAAAAATTGCCTTCAAAAATCGTCAGAGGATTTACCTTTTTTTGGAAGTATCCGAAAACAGGTCCCAGCCTCGTATTCTCTATCGCAATTATATTGCTTAAAAAGGTGTTCAAAAGTTGTTTGATTTTCAAGTGGAACAGCCTTAACTACAGTTATACTGAGCTTTTATGTATTTTAGTATCTATCAGTGGCACACACACACAGGGGTTGGACATTGGAGGCTCAGATTCCTCCCGAAATTTTGTATTGAAAGGAACCCATATTTTATAAAAAATGTCATAAACTTCAATAAAGCTCTCCAAAGCAAAGGGGATTTTATTTATTTATTTCTGTTTAGGTTAACTATAATTTGTAAATGTTATCGTTAGGATTGAAACAATTTGGCGGTTCCGGTCTTACAAATTACTCTCAAATACGAGTGTAGAAATATAATTGCTTCTTCCCGTACGAAGAACAGGTATATCAGCTAGTAAATCAACTGTTCAGCACGCGAATGTGTGAATTTTCGTGGATTTGTTTAGATTTATTACATAATCAGGCCTCAAAGACTCTTATTATTTATTTTATTAATATTGATGTATGAAATATATATTTTAAAACTGTGTTTTACTGTTTTGGAAAACTAGTTGCTTATGTGGTTTTTAAAACGACGGATTTAATTATTTTTAAGTTTAAAAATCTCCTTCAATCTTCACTTAACTGGTCATAGGAATAATGTAATGCTTATGATGTAGACCATAGGAAAACCGGCTAGGAGATTCTTCAAAATTCTGTTATAAAATATCCAAGTGTTTTCTCTTTTTTAAGAATTATTATTAATTGATCTTTATTATTAGAATGTTTAAAAAAATCTGAAAATAAGCTACATTATTTCAATCTCTTATTATATTACTCCCTGGGGTAAGCAATCTTAGTTTTGATTTGCCAGTTTCAGACGCATAAAAAATGTTTAGAAAATTACCATACAGATAAAAAGGTAAATAAAGGAAAAAAGTTATAAAATTTCCTTTCACGCTTTTAGAAAAAAAGTAAAATTACGTGTTCCTAAGACAATGTATATCGCTAGTCATTTTTCATCCAATTCCATCAAATCATTTTGTCTAATTCTGCAAAGAATATTCCATTAACAATCAAACTGGATAAAGACACAGTTTAATGCCCCTAGTTTAATTAGTTTTTCGCTCCGGCATTTCATTTCATTTCATTATTACCATCAAAATTTGTAGTGCATTTAATGTCGAGTGTTCCATCTAAAGCAGTAAGACCGGCTGCTTGCCGTGCTAAAGCTGGGTGGTCTCGTATTTCTTAGGAAATATTGAATTTTTGCTGATGTACTTTGCTATCATTAATACACACTCAAAGAAATGTGTTCTAAGTTTCTGTTCATAGGAATTTTTTAAATGACATTTAAATTATTTTTAGGTATCTTTTAATTTATTTTCCTTCAGCTTTTTTTTTTCTTCCCCCTGTTCCATTAACATAATTGTATTCATGACTTATATGCAGTGCAGTGTCCTTTGTTAATTCTGTCTGATGCAAAAACGTAACGTATATTCTAATTTTATTTTTAATTTTATAATTGTTTGTGCTAGTATTCTCTCCCTCCTCCGTCCCAAACTCGAGCATTTGCCCATTCAGCATTCGCTACTACTAAAGCCCGGAGTATTGTCCATTTTATTGCGTTACCCCCTATGAAAGGAGGGTCAAGTTAACCCGCAAGCCGGGAATCAAACCCGGGCCCAAAGCGTGATAGAATGGATCGTTATCGTTAACCATTACATCACCTGGGCGGCTGCATCGAGAATCATGGTTAACACATTCGACTTACTATGTAAAAGAAAGTTATAAGAACGCTGTCCTGTTATTCGTTTATATTGTATATATTTTATATTGATGGTTAAATATTTGATAAATTTTCAACTGATATCCATGCTAAAAAGAATAAGTATTCATTAGTCACTTAGTGTATCATCATTAAATTTTGTGTTCGTAAAACTAAGTAATATTTTTTATCAGTGTCATTAAAAATTGAGCATCAAGCTTTAATTTAATTTCAATATTATGTATTGGAACATAGAAATGGATGCAAGACGATTATAATCGATTAAAACGGCCCCTTCATAAAAATGCAAATTAATAAAAGCAAGTTAAGCTCTTCACTGGCGTTTTACCCTATATTTATCTAAATCTTTTTTTGTCCAAAAAAATGAAAAAAAATGACTTTTATAGAAATTGGTATAGAAATTCACAAAATTAAGTGTTGAAATTCACAAAAATAAGTATTAAAATTCATAAAAATAAACAATTTTCACAGAAATGGGACCCTGGAAAAAATTCTTGGATCGACCCCTCATAACAAGGATACTGGGGGGGGGAAATGCTTCGTAAATGTGTAAATACCACAAGTATGGTTTTAATTATCTCTGTAGTATAATGTGTACAATTAATCATTGTAGAATGGTCTAAAAGCTCTAGCATAATCCATGTTGTTTAGGAAAGGGGAAATTATTAAAAAATATATTTTCAATTTTTTTTTTTCTGTTTTTAAGATTCTTTTTTGTGTGAGGAGGAGGGAAATTCGGCATTTTCTTGATAATTTTCCTTCTTCAGTTTAATTATTTAGCTTTCAAAATATAACAGCACAGCTGCCAAGAAACATCCCCCAACCCCTTTAAAACATGAAATAGATACTGGGGATGTAACAGATATCCGGCAACTATCCGGTATCCAGCCTATCCGGCTGATTTTTCAATATCCTAACTACCGTCGGATATCCGATTCATAACTACCGGATATCCGACTTCTATGCCGGATATCCGGCTATATACTACTAAAGTTCTATCTATAATATACATGGGACAGGATGGAAAATTATATTAGAACATCCTTGATAAAGTGATACATGAAACAGAGGGATATTTTTTAACTGAAAAAACAGCAAATTTAACACTGAAAATGGATCATTTAAAATAAACACACAATTTCAACATTTGTTCAGTAGATTTTGAGCACATTTATGACAAGTTAGGCTAATATTTAGAGCTGATTTCATGCTGCAAATGCCGCTTAGCAGACATTTTCTGAACTTAAAAAAAAGAAAAAAAAACTTAAGCACATCTCATGGAGTGTCCATGTGCAAATTTGGAGGTAATCTTCTCATCCTTTTCGGCTGTGGACTTGTGTTGGTAGGGGAAGTTTAATTATAAGCATTGTTTAGAGTATCATTTGAAAAATATGTGTATGCGGTATCTCTCATGGTAGTCCCAGAAATAATGTAATTTTACTTTCTCTCCACATGGAATTTCTCCGATATTTTTAATTTGCTCCGGAAGTCCGATAATTAACAAAAACTTCAATTACTCTGTCTTAAAAATTTATTTACAGAAGGAAGGGAGAAATTTTCAATCTTCATCCTTTTTCTAAATGACAATATTTTACAAAGCATTCCTTTATTGATGTTGTTGTGGAATTAAGGCCAATTATTTGCATGAGGGATCTAGGCCTGTGGATGGGATGCCCTCCGTTGGGGTTTTTGTAAGGGGCCCTAACCCGTATTTATTACCCGTATACGCTAAGTTTCGGAAAAAAACCACGGAAAAGTCTAAATGGTTAGGTCGGGGCCGTGGTAGCCTAGTAGTTAAGGCGTTGGACTCGTAACCGGAAGGTTGCGGGTTCGATACCGGCGTACCACTAAAGACCACCGTGTACATGCGGTGTACGTGCACGTTAAATCTGTGGTTTCGAAAGTCCTCTCGGCGGTCGCTAGCAGTTTCCGAGGGCACTATTAGAGCCCTCCGAGTGCCAATATTCAGAAGTCCCCCATCTTCTGATGAAGTTCCAAATTGCGGCGGGAAATTTCGGGAAGGATGTATATGTAGCTCTAAGCGACACATTCAGTGACGCGAGCTGTCCTCTCCTGGCAAATAAATAAATGGTTAGGTCGGCGGGCATGGCCTGGTTTCGAACAAGGCACCTTCCGTCTTCCAGTCCAGTGTGCAATGCACTATTCCACTGGTAACGCCATTCCTTTATTGAAATCTCCAATATATAATAGATTAAAAATTAACCCTTATTTTACATATTATTTTTAATTCAATTTAGTTATTTAAATTCATTTATGACTTTCTGCAAGTTTCAGTTGATTTTTAAAGTTTACTTAAAATGTGTACATTTAAAATGTGTTTCTGAAATATTTATTAATGAAAATCATGGTATTTTACTAGTTTAAAATAGGTGTTTTAGTTACTACTACAATATTTGTGGATGATTATCACTCCATACATGAAGTACTTTGACTAATATATATATATATATATATGTCTGTGTGTGTCAGAATGTCGAAATCAAGAGTAAAGAAGTGAAATTGTCCTAAAATTTGGAAACTGATGTTTGAAGTGATTTTTTTTTTTTTTTTTTATGAATTTACCCTCCCCCAATTTTTCCCCCTTATGGTGCGATATAAATTTTTATACTGTGAAAGAATGCTCGTATATTTTAGAAGCTAAAAAATATAACAGATCTATTTTTGTTCTTTAACTTGTAATTAAAAAAAAACATTATTTTTGATTAAAGAAATTTAATGCATAACCTGAAAAATTCTGTTTCATACCTGCAGGGATGGACGCCGAAAAGCTGTGTCTCGTCTCACAAAATCCCTATATCGTAATGTTAAAAATGTCTGTCTCGTCCCGCAAAAAAGCTGTAAATATCTGTCTCGTCTCGCGTCCATCCCTACATACCCGTATAAAGCTACAAAAGGAAGCATTATAATTTCATTATAAATATTTAAAAGATTTACTTTTTATTTATCAATCTCTGAAAGTAATTTAACTTAAAATAAAACTCAAAATGACTTAATGTAAATTAATATTAAATTATTAAAACAGAAAAAAGGCATTAAACCTATGTTTGGAAAAAATTAATATTCATCTATTATAGGTATCTTATCAAAATAGACCAAAATAGTTATATTGTTCTTAAATAAATTTAAAAAAGTATGCATTTCTTTGTGAAAATAATCTGCAGTTATAGATACATTATTAATAAATGTGCCATGTTTAAAATTTATTTGCTTCTGCCCGTAGTGCACACATAAAAAGAATATTTTAACTTTTTACATTTTAAGTAACACTTTTTATATAGGTATATGTAAAAGATTTAGTTTTTGTAAATTATAAGTCAATTATTAAAAAATACTTTAATGATGTGTGAAACATGTTTGCAATTTATTGTTCTGATGTCATTATATAAAAATTGAAAAAAGCACACTTAATAACTAAATATATGTTCCAATCGGATATCCATAATATCCGGTATCCAGCAAAACCATTATCCGTTACATCCCTAACCTTTGAAGGCATATGTTACAAAAACATAAGATTTAAACATGAAGCATCAACATATGCTTTTTCCGAGTACCTTATGTTTTATATCAGCCTTAAAGTCCTGTAATCCTCATAGCTCGTTATACACACAAATATCATATTTGCTACATCTTATACTAAATACTATAATTTTTGCTACTTCCCCCAGTCTTTTAAAAATATATAAAAGTCTTGTGGCACTATTCATGAAAACATATTTCCAAAATTGTAACTTCTTTTTTATTCTTCAAATAAACATTTTTCGTTGAATAAATAAAATGAAAATTAAATAAGTGTACTGGTGACGCAACTAGTGCGGGTCTTTACAAAATATATCATTTTTTCCCAATGTTAGGCTCTAACTCATCTCTAGCCTTGTCAAACTAGCTTGAAGGATGATATTAGAGTGCAGTTATTGTATTTATTCATTAATTCACCGAGGGCACTCTTGAATTAGATGTGATTACTGCTCAACAAATTCATCATCCTTCATTGGGTGATATTTTATAACGCGGTCCCCCTCTCTTCCCTACCTCTACCTCATTCACACACACACCAACTACAACACCTATGAAATGAAATTGTAGATCTCGCTTTTGAGATATAAATTATAGTCTTGGTGTAATTGTCTCTCAATAAATTTGGCGTGCTCGGCGCTTTGTTATTGTTTCCGGGCGCGATTTTAGAGAGCATAATTTTTACAGCTTCATTTGTATTGATTCACTTACTGTCTCGATTCCGGTATGAATTATTAAAACAGTTTTATTTCTGTTGGAATAGTAAATTAGACACCCACGCTAAATTGGGTAGTGTGTCTTGATTTTAGATGGGAATAAATGAGTTGTTCCGTGGGTTATCGTAGGGTTTAGGTTTTATTTTTTAGAATAAATCCCTGGAAGTACGAAATTATTTGACTTGCATATTGTTGACGTAGGTTTGAAGTTGAGATGCCCCATTGGTTGGTTGATCATTGCATAGTCAGTTGCCATTTAAATATTATATTTTTATTTAAAAAATTATTTTACCGTAGTAATTAACTTTCAAAGTAATTAACTTTCAAAGTAATTAACTTTCAAACTTTATTGAATTAATTAGAAATTTCTTGAAAAAATAAAAATTAAAAATGGTATTAGAAATTTTTTAGCATCAAATATGTATGTTTTTCTTTATTACAGTATTTCTAACGATATTGCTCGCCATAACTAATAATAAACTTGTACTTGTCAAATAAGATCCACTAACTTACTCACTTGACTAAAGATATCATAACTTCATTTGTTTTACAACAGCGACGAGATTTTTATAATCCAATCGTAAGAAACTATGTCCATTAAAACAAAATTTTTACCGAAAGCATAATCTCCACATTTAGGTTGAATTTATTTCACAACTCTGAATATGAAAAAGATGCATCTGGTATTCGGATATAAAATAAAATTATCACCAGCGAATACATCGAGAAGTAATCACCCACAGCAAAAGGACTTAGCATATAAGTCTAGTATCCTCTTTAGAAACTCTTTTAATTCATATTTTGATAACGACATGTTTGTTCTTCGATGCCCGCCGCAAGCCACGATTCCCGCGTTGTGACTATGTACCGTTTTCCGTTGAAGAGCGTTGGTCACGTGATAGTAATAGGATATCTTACCAGGCATCTTTTCGTGGGGGAGAGACGGAATTCTCAAATAGACAAGATTTAAGTGAAAATTGAGTTAAATAGAATCTAGCGAATTGGGAGCATTGAAGCGAATGGAGGAGTTTACAAATTATTGTCTTTAAGGAGTATTTTTCGGAAATTTTCAGAGTAAAAGGATTTAAATCAGCCGATAAGAAATTTAATCAATAAAGGAGTGTTAGTTTTAATCAATAGATTTAAGCGTGTATAAACAATTATGGATAAAGAAAAGCTTTAAATATCAATATTGGTATATCTATTTATACCAGAATATTGATTGCAAACAAGTAAAAAATTGTTTCGATTTCAAAGGTATTTGATGTTTATTTCGCTTTAAATACTGTGATGCTGGAGTTTTATTGGATTAATTAATTAAAATTTTATTGCAGCTCAGAATCTCAAATCAAAAATTTAAAAAAATAAACGCATCAAACTCTCGTCTCGTGAAACTTAATTATTTTTTATAATTTTGTTCTGTTATTATTATTATCCATATTATTTCGATACCTTTTGTCTGACCTTCTACATGAAAAAAACTTGCGTTCACCACTTTTTGACGCCTCGCGTATGTGTCTTCTTTCCAACCAACCGTGGAAATTCTCACCATTAACCATTTAAAGATGCTACACCTGAATGAAAGTTCTCGCATGTCGGAAAAATGCCTTGCGATCTGGCGGGTTGTAATGTGATCGATTTGCTTTAAGGATTTTATGCACTTTTTCTCAAATAGCCTGTGCACTGCCTCATCAAATAACGATTGTACGGTCTTTTTTTATGTCCTCGTAAAACAGAAGTGGAGTTGCATGTGTGATGTGTAATGATGTCTGGGATATGTATGATTAATTCAATAAAACAAATGAGTTTCCAGTGCCGGTATTTATAAAGAATTCATGACTTCTCTTTTTTTCTGTTATTTTTGTTGATGTGGTTCGAAATCTGACATAACGCTTTATTATCTGAATTATTTCTCCAGCCGTTTCATGTGACTGCAGAGGAATTATATATGAACTGTGCTTTTAGATTTCAATTCAAAGCAAAAATTGTTTTTAATGCGTGAAGAATGGACCTGTCTGGATGAATGTATACTGTAAAAAAGAATTCCGTGAAAATACGGAAATTGTACTGGCAAATGGGACGTCAGAACTATTTCCGTATATTTCCGAAATTTTATTCCTGTAAATTCCAGTAGGAATTCGGTTCCAGAGAGCCGCTGACATTTCATATACGAAGATCGTCCTGTATTCAAATATCGACTGAGAATTTCTGTAAATTTTAATGGAAAGTTTCCACTAATTGTACGGTTATTTTTTAGACTAATTTGTTGGACCAAATACCACATGTAATGCAATAAAATTCATTCAATATTTCATATGTTAAGTCATATTAGTAGAACACACGACTGAATGCAAAATATTCGTGTTAACTATCTTTAAATTTTGAATAAGCAAAAGTGAGTGTGATGTTTTCTATTTTTTTTTTTTTTCCAAATGGGCGGGTACTTGCTCATCAAGTATTTTGCCACTACTAAGACCCGAAATTACTGGCCATTTTATTATGGGAGCACCCAATGGGCGTCTATTGTAATCTTCACTATGCAAAATAATT
Organism: Cheiracanthium punctorium; assembly: GCA_038373885.1. NCBI lineage: Eukaryota > Metazoa > Arthropoda > Arachnida > Araneae > Cheiracanthiidae > Cheiracanthium > Cheiracanthium punctorium. Next base: position 315,722 of record JAWZYV010016579.1, on the reverse strand, counting down.
TCAATGATTTCTTTGGTGTTTCTTTATCTCAATAGTTTAACTTCAGGCATAACGTAATCCCAGCGTGCAATGCGAGTTTTTGATTAATAAAACTTATGGAAATTTACTTATGCACACATTATACGTCGAGAAAAATGATAAACTAAGAAAATTATGAACATGTAAAAGTTTAGTTTCTGTATGTGTTTAAACATTTTTTAACGCATGCCGTGTTTTTTATATGACCTGGAAAAACTCTGTAAGTTGCTCAGTTTGAGAAAATTATTCAAATTAACTATTTAGAGCGAGAGAGAGATTGCTTTAAAAGTCTCTTGTTCCTACGAAATTTCTAACGAAAGTTTCATGTTAAAGGAAATACGTATAATGCATCGAAAATACCTGTAATTAAAAATACGTTGTCTTAATTTATTTATTTTAACCTTTTTGAGAGACGGAATGTTTAAACCTTTATACATTTATATTCTCTATTTTTATTTTTATTTTTTATTTTTTTCACTTAGCTAACAATTATCTTCATTACTGATTAAAGCAAGCTGTAGGTTTCTGCCTGTCACGTTTGCTTTGACAAAATACAGCACCTATATACTTTGAGTAAAAATTATGTAAATGGTCATATCTGAAGGTGAGTGGAGCATCAATTAAAATTCAATGTGATTTTTTAATTAAGACTTGCTCTTCTGGTAACTCAGCATTTCTACTGGTTGAAGCTAATTTTCTGTGTTCCCTTCTTTTGCACTTTTATCCACACTAACTTTATGTTACTTCAGAGAAGAAACCCAACAAAGCATTGTCTTCGAACGTTTATGTAATTTTCTTTTTCTCACAGGTGCATCTCATTCGGCACTCTCAATTTTTATCGAGTCACCTCCCAACATTTCTCGTTACTATGGAAATGCGTCGACATTGGCCGCTACTTCATTAACTGGGTCCCACAAGGGGTCCCCGACTTCAAAAGGGACGCCTCTCGTTATACGGGGGCCCCCGTCAAGACAGTTTCCTGTGGGCCCACGTCCTTATGTATGAGCCTACCTGATTTTAACGATCTCCATTGATTTCGACTTGTCAGACATACATGTGATTGTATGGGCTTCGGGGGTAATTAAATAAGGGAGCGATTGTTCGGCATTCTGAGCATTTAAATAACCAACAGTTTTAAAGTGAAGAATTCTTTCAGGCCTGAATGGTTTGCATAGAGTTCGCACTCTATGTTTCTTTGCACTCATGTAAGCGGCGTTCGTAACACTGTGGATTTAATTTTAACACCTGTGTCAGTTACGATGCTTGTCATTTATTTTTCTTCTACAATTTTAATTGAAACCAATAGAATATAGTGTTTAAAATCCGCTCTACAAAATCTTTGTTAATTATTAATACTTAAATATCCTGAAAAATGTCGTAGTGTACGTATGTATTTCTCCTATTAAATAAATATATAATGGTCATTGTAAATATTGAGCATTTTTATGGAATTTTGAAGCACATTAATATAGTTTGCAACATATGCGCCAGCGTGGAAGAAGATATCTTAGCCAATCGCTGACTGGATGGAGTTCGAATATTTTGGGTACAGATTAAATAAATGCGACCAATAGAAGCAGTGGCGTAAATTGACATGTAACACTTGGGGGGAGGAGGGGGGCAAAATGTTTCCTATTGAAGAAAATACTATTTTCAAATTGGTGATATCTGAATTTTCTTGAATTTCAGGGGGACGCAATCGCCGCCTTATGCCGTTAATAAGTTACGCTTATGAATAGGACATTAAAAAGAAGAAGAAGAAAAATGATCTATTCCCGTTCTCTTTCCTGAGAAAAATTTTGTGTACGCTTCTAGTTTGTGTTACATCTATATCTATATCCCTCGAAAGTTTCCGTATGAGTAGATATTCTAGTCTTTAGTTTGATCCTCTTTAAATCTTCCCTAGCGAAAAAAAAAAAAAAATACGCTTCAATAATTCTTAAAAAAAAGGGGGGGGAGCATGCTTCATATAATAGAGAAGAAGTTAAAATTTCCCCGCCTTGTCTCGCTTCAACGTCCGGACAAGAACAAAGTTTTAAAAGAAGGGAAGGGGAAAAAGCCTCTTGGAAACGACCGACGTTCATTTATTTCGAGGTACCGTTTCATTACGCAAGGGGAACGGAGGGGGTTGCAAAATTTACGCTGAAAGAAAAAGTCATAACGGCGAAACTCATAAAAATGAAGTATTCCCTCAATTTCAGAGCAAAAAGTCTCTTCCTTCTAATTACTCTCGGAGACTTGGAGAAAAAAACCCACCTTCAAAGTGTGGAGGTACCACAAAGAAAGTGATACACAAAAGAAAAGCTCCTTAATGAAAAAGTAGAGTCATCAAATACCACATGCATTGTACAGCATCGCGACAGGTATGCCGGAAGCCCCATAATCGGCTTCTTTTTGTCGGCCTCTTCTTTTACTCTTCTTTTTTTTTTAATATATCGTGTTTGTAATGATTATGAAAGCGACGTACGCAATTACTCACCGATTTTTCTGCGCGAAAATTTTTGGTGCTGGAAGTGTTATTTTCAGCACGCTTTGTTGTTTATAATGGAATAGTTTCGTCGCCAAGTTTTTAGGTTACAAACAAAGGAGGTATTCACGCGCCATCCCCTTATATAGTGACCTCAATTTTATTTATTTATTTTTTTTAATGCAAAAATTTAGGTGCTTTTTTTTAATGAACTTCGCAAGGTCTTAGACTCTGCTAGAGTAGTAAATTGATTTTCTCTTTTCTCTCTCCTTTTTTAATGAAATTAAGCATGTTATTATAAGCTGTAATAGAAAGAGGGCGTGCTTCCTTGCTTTAGTATTTGTAGCATGAAACTGAATTAAAAGTACACAACATAGTGTTTTTCTTTTTTTAAATATTGTCTTGAACCTTAAAAATAAGGATTCGCTTTATCATTATTGTTATTATCTTCTTTTTTTTTTAAATATCTGCTTGAACTGGCTGATACAAAGAATGTATTAAAATGTAAAACTTTTTACTTATTTTTTACAAAATGAAAACAATTTAGTTTTTTTTTTTTTTTTTCGAATTAGTGCTGTAAGTGATTTTATGAAGGATAACTACTTTAATTAAAGTGTGATAGAGGAATAACTAATAAAGTATTGTAATTAAAAACGGATAAAGTTACGAGCATATTATAAAATGAATGTATTTTAACATAATTAAATTAATAGATTAAATGTACAATTATTATAATGTAATAAATAATGTATTATTTATGAAAAATTAAGTGCACAGTATTACGTAAATGTAATATCTAATGAACTAATTATATTTATAAACGATTTGTCACTTTCTGACATTATTGTTAGTAAGTCGTGTACTTTTTAATTTTTTAGAGCTATTTCAAATCCAACTTTGAAATAATAGGGAGTATAAAGACTTTTTGAAGTATTTTTCGGAGTACTTACAAGGTTTTGTGTGTGTGTGTGTGTGTGTGTGTGTGTGTGTGTGTGTGAAAAACTTAAAATAAACCCCCATTTAAATATTACCATTTTTTAAGTGTACATGTACTTTTAGCGTCAAATAGGTTGTCTTTCTCAAACTTGTTCTCTTTTTATTTATTTCATCTGCATCTTTTCCCCAACATAATTACTTTCCAGTTTGAATGTCAGGCATCTGTTACTAAGTACAAGGTGCTGCGCTCATTTTGAGATCTTCGATAATTAAATCCCCCAACTCTAAATCAAATAGAAAGTTATTGCCAATTAAAGTCCGCCAATAAGGGTAATACATCTTTCGGCCATTCTTTCGGGCACATTAATTCAGCTGTGTCCATTTAAATCAATACCGTCCCGCAAATGAACCGCGGATTCATATCTATTGGCAGGTGTCACTAATTTTCCAATTGACAGCAGAGTGCCCCGGAGGTCTGCATCCATCACCCATTTATCCTTCGTCCGTTTTCACTTTCATCGGGTTTCGAAGTTATTCCGATCTCGCAACCGTAGAAAGATAAATTAATTAAGTATACTACTCGACTTTTAAATCTCTTTGATTCATGTTGTGAATTCCTGAAGGGCGCTATAAGGGCGTGGTGCAGATCATCCCCCCTTGGCCGGGCCCCAAGACTCTCCCAGTCAATAAACTCATTAGACAGCGGGCAATCTGGCGAGCTTTATGGTCATAAATGATAGGTTTTCCATTTCTGTGTTGTCGCCCCGCCGAAGGTAACACCTAGTAAACCACTTTTATTGATGGCTTTGGAGACCTCGACGATGCCATTCTTGCCATATGGCTGAGGAAGCTGGTTATTTTGGCACTTCCGTAGCGAGCGTTGGCAAGCTGCTACCAGGATCTACCCGAAGCTGCTGATTGTTACTTTAGGCTGTAGTTTTGGCCTTCCTTCCTGGTTCAGTATTCCAAAGGGCTTTTCTTAAAAGAAAAAAAAATGTCCTTTGTGTAGGTGCTGTCGTTGATTACTGTCTCAATACCTTCGTGCAACAGTTTCGTTGTGGTTCAAGAAGTGGAATAAGCGTAATTGCAATAGTCACAGCTGCTACCCTGATGAGGTAAGATTTAAACCGCCTGCATCTTTACATGACAGATTTTGTTACCTAACAAGGAAATTTAAAAAAAATAGCACTGAAATGAAAGGTACTTATTGGTATTATGTACTGCCATATCATATTATTTTTATTATTGTTATTAATAATATTATTATAGCTTCAATGACGTTTTCTTTAACTTATTCAGCTTAGTTATGTTTTGTAAATTATTTCAAAAATATAATATTCCACTGTTAAGACATTGTAATAGATTGAACTCAAGGGTACTAACATGAAGTGTCAAATTTTTTCCAAGATTTTCGTAAAAATGGATGTGGCAATCGAATAGCACACTTCTTTCCTTTTTCTGATTTTCTTGTTCCTGAAATTCATCTTTGTATGTATTTTTGAATATTTTTCAAAATATTATCCTAGTATTGCTCCGCAAATTTAAAGTGAGAAACGCTAAGCGAAAATAAGGTGCTATAAAGGAACACAGCTTTATAGAGTGACATATCTTTAAGTAGTTTTCGCCGTTTAAGTAGTTTATCGCCGTCAACCAAACTCATACACTTTTATAAAACTTTTATATCTTTAATGTTTCAAGAAAAACTGTTCTAAAATTCTATTCAAAAATCATCCAATTCAAGAACTTCATCACATTTTTAGATTGGATTAGTTATTAAAGTAATTTAAATCTGTCAGCATTTTTCATTTACAATATATTCTGTCAGTATGAAGAAACGTTCTAAATTTTCTAATATCTTCGCACAGATGCAAAATGTTTCTTTATGCGTTCTATATTCGGATTAATGTAAAATAGTGTTCTATATCCTAGAGGCTGTAAAATGCAATGGCTTATAAAACATTTAGGACAAACTTTTAAACACAAATTCGAATAATAAATTTTGTTAACATTTATCAAAATATTGTCTTATTTTTCTAAGTGTTTCCATAACTCTCATTGGTCAGTCGATTGCAAGAGTGCATAGTAAAACTTTTGAAGTTTTCTATCCCTAGAAAAATGGACTTAGGCGTTTCAGTGTCTCCATATATAAATGGATATCTCAAACGAAATCGCGAAGTACCAAAAAGTTTTTCCATTATAGAAAACATTCAATTGATGCACCATAAGTGAATGGACCAAGAATTCTCAAGAGACAGAAATATTTCCATATGAGACAGGTTTTACACTGTTTAGATCTCTACATTTTAATCTTCTTACTGATGAGTAAAATACAGTTTTGCTGAACTTCAGAGTATGTTCGGAAATTTCTATCGAAGTTTTCGTTCTCCCGTGGAGAGAGAGTGACGATTCTCGGAAGCTTGACAAGATGACAAGTGTCGAATGTGCTTTCTTCGCGTGTAATTAAAACACATCCCAGTAGATTCCCCCCCCCCCTTTGCCACCTGTTGTGGTCGCTAATGAACTTTTCCTTTTGAAGGAATGCCGACAACCTCCGGGGAGATGCTGAACGCACAAAGTTGTCAGCTTCTTCAAAGGCGGAATCAATTTTCGTACTTTGTGTGCAGACGGACAGCCAGGATTCTTCCTTGAATTGAAATTGTCACCTGTTTGGGGTTTTTTTAGCTCGTCAAAAAAAAAAAAAGTGTTGCAGGTGTGTGTGTGTTTTTGGAAAAGAAATGTCAGGGATGAATGGAATGTCATTAAGGAAAGTAAAAGTATTTAACAGCTACTTTGTGAGGCGTTTGAAACATAGAGAAGTACATGGACGTATAGCATTGAAGGAAATATTATCAACATTCCATCTCATCCTCGCCCCTCCTTTCTCCCTTCCTTTCTCCAATGTGTCATTTCTGCAAGTTTTTGTTTCGTGGTGACAAAGGGATATTCACTTCACATAGGTTCTGTTTCCAGCATTCGTCAATGGATTTTGAAAAAAAAAAAAATCTTTTTTTGAAAGGATTTTAGGCTTTTTTATTTTTACCCTGCAAAAGATAATACACTGTCTACCAATAAGTATTTGGACACCTATGCAAATGACGATATCTGCTGTCCTGACGTACGTCAAGGCCTCCGCCGGTATATATCGTGTAGGAAACAGCATCGGCATGAGTCACATGCAAGATGCCGCGCAGTTCGGAGCTCTCTGGTTTCGAGATAGGTATAAATATCGGGTATCACAAATGTGGCCGATCCTTAAGGGACATATCTAGCGATCTGAAGTACCCAAAATCGACAGTGGCCTATGTGATTAAGAAGTGGAAGGTGAGCGGTAATTGTCGGAATGTGCCCCGAGTCGGCAGACCAACGAAACTGGGAGATAGAGACCGACGAGTCCTGTCCAGAGAAATTCGGAAGAACCGCACCCAACCGACGGCCCTCATCCACAAGGAGTTTCAACAGGCATCCGGGAGTATTGTTTCAATGAATACCATCCGTAAGGAAGCACATCTGTTTGGTTTTCATGGTCGTGCTGCTGCTTATAAGCCTTTGATCACAAAGTCCAACCGCGCTGCTCGGTTAATGTGGTGCAAAGCCCACAAAAAATTGGACCGCAGATCAGTGGAAACGGGTTCTTAGGAGCGACGAATCAAGGTTCACCCTTTACCGTTCGGATGGCAGGGTCTGGGTCTGGCGTCTGCCTGGAGAACGTCTCCCGCCAGAATGCATTGTGCCAACAGTCAAGTTCGGTGGAGGTGGAATTATGGTCTGGAAGTGTTTCTCCTGGTATGTACTGGGACCCTTGGTCCCCATTCATGGTAAACTCAACGCCGATGCCTACTGCACTATTTTGGATGACAATGTGCTTCCTACGTTGTGGCAGTTTTACGGGTTGGACCCCTGTTACTTTCAGGACGACAATGCCAGCTGTCATGTTTCAAGGTTAACCAAAGCTTGGTATGGTGCCAATGGAGTTCATCAAATGGACTGGCCTGCCCAGAGCCCAGACCTGAACCCTATCGAGAATCTCTGGGACGAGTTGGATTGCCGAATTAAGGAGTGCACTACCCGTCCGAAATCGGTGAAGGAACTTCTATGTCTACTCCAAGCCAAGTGGAAGACAATACCACTAGCTGTAATACACAGACTTGCGGAATGTATGCCCCGGAGGGTTCGCGCTGTAATTGCCTCTCGTGGAGTCTCTACCAACTATTGATTTTGAATAAAGTAAGTTTTTCTTTTCTATCACAGGTGTCCAAATACTTATTGGTAGACAGTGTATGTCAACAATGTCTTCCGCTCTCAGTTCCCTTTTTTGAAGTAAAACATTTATTCACCTATGTTACAAAATCGGACTACCGGGAATGCTGGCTTTATTACTTTGAAATACTTTTGTCGTATAAATTTAATTTAATAGTAAGATTTTGCTGTAAATAGTAGTTCTTGAAGAATCCCAATTCCAAAAAATTGCATGCACATGTTCATAGTAAAGCGTATGAGCTTTTAATTTAAGACACATAAAATTGTTTAAATGTGCCTTAATTAGTGTGTAATCTCTAAAACTTTTCCCTTCACTTAAAATTAGAATCAAAATTTCATAATCTGCTTGAAGTCCAGGAAACTTCAGAACATATCTTAATGGGACATGCTTGATCTAAGAATTTTTTTTTTTTTTTTTTTTTTTTTTTTTTTTTACTACATCAAAATATGCTTTTAGTAGCATTTCTGTTTTAATATCTTGTTCTTTTATTTACTAAAGCCTCGATAGAAGAAAATATGCTCTATGGCAGCGAGCGCTGCAGATTATTTTAAAGCTTGCAGAGTATAATATAGCCAAACTTACATTAAGGTGACTGATAAATTTTGGTTTATGATCTTGATATACTGCAAATTGATGCAGACGCAGAGAATTCTACTATCGAGACACAGCTTGACAGTGGCTGCTCCAGCTCTCCCCCCCCCCCCACACACACACACTCACACAAAAATGCTCATGGGTATAACATTTTTCTTCATTCCACACTTTGTTTAAGTCAAAACTCATTAATTACCCCCCGCCAAAAAAATGTTTATATTGCATTAGCGTAACTTTTGCTTTATTCTTAGGTCAAATAAGTTTTTTTTTTTTTTTTTAACTAGCCCTTTCTCCAAAAAAATTTCTGTATCTGCCTTTGCAGTTTGAAATGCCATGGTATATGAAGGTGTCGAACTAGCGACCGGAGGAGTTGCATCAACTTGTCACTGAACACCACTGAGACGGTCGTGAGCGCTTCTGCGGAATGCGGAAATTAAGAAGTTTGTCCTTCTTTTTGTGAAGGCTGGAGAGAATTTTGAGACAGAATGAAAGTTAGCTCTAAATGACACGTTTAATGAAGTGCATTGTTCTCTACTACCAAACAAAGACATCGCTAATATTGATAAATGAGTGGCAAAAATTTTCGTACTAATACTGATAGTCTCATCTCGGTGTCGTTAATATTTGTGAAAAGGCGTAAGTGGTGCAATTTTGCATGAGTTAATAAAGTTTAACAGTCTGTTTTGAAATTTTTAATTTTTGTTTAAAAAATTAAATGATTTTTTTAATAGAATTATTAGTTTTCATCATTTTATTTTAACGGTGTATTTAGAAAAATAATGTGATTTCGGAATGTTATTCGGTAAATACATAAATGGAATAAGTATGTCAAGCTCTTCAGAATTTTTAGAATACCTCTTTACAAACTGTCTCTAGTAGTACTAGTTCAAAAAAAGTTCAAAACACGTGTTTTGAACGTTTTCTGAAATATATTTGCTACTAGGGGTAGAAACACAGTAATAGAGGATAAACCTGTATCAGGTACGAAACTTCCAGAAGAAATTCTTAAAAACCCAAAAATTTCGTAGGATGTGTCACACTTCGAAAATTTTTGCTGAGCAACTTCATGTCGAAGAATTTTTTCAGAAAGTTTCATAAAGAACACTGTTCTTTCATTTATTACCGCGTGTAGTGCAGCTGATGAAGAAATCATCCTGAATTTTCCTGAGTCCCTGGCGCAATTATGTTTATTTTCCTTTGTGTAAATAATAAGTGAGAGAGATTTTTTTTCTTCAAACAACACCTTTAAATATTATAATATTTATTGTTTTTGAACTTTCGCCTGACTTCTTGGAAACGTGTTAAAATTAAATCTTTTATGTTATCTTTATCGATGTCATTTTATTTTTAGTGAGCCACATCGGATGATGGCTGTTTTTTATCATTTTTATGGATTGCACAAATTCAAGTTTCTCTGCATTTTAGGTTAAATCAGCCGTCCAATCAAACAGTTTTGTATTCGAAAATCGCACCTCACGATTTTCAATTAAAAGCAGCAAGCATCTCTCGCCTCTTCGCATTGTCGTACTTCATAAGACGAAGTTTCACGCTCCATCGATCCAGTGGTAACTGCAATGTGTTACATGTATCTTTTTAAATTCTTCACTAACGAGGATGCTTGCTTGCGTCCATCCATCCAACCACCCACAACCCTTTTGTGGCCGGACACGGTACGATGACCGTCCGGAGAATGTACAGCCCTTGTCGCGGCCCACCCTTCCATTCTTTCTGGCCCGACACTGGCGACAGGTCGGTTACAAAAGGCCTGCGCAATGAGTTATGTCACGCCTTTGTCCACCGATTGGCTGACTGTTGTGTCTTTTGTGATAGTTTGGCTTTATTGTTCGAAAGGGTTTGTTTGTATGTCAACCCTTATCGTGATTAAACGCTGTGGTTGGTGTTTTAGAATGCTCCGGCAAAATAATTAGCTCCTTGATAAAGGTTACTAATTAATAAGGCATGAGGGGGCTTCAGTTACTTTTGTGATAGGAAAACTTGGAATGTTTGTTTACTTGCAATTTTGTTTGTAAAAGAGAAAAAAAATGTGTAGTGAAATAATATATATGAATCAGTATATTTAGATCGATTCCGGCAGTGGCATAGCTTGAAATTTTTCAAGTGGGGGGTTGGGGGGTGGTACGACTACTGCAACTCATATATATGTATACGTGTACGTGATAAGGGAGTGAAGAATATGCATTTTGTATGGCAAAAACTCCTCATGGGGGGTGACCCGCCTAACCACCCCGTTGCTACGCCACTGGATTCGAAGCTACAAATGACATCATATTTTGCTGATTTGTGGTACCGTGTCTGCTCGCGTAATAGTCGCTCTTTCTTGCCAATTTCTCATGGTGAAAGTCTATCTGCGACTATTATGCGGGGAAAATCTACTAATCAGTATTGTAATTCTAAAGCTATTTTTACTGCTTCAAAACGGGGGGCGACTATTACGCGAGTAAACACGGTTATTTTCTCTTTTTCTATAAGGGTATGGGGTGAGGGTGGGGGGCTTGATCCCTAAAGCGCCCTCCTTTCCGTCGCCACAGTATGGAACACTACACGAAACTGAGGATTAGTACATTGGAGGCATGTTTCAGCTGTATGAAAGAAGGTATACTTCATGTTAATAATAGCATTCGACTGTGTTATATGTCATAGTGCTCCGTTTGCTTGTATACGAATGTTTTTTTTTTTTTTTTTTTAATATTGAGTGTACCTGTATATATGCCTGTGTACTGTATACACATGTGCCCAGGGCAGCCGAAAGGATTTTCGAGCCCCAGGACAGGTATACGAACCCCCCCCCCTCTACCCCTTTAAAAAAAAAAAACCCTTCCTTTTGGAAGATACAAATATTTTATTTTCCCGTTGATTTGTACGCTAAAAAATCATAACACAAATCCTCCAGCCCCAGGCACCGAGGCAATTATCCCCCCCCCCACTAGATGGGCCTGCATGTGCCCATGTTCTGTGAATTATCAATTTATCACTAAGGTGGTATCAAAAATTCCACCTTACATCCTTAGGTTAGGATGTTTTAGTTAACCCTTTAACGCGCAGTGTTCCCGCTCTGGGAACACCGAACTCTGACGTTTACGAAGAATAGATTTGATTTCTATAAAAATAGTTGCGAGTGAAATAGCTCCACTAATATCCTTTACTTTTTAGCACGTCATTTCCCGTAAAAAAATGGTCACGATTATTTTTAACAGCACTGACATCTGCTGGAAAATGGAAGAATGCGAGAACAGTTAGATAGATTGCCCAATGCTGAAAAAAAGGGCAGCCGTTGCCCTCGCTCGACTTAACTACCAGCAAGATGGCGGACGAAAATCGAAACGTTCATCGCGTGCCACAGATCTAGAGACCCCCTTTTTTTTTTTTTTTTTTTTTTTTTTGACGCTGTTGGCTGTGTTGCGCCTCAAAGGGTTAAAGAATAAATACACTGCCATTCGTAGATCAAGAATATGTGGGCCGATTAAAATTATTTCATTTTTAAAGTACAAATTAAGTTAACTAACAAAAATGATTATAGGTAAATTAATGCCATAAGTTCAAAGATGGTTTTTAATAAAAAACACAAAATTATCAAAAGTCCAGTTTTCAAAAACATTCTTTTTGTTTGTGTTTCATGGGCGGAAAATGTAATTTAAATGTAAGGAATTAGTTAATTGTTTTCATCTACTGGAATTTTTGCTCTGATTTGGCACTTTGGTAATTTCACAGTGACAAATTACTTTGGCAGCCAGCATTTTCCATTATTTGTAAGAACTCACGGGAGCAGCGTTCAAGCTAACTCTGTTATTTCCTTATCCTTGTCATTAATGTTTTTTATCCCTTTTCTTTTTGCTAAGCATTAATTCACGCAATAATAATACTTCTTTGGATTATTATGTTTTATGACTTAAACTGTTTTTTGTTCCCTTCGCAGTAATAATAAAGGCAGTTAAATATAAAGATTGTACGAGTGTTAACACACATTTGGAATCATTAGTTTGAGAGTCCGACTGGCTGAATGATAACTCGGGTAGTATTAACTCGAGTAATTATCTAGTCGTAATTATCTCATGCAACTTTATTGACAGTAATCGTGTTACTGTCTTGTTGAACCTAATGAAATTGGTTTGCGAATAAAAGTTTAAATAGCCTTTAAGATTCGATGTAGAACAAAATAAGTAGTTTGATTGTGACATCTTCATTTGTTTGAGAATGGCTTCGCTTTCATGTAGGAATGTAAAAAAACTGTGCGAACCTGAAAATATATCATTGCATAAAAAGTGCCATTATTTTCATTTATATGATGAAGAATTGTTCTTTTGGGAGCGATCTGGTAACTAGTTTTATTAATTTTATTAAATAAAATGAAGTTTGGATGACAATATTATATTTTGAGTATATTTTCCGCATATTCATATACTATGAGGGTTGTTTTGTTTATATGTAAATGTGTGTTTGATTATGGCAACACTACACTAGGGCGATCTGCCAAGGGGGATGCTTTGGTAGGTGGACTTTCTAGGGGGCGTAGGAGGACTTTCTAACGCGTATTCACGTTGCATCTGGAGAAAACCTACCAAAACTCCAGACCGTTAGATCGAAAGTCGCGCGATGGGACCCGAACCCGGGACCTTCACACTTCGGCCATCTACCATTTTCAGTGGCATAACCACTGTGCCATGGTGAGGCGTTTAAATGTAAAATCAAAAGCACATATCAACTTTGGTTTTTTCTGTCTAATCGATTACAAAAATTGCTATAAGGATTATGATTGCAACTACGTCCAATTTTAAAAATATTACAGTTATAGATATTTTGTAAAGCCATTTTTAATTCTTAAGATTGAGAAGAAACACATCTTAAAATGCAAATAAATTGAGTTTTCTTAAGTAAAAAATTATTAGACTTTGCTTATTTTAAATAAATTGCTTGAATTGCACATTAGTTTACCCTTTTCATTCCTGCACCTCTCCTTCCTTTATTGTCTGCTTATCTCCTTTATTTTTGTGTAAGATGAACAGAAAATTGTATCGAAAAGTGTTTAGAGTTACACTCTTAGATCTAATTGTAGTGCTGCCCTCTGTTGACGAAGACGTCACCTACAGCAACGCTTAATTTGTAGTGCTGCCCTCTGATGAAAAAAGCAGTATTTACTGATAAAATCAATAAATGCAAGGCAACACAAAACAAGTAATTTTTTCTTACAAATTTCTCCTTATCCTCTCCCCCCCTCCTCCCTTTTTTTTACAATTTAGTTAGTAAATGACATTCTAGATTTTGCAAGGTTGACTGTAAAATGACATTCTATATATTATATTTAGCTTAAATGCAATAATATTTATGCTTATTTTATTTTATTTTATTCCTTTACTTATTTATTTATTTATTGGTGCATGCGTACAACAGCCTTAAATTTATTTAAAAAGTTACTCGGAATTTTCACTTAATGGATCAAACTATATCTTAGAAAATAAATTCATCTCACTCTAACAAAACAGACGCAACCACCACAACCGACAATGTTTTTACCACCAAAAATTTTAACGATTCTCACAAATTTCAGTCTTTTCTCTCGTTTTGCCGTCAAAATATAATTTGTCATGGTAGCTGACTTTCGTTGTGTCTCATCCTATCATTACTCGCGCGATAATCTATGAAATCCCACAACAAATAAGGATAAAAAAAATTAAAAATGGCAGTCTTTATTTGTGCCGCTTGTGTGTGATAATGTTTGCTCAAGACATATGCCATTACACTGGGCTGCTTGTTATTTTCCACACTTTTTCTTTGAAAATTCCCACAACCTATAATCACCGTTATTGTTTTCTTCACCATTAGAGAAAATATCAGTTTTTTATTCTTTTGTTCTTGACTGTGGTTGGATCAGAACACTTTTAAGATGTAAAAATTTTAAGTCTGCCTTTTAAAGAGGTTTTTTTTCTTCCTTTTTCAAGATATTTGTGCTTGCCATTGAATGTAGTCTTTCATTTACGCCAAATGTCTCTTTCATTGTTAGATTCTTTTCCATTACTCGTTCGTCCAGCGTGCTGGATTTGATTTTTTGTAAAATTAATGGTTTTATATGAAGGTGGTAGACTTACCTATTTATTTTAGCTCAGTGGTTTCTTTTCTTTTCTTTTGGGAGGTGGGGGATATGCAACTAGGACAACAATCGAAATAACTTAGAAATATCTTAAACTAGACCATCCTTCTCCACAGTGTAATTTTAAACGTCTAAATTGATTCATCCCCTCAAAAAAATTAAAGCGTTTGTAAAAAGTTCTGGATCTTTCTCAGTTGTGGATCTACCTCGGTGGCGTTTATTTATTTATTTATTTCGTGAGGGAGGGGCTTAGTCTTGAAAAAAGCTTTGACTTACACAAAATGTGTAATAAAGCAAACTGTTATCCTAAGCAATATCAATTTTTTGTGAGGAAGTAATTTATTTTTAAAAAAACGTGTTTTAGTTGAACAACGTCTTTTTTTTGGGGGGGGGGCTGAATCCCCTTTCCACTTACCTTCCATCCGCACAGGTCTTTCTAACACAGTACCAGGACTTTCTTACAGCTTACACTTGATCTTGATAACACAGGTCAATAAAGTGATTGAAAGCATTTGCATACGTATTTATAGGAATGTGTTGTATTGAAGCAAAGCTACGCAAGGGCTATCTTCATAAGATGGGGGTGGGGTGCCTTGGACGAAGGACTTTTTAAGGGTTTCTTACGTGTAATCATGTTACATCTGGAGGAAACCGACCAAAACTCCCAGACTGTTAGATCACCAGCCGCGCGGTAGGTCAGAAAGCTGGACCTTCACACTTGATCTGTCTACCATGTTCAGTGCCTTATTGTAGGCCATTCGTATTTATAACGTGAATTCGTATATATTTTAAATAAATTTAAAATGACACTGATAAGTGATAAATTTTTTATACGATTTAACGGTGTCAGTGATTTAAATTTCGAAGCGAAAGTTGCAAGGTTTTATTCAAATTCCATCCTCCTCTGTAAAATATTTTAAGCATAACTTCTTGTAAAAACACTTAAGTGTCAAACTTTTTAAAAATTAAATATTCTTTTTATTTTATTAAATTAAAACGAAAAAACAATAATTATTTATGTTTGCTATTCATTTAGGCGCTAGTTTCATGCTAAAAAAACTACTTATCTCCCTTTACTTCACCATTCTCATCACCACAACTAGAGTAAACGAAGATAGCTTGCACAAGTGCAGGAGCAAGTGTCATTTATCTGACTAAACCTTTATTATAGGCCCAAAATAGTTCGAGACCACCAGCAACGATGCGCCACTGGGAGGCCAGACAACGAAAATATTGTATTGTCTGATTTGTGCTGTGCTATCACTCCTCCTTTAGTTTAAAGACATTAAAGTGCTTCGTGCCAAGGTGTCTTTTATTTAAATTCTTGAAACTTTGATTAAAAGCGGTCCTTTAACACTAAGATTTATTTTGAGTGTGCATCGCTTAAAGTACTTTTAAAATTCAGCCGAGGTCCTTGACAATAAGAACTGTTTGAAGAATTATAGTTTAAGCACTGATGATTATTTTTTAATAAATAATGTTGTTGCTCAGAAGTTTTCGAGAGAAAAGAATTCCTTGAAAGTGAAACAAACCATTGATCTAAATTTTTCTTCCCTTAAACTGTGGGTTATTTGATCTACATCTGCCAAAATCATACGTAATTTTAATTCTCGTGGTTTAATATTGGAAATAAGAAAAAGAAAATAAATAGACTTGAAATTTTTTTTGTACAGCATTATTCTGTACGACGAACAAAGCTGAGAATGGATTTATCTTGTATTACATTTACAGTGCTTAAGAAATGCTTGTTTTGGAAAATTAATAATACTTACGATCGTGACAATACTTTCAAAGTGTTCTTCCACTTACCTTTCTGCATTTAAGCATGGCGATGTCGTTTTAAATGCTGCCCCTTGATTTACGGTTTTTTTAAACGAATGCAAAATCACCATACTGTAGGTCTCACTCTTGGCAAACACAGCATTTTTGTTTTGACAGACTAATCGCCTACCAGATAACACGGGAAAAACTTTTTTTTTATGAGCCAAATAAATATTAATATTTCTTGAAAGCAATTTTTATTGTAAAGTTTGCTCAGTTTTTTAGACATTATTCTTGTAGCGATGAATAAGAGTTCTCAGAACTTTCAAATGTTGATAAATAAATGTTACTTGCCTACTCTTCTTTATTCTTTTTTTGCTATTCATAATAATAAATAATAATTTTCATTAATTTTCATTTTTCCCGTTCACCTCAAGCAACTCTCCTCTATAAACACGCAGAGATTACAACTCCACGCACCCTAACTTGATCAGTTAAAACTCTATCTCCTTCACACCTCGGACTTAGTGTGCGGAGATTCCGAGTAAAGAGCTTCAAACAAATAGGATCAGAAAGCGAGGCATTTTTCGTTTATAGCTATTGAAAACATCCAAAACTATCTATCATGTCCACAATCCGGCCGGCAGGCACAGGCGAAAGATTTATTCACCCCCAACTTATTTCCACGGTAATCCGAAAACAAGGAAAGAATATAAAGAATCGCGAGGATTTTCCCGGGCCCCCGCTTGTTTGCTGGCGCAACGATGTCAAGGTGTTAAAACAGATAATGTAACCATAGGAAAAGTCAATCTGTCAAAACGTTTGGGGGTTTTAAAATCCCAATGACAGAGCGTCCCTATTAACCTCCACGTTGTAAGTGATCCCGGGCCTCTGCCTCTGATATCGAGGGATTAGTTAAACCATTTGACATCTTGTACTTTCAAATAAAGGGTCTCATTAATCTTGAAACAGGTCGCGTCTTTTACTCTTTATCAGTCTGGAGCACCAGACCCTCAACCGCTTAAACCCTTGCCAGCGTTTCCTAAGCCGTCCGCTTTTTGGTTGTTTCCTTTCGGATTTCTGAAGTAAGTCGGCTTGTGGTGTTTTTAAAAATTGTGCCTCTTATCCCCTTCCCTTTTGTGTGCAAAGGACTCGGGCTGGAAGAGTGTTTCCTCTCGGTTCTCCACGAAGACATGGGTTTGGGGGGGATCTCCAGCGATTACATAGTTGGAAGAGCAGCTCATCCTTTTTGTACATGTCAAAGAGTCGTCACTAAAGAGTATTTTTTTTCCCTCACCTTTTAGATGAACTATTGAACCGTGGAAAAAAAAAATCCTTCATTCTTATTTCGTTTGATAGTACTGAAGGAGACTTAGGTACTTAATTATTTATGTAATGATATTTATATAGTTTTTTTTTCCTTTCTAAAATATCTTTAAAAGTGGTATCTACTCATAATATGTATTGAAACTTCAGGTAAGCTCCACCCATAACGATTCTGAAAAATCATAAAATATCAAGAATATTTCCGTGCAACCAGAGTCCCTCATCCTTAAATAGCGGTTATTTTGAAAAGTTAACCCATATTAACCTAGTGTTGACACTATGCAATATCGTTGGTGTGTTATCGTAATTCTGATATTTTATCATCAAATGCCTGTCGTTGCATTTATAAAATATATATAAATGTGTTTAAAAGTTATTGGGAGTATGTGATATTCTATTAAAACATACTTAATTCAACTATTTTTGCATCAAAAAATTCAGGCTAATATGGGTTAATAATTAGATGAACGCTTCAACACGTGTTCCAAAGTAATTATTAACGGGTGCATGAAGACGATGTTTCTAGGCATGGACGCGAGACATCTCGCATTGTCTCGCGCGAGATTTCTCGCGAGAATTTCTCGTCTCGCATAAATTAACGATACGAATTACTTTTCAATCAGAATTGCAGTGCTGTATTTAATCAGAATTGTAGGTACTAATATGGTAATATGTATATCTAATTGTTATTATTTAATTTTCAATAAAATAGTATTAATGTTACTAAAAATAATATGGTAGCAAAATCGCAGTCCATAATTTTGCGAGACTCGCGAGACGTCTCGAGCGAGACGAGACAGGCAATTTTTCTGCGAGACGCTAGACGAGACAGTGTTCGCGGGACGAGACGAGACAAAGGTTTACCACTGCGAGGCGAGACGAGGCAGCCCTGTTTCTCGTCTCGCGTCCATCCCTAGATGCTTCCGACCCCGCATTGCTATGTCATTCTGAATCGTCTTGGTTCCCTCTACCACCCGTTTCCCGTTACATCCCCCCCCCAAAGAGTTTTGAATCACCCTGTATCTTGTGCGATAAATTAATCCTGTTGTCATGTATTGTAATAAGAACTGAAAGTAAACGACTTAATGACACAGACATCATCAGTACACGAACGGAATAATAACTGAATAATCCATTTAAATTTATAAACAACGGGCGAGAGATAAATGTTAAAAAAAAAAAGTTTTATTCTTAAATATTTACATGAATAATATCTGAAAAGAGTCATTCCTACCCTTTCTTTGCTTATATGGTTTCATCTAGCTAACAATTCAGTTCTTTTAAGAATGTTCCACCTCACCTGAAGAGCGATTGTCATCACAGGACTTTTGAACAGCTTTAAAAACAAATTAATTATGTTAAACACTCGAAAAAATTAGTAATGCTTCTTCTTTCAATGTGCTATGGACTAATATTAGTAATAGTAAAGCCGCATGTCTCATGAAACTTTCAGAAAAATTCATAAGCGCAAAAATCACTTTCAAAAATGAGCCGAGGAGTACGTGTTTTGTAAAATATTGCAAAATTCCGTATGTTTAGCATTTTTTTTTGTGTGTTTTGTAACTCCTCTAGTTTCATTGTTTGTAACAGTTCACAGTACAACCTGTAAAGAGACATTCAACTTTTTTTTTTTAATCTCTAGCGAAATTATTTGTTTTAAAAAGCTGTTTAAAAGTTGTATGATTTCCAAACAGAACAGCCTTAACTAAGCCTATTCTGAATCTGAAAGCATCCATTGTATAACTAATTCTGGGATAAGACATCGGTCAAGACAAGTGTTCAGGAGGATCGGTCAAGACAAGTGTTCTGGGATAAGACATCGCTATATATCAGCAAACGAGCAAACGACATTTTTCAATTACTGACAAAGTGATTTTTTTCGTTTTTGTGCACTGTGTCATTACATAATTCAATTCACTGTAGAACAAAAGAACTTGTCGAACCTTTATCAATCAGCACAGGGCAGAAAATAGGCCTTCATGGAGAAAAAAAAATACAGGGGCTTTTTTTTTACCTTTTGGATTTGCGTTATTCCGTGACACTGTTGACAGCCCCCCCCCCCCCCGAAAGGTACAAGCTCTCACCGCACTTCCTGCCGCTAAATGTTTTCAATTATACTGTGTCTCAGAGGGTTTGGGGGGTATTTTGAAAATCATCGGACCACGCTGGCACAATGTGGAAAAGGAAGCGGATGATTAAGCTTTTGCCCCATCGTCAAAACTCAAAATGAGAAGATGGAGAGAGAAACAGAAAAAAAAAAAAAAAATAAAAGTCGCATAATAATGGAGCGGGGAGATTTTAGGTAAGCAGGGAGATGCAATGAAGACTTGAGGAGGTGATTTTTCTCCTCCGCTTCTTTATCTTTGGTAACTTGGGAGGTTTTGGTAATCGATTGAAAATAGTGTGATGGCGGAACCGTGGGATGGCTATGTTTGACTGTCTTATTTAATGATCTTCAGCATATGTTTGTTTATAATGCTGTAAGGAATAGGAAATACGAAAAGGAGATGCATAACGTATGGATATTTATAGATTGGAATCATTTATATTCATATTCGATTCCAATTTGGGTGATCTTAGAAGTCTTCAACTGATAAAAGGCCAATTATGAGATTTACTTGGGGGAGAAATTTACGTAAAATTCTCCTGGCGAGATAAGATATTGATGCTTGATTGATTTGAGACAAATCTCGAAGGGCATGTGTCAAGGATATGAATTCTATGAGCACGGGAACTCACTTCAATGAATCCAAATCAGCATTCATGCAACATGCAAAAAATATCAATGAGACTATTGCCTGACAATAGCCAGATTGGTCCTGAATTTTTGGTAAACCTGAGCTTAAAAATTTAAGAACACATTTTACAATTAGTGTTCGTACCTATTACTGTACCACCTCTTATGACTTCCGCATTCATGCAACAGGCAAAAAATATAAATGTGATTGTCGGACAGCCAAATTAGATCTGATGATCCTGAATTTTTGGTAGACCTGAGCTTGAATATTTAAGAGCACATTATACAATTAGTGCTCGGGCCCGTTACTATAAATGATTGTACCACCTCTTCATATACCTTTTACATATTTACGGATTTAATAGAAATCTATGGGAATCATTAAATGCACATACATTATTAGCTGTGGCATCCGCCTCATGTCGAAGTCTAACCTTTATAGTCTTTCCATTTTCATTTAAATCCTTTACCTTGAGTAGATGCTATAAAATTTTGATGCTGTTTAAAATTTTGTTGATAAAAATCATTTTCTGTGAATTAAAAAGACAAACAAAAAAACGTTAGTTTTCTTTATAATATATTGTATTATCGTGTTTACTCGCTTAATAGTGGCACCTCCACTTTGAAGCAGACAATATAACTTTAGAATTACAATATTATGTATAATTTAAATAAATGTTATTAAAGTAAATTTTCCCAGCATAATAGTCGCACCTAGACTTCCACCATGAAATATTGGAAAAAAAAGTGCGACTATTACGCGAGTAAACACGGTAATTCATCGAAGTACACGTATTTACTTAGCCAATATAGGAAGAACATTTTCCCTTACAATTAAGTTGGTTAATATTCTTGTTAAATAAAATAAATAAATAAAAAGGTTTTCTTTTTCACTCTCTCTAATGTATGTTTCTTACTAAATAACTTCATTTCCGATGCAGAGTGTTTACTTGATCCATTGGGGGTGATTGGGGGGGGAGAAGACCACGTGCCTATTATTCTGGATTAATTGATTTTTTTAATTGTTGAATAAGTGTTTAAAAATCATTTTACTCTAGTTTTTTTTTTCTTTTTTCTAATTACCTATTCAGAAACACCAAAACAGAAAGTATCCCATTTAAGCCATTTCTGTAAGAATAGGTGTTTAGCTTAGTGTCAGTGAATTGGGCCTTAATATACTCTTATTTTTCCAAAGAACCTAGTTTGGTCCAGTTAATATTCAGATGCAATAGCATGGCTTTAAATAGGATCGGCTTCTTCTCCCTTTTTAATTCGTTCCTGTATGGTCCCATCCCACCCCTTTATACCCGCACACCTCACTTGCCTTTCTTCGGGAGTTAATAAAACTGAAGTTAGCTCTGGGCACACTGGTACTTACTTAATCGGAGAGGCGGGACAGAAAAGGGGGAGGGGGGGAGAAGATACTCCAGGTAAACAAAACCATCGGTAAAGTTCAATTCCTTGGCAAAGAAAGATTAATGAACACTGAACACAAAAGGAATTCCCCCCCCCCCTCTTCTCTTTCTCTTTTCACCTTTGCCAAATCCATTTATCAGAGTGCAGTTTCCGAAAGTTAATCGCTCTAGCGGGCGGCACGCGATCTGCAGATATAACCAGGCGAAAAAGTCTGATGTGTGTATGTGAGGACATAGGAATTTTCTTGATAAGTGTGTGTGTGTGTATACACGCGCGCGTTTAACTTAGAGGTGAAATATGGTTGGTTATAGTTTGCCGTCGTATTATGATCGGTTATGTGGGTGGGAAGGAGGATGGGGCGAAAGTAAATAATTGTTTGTTTATCTGGAATGGCGAGTACATACATATTACCGTTCCGTTGTATGGAAAGGCAATAGCAGCAGAGTGCTGGGTCAACCCGACCCAATCACGACGCTTGTTTTCGGTTGTTAGTTTAAATAAGTGTATGGAAGGTGAAGTGTATACTCAGAGTATTTATATATTTACCTATCAAGCCGTCTTTTATTTCAATATCGGATGCTTTTATCAATTGGAAATTCGTCAAATATAAATAGAATTGGCACTAAACTTTTTGTTTTAAAGAAATTTCCCTCTCGGTTCATATACCGTGTTTACTCGCGTTATAATCGCACCCCCGTTTTGAAGCAGAAAAAAATAGCTTTAGAGTTACAGTATTATGTAGTAAATTTTCCCCCGCATAATAGTCGCACCCTAGACTTTTACCATAAAAAAATTGGCAAAAAAGTTTCGTCTATTATGCGAGTAAATACGGTACTTCCCAGTTTACAGCTGAAAAAAAAGGATATATAAAAGACTCTAAATAAAATATAAATTTAAATAACTCGTATAAAAAAGTTCGGTCGCAAAGCTTTGTTCATGTTAATGCTGGGTGTTTTGTGATAATAGTAACTACTGAAACTACTATCCACGGACGTATATAAGGAGGAGGGTTAGGGGGTCTGGTCACCCCCCTTAGTTTACGCACAAACGCTGATTATAGCCAAATATTCATCTTTTGAATAAGGGATGGACGCGAGACGTGAGAAATCTCGTATTGTCTCGCGTTCTCGTCTCGGAAAATACGAGACGAGACGTGAGACGAAAAAGGAAATATTTTGCGAGACGAGACGTGAGACGATACAGGAAATACTTTGCGAGACGAGACCGAGTCGAGTCTCGCGCGAGATTTGTCGCGAGAATTTCTCGTCTCGCATAAATTTACGATATGAATTACTTTTCAATCAGAATTGCTGTATTTGAGGAGGTATGCCATCCTGAGAAGGAAGAGTACACCTTGCCTGAAGTCTCTACCGTTAACGTCTCCTTTGTTATCGTTCCTGGTATACTAACAGCAGTCTGGCAATACACACAAACACGTAACATTTAAAATTAGGACAGCACGAGGAATGTACAAAACACACAAAGGAGAGGATAAAGAATGAAACTGGAAAAAAGAAAGAAAACAGAGAAGGGCAGAAGACAGAAAAATAATAAGTAAACAGGAGAAAAGGTGATTTTTCCAAGCCCGTTCCCTTGGCTGTGGTTTCGCTAGATAGTAGATAGGAACAGATGGGAATCTCGTTAATCCTCTCATGCGCGTCACTAATTAGACGACGAGGCATTTGGCTACTTTAAGAGAGTCAAAGCCTAACCATATTTAGATCGGGCCCAGAGGTACTAGCGTAAATGAAAATCTTTGTAAAAAACACACATAAGATGTTATAGGTAAGAGGATACGCACGTTTCAACCAAAAATTGTTTTGGCCTTCGTCAGTCCAAGCCCTTCGTTGCAAGCAACACAGGGAACTAGCTTTGTCACTGCCCCTTTTACTATCACAAGCATTTTAACCCATTTTTGACCGCTGTTGAGTTTCGTAATGCTAAGCTTTTTTAAGTTTTCCTAAATTGAATTTTAAAATTAATTGCATATATTTGAGCAATACATTTCAAAATTATTTTTATTTTAATATTTGTACCCGATTTGTATCATTCGCTCATATGGAGGATAAGTCAGGGATGGCTATTATATGACACTTCTGTTCGTGGTTTTGAAATTTCATTTTAAGAAACAATAAAACTATAATTTAATACTTCAAATGCTTGGTGCTTTTCTGTTTAAGACGTTTTCCACTTAAAATGTTTGATCAAATCTGGGTTCTTATAACACATACGCACTCACACGTGTGTGTGTGTATATTGTCGATTGTATAAGTGGGTTCCACTGTATGTGTATTGTTATATGTCTATCTAGATAATAATTTTATGGGGGAAAAATCCCTCCATGTATAAATTTGTTTATAATAATTACAGAATGATTTTTTTTCAAAGAAACCATTCATTTATTAAATTGCGCAGGGTAATCGTTGCTTGTAAATAAAAACCAATATAATTCAATCATCTGTTGGAGAACTTTTTTTCTATTATTCTTTTAAGTAGACCCCCCCACCCCCCAACTGATCACTGATGTCAACATAGATATTCGGTTTCATCGTTCTAATATATATATATATATATATATATATATATATATATATACATATATTGAATTTTGCTAGTGAGTTTTAATATCTAATTCATATTTACGCATAATCCAGAATTATGAATAAATTATTCAAGTATGCTATCATTATTTTTTTCATGTAAAAAATTTCAAACTTATTTAGAATGTCTGGCTATTATTACTATTACATTTTTTGAAATAGTTGATGCAATTATGCTTACTTTGATATTTTATGCTTTAATTGTGATAATTGTGAGTTTTTGTTTACTTATAATACACACAAACACTTAATACACAGGCTACATATTGGCTACATTTCATCAAAATGGGTGAATACGTATGTAATTAAATCTTATGGATATTTTATTTTTTCTCTTAAATAATAATAATTCTTTCTTATAAATAAAAAAATGTTCCATCAGTTATTAAAAATGCTTCTTTCATCATAAGCCAAGCTATGCTAATATAAATGAATGATCTACTGGAGCGATATCGCTAATACAACGCTGGGTCTCAGCGGAGCATTGAAAGATTTATGTTGAGAAAGAACCCGATCACAAGTCTTCTCTGTTGTCTCTTCTTTTTGATGGTGTTAATGAACAGGTTAATCCGGGTTCCCGATTAAATATGAAACCCATATCTCATACACTAAAACGAGAGGTAGGATAATCAGGCTTCACTATAATTATCCCGTTCCCAATTGAAACTTTTATAAATTAATTATTCAGCACATTGGGGCCGCTTAATTCAGATTAAATTTTACTTGCGCAACATGTCCTGATTTCATCATTTCTAACAAAATTCAAAGCTTTATATAATTTCAAAATCAAATGAAACTCCCATCAGCATACATAATACATTTACGCAGTTCCGGAAATAAATAAATAAATAAAAACAAATATTTTTTCGCTGTCATGTCACATTATATATAAGGATTAAATCTCAATTTTTATCACTTCAAATGCACATATGAGTTAATATGGTAACTAATATATGTACTAATATGGTAATATGTATAATTAATTGTCATTATTAATATTAATTTTCAATAAAATAATATTAATGTTACGAAAAGTATGCTAAAAAAATCGCAGACCTTAATCTTGCGAGAAGAGACGAGACGAGACAGGCAATTTCTCTGCAAGATGGGAAACGAGACAAAATGTTTGCGAGACAAGACAGAGGTTTACCACTATGAGAAATGACGAGATAGCTTCGTTTCTCCTCTCGCGTCCTTTCCTATTTTGAATTTATCGCTTAAAATAGTAAATGATAAAAAAATTTAAATTTTATATAAATTTTAAAAACTTTATATTTATTTTTTTAAATGCATTAATTTTGTAAATTATATGATTTAGTGCGTAACAAACACAATTCACAATAAAGAATTTTGCATTAAAAATGCCTGAAAACACTTGACAAAAGAAATTCAACCAGTCAGTCCTTCAATAAGCATCTGTATGTGTGCCAATAATTTTCAGTGCTGTTCTACGCCTGGCTTTGTTTGTCGTTTGATAACTTGGAAAAACAAGTACTCTTCCCTAGTCTCAGCCCACTTTCATTATAACTCCAAAATATAGAGCGTTTGCCCGTTCCGGCCAGAGGTGCGGTTCGTTTCATGATTTCAATCATACCTTTCAAAATCAAGCGGACTGACTGTCCAGGACACGAAAAACATTGGCTTCAACCTTCGGGGTCCGTCATGAAAGGATCAAAAAGAAACCCTCCAGACTGCTTCAGATGCTTGAGACCAGTGGGGGGTCCTCCTTCGGAACTGTCCTCGGGAATATGCCGTGACAATGACAAACGCCCCGGAACAAATCTGTTCTTTTCTTCTGCGGAAATCCGTGGTTTGACCACAAAAGATTCTACCGCCACTCTTTGTCTTGAAGAAGTCCCCACTCCTTAATTATGGGTTGCAACCTTGCAGTGGCTTTCTGAGCACCGCGCAAACTACAAAATATATTACTGCTCGCAAAATATTTGCACCGAGGTTGTAAAGGAAACCTTTGTATCCTTGTGTGGTGGGTAACTAGATGTACAGGATCACCGAGTAAATTTCAGCTCCCAGTGAGGTTGTTTTCTTGCTTTTTCTTTTCTGCTTCAGTTAAATTGCAGGACGCCCTGACACCATGGCCATGATTCAGAAGCTCTTAATATACTGCTACTAACCCTCAACCGTATAATCAGAATTTACTTTTTCTCTAAATGGTTTTCACTTTTGTTCCTTTTTTTATTTAAGACTATCTTGTGGACTGATATCTTTATTTATTTTCTGAAAAGCAGTGTTTATATTGGAAGAGAGAAAAGTAGAGGATATATATACATTTGTTTCAGTTAAATGAAATAAATAATACTTCATTAGGGGTAAAATTCGTTATTGATTATTTGTAATTCACGAATGCAGTTACATAGTAAGTAAATGTTTGCGTTCTCTATGATCCGCTTTTTCTTTTTCTTTTTTTTTATGTGGCTATGAAAAAATTCTTAAAATATTATTGTTGTTGGCCGAATATCTGTATACGTATCTAAATGATGTCAAATCAAGACCTCCTAAACTCCGCACAGCCGGATTCCTCTCTTCCAGTACATTAAAAAAGAAAGAAAAGAAAACAAAGCCCTTTCCAAACAACTGTACCTCTACGCAGGGCCTGATTTCCGGGAGGGCATGCGGGGCAAGCGTCCGGGCCCTCTACCAAAAGGGGCCCCCAGATTGTTCTTTTAACTTTAAAAATTTGTAAATTTTGAAAAAGTTTTCGAAGAAGGGGCCCACCAATGAAGCTTTTGCCCTGGGCCCCGAACTCTGCAAATCGGTCCCTGCCTCTACCTCTACGACCCCTAGTTTTCAAGAGAAAAGCACGAAAAAGTCTTTAAAATTTGTTGAGCAGTGAAGTATAACTTTATATATGTTTATTTTCATCATTTAAAAATTTTCAATTGTTCTTTATTTTAAAAGATGTTAAATTCGGGAGCACGGTGAATTTTGTATACATTTCCTATAATCGAATATTTCCAATACCCGAGGATAACGGATATTTCCAATATCCGAGCTAATTGGACGGTGGTACTATCGGTCCAATTAGCTCGAATAATCGAGATTTTGCTGTACTTTCTTTTGAAGACACCGCTCTTTTCCGCAATATGGTCAGTCATCCAATCTACAGCTCGCGCATGTATGTCATTCGAAGGTAGACATTTCGAATGTCTTCCTTCGTAATCATATGCAAATGACAATGCTCATGTCTCCAATAAATTATTTATTCTCCCAAACACTGCATATGATGACGTAATACTTTTTCTCCCATTTTTCTCGAAAAACTATGTGTCGTAGAAGTACAATTAATTCTTTGGCCATTTCTCATGTATCTCTGCCATAGAGCCAAACTAGTAATCTCTCTGGTTGTGCAAAGTTTGGGCTCACTTGATGGAACACCCTGTGTATTATTGAATTTTTATTAGAACTACTTTTAATTTAATGATTTTCCGTACTCCATTGTGCTTTGTTAGCATCTATTATAACCAAATCAAAAGTGTAAAACGCTTTTTAACACACATGAATATTGAACAGTGCAATTAATGTACTCTCGGACTATGCTAGCACACGAAACATTTTCTTTCTTTTTCTTTTTTAAATTAAATAAATGTTACATCGTTTGAAAGAACGTTCGAAACGTAACATTTTCTCAATTTGCACCTTTTTCCTGACTTTCATAGTCTACGAAATATCTGCCATAGAGCAAACTATTTTTATTTTACAGTGGGAGAAAATTCTGTACTTCATTCTCCCGCCAATAGGGTAACTGCGTACAGCTAAACCTAATGTTTTTGTTTTGTAGAAGCCTAAATATGTTATATGGTTAAAAAAATAACTTGATTGTAACTTTTACTTAAGTTATTTTGAGATCTATAATGCCGCACTTTAAATATATTATTATAGTTTTAAAGTGTATAGTTTACTTGGACGTGTGAACATTTCGTGAGTTTTACCGTTTGAAGTTTAATGGGTTTATTTATTGTAATGCGAATTTCATGTTTCTTATTTATAGTCTCGAGGAAACTCTTCTACTAAGTTCCACTATTATTTTTTTCAATCGTTTCTTCTTTGCTGTAAAATTGTTCTCTTCTTTCTAAAGCGCTTGCTTATGAATTTTGATTTCAAAACATTATGAGAAGTTACTTTGGATCATATCTTTTATTTAAGGTTTTCTGGTAAGGTAAGGTTAACATTTATTTTGCTTTTATCTCTAGTTGTGGATACAAATGAGAATAGCTAGAAACAACACATTTGTCCTGCATAATGAATATTTTCTTTTCTGCTTTTTGTTTAAGCCTAAATTATTTCTAACTGCTTTAATTACTATTTTCTGATATTTATTGGTTAGTGTTAAGTTCTAAAAACCCTCTGTAGAACAAACGCGTGTATAAAAAAACTACTTTCTTCCGCTCATATCTTGATTAACCTGACTTTAAGCCCTGATATCCCTTATTTGATCACCTCGGTTACGTAATTGCCATTCCACCGGCTCGGTCTGTCGTAAAAGAACCGTCTGTCTTCTACACACGTGACTTGGATGAGCATGTGGGAGTCCCCCTAGATTGACACTTTCCGGCAATTACCAGGGACACAGGGGGATCGTAATGGAGATCAAATTGCTGCGATTCCCACCAATTGACTCCGCTAATTTCGACTGGTGGCTCGACAATCATCTGCTGCGCTAATACGGTGGCTCTGTTGCAAGATGGTAATGCAGAAGATCTTTGTCGTTGTCGAGGATTTGTATTGGAGGATAAAATAAAGAACTTCTTATACGGTAGCTTTTTCTGTTTTTATTTTATAAGAGTGAGCTTATTCATTTAGAGGTTAATAATGTTGTAATGATCATAAGCGATAGGGCATGGCACGAATTGCTTACTTCTTTATTTTCCAGAAAGCTATTACCAGCTTTTGTTATAGCTGTTTAAAAGTTGAAATAATTTCCCCGTGTCGAGATTATGATGTGTCAAGCGTTTGTGCCCCTTTAAAATACTTATCAATGCTATAATCATCCTTTTCGACGGATAAACATGCTATTAAAAATTTTTATGCTATGCACTGACATTCTTTTTTTTTAAGAGTGGGGCATTTTTAAAACACTGACTTATCATACATCACTATGCATTGAAATTGATTTGAGTTCCCCGGTTATGAATGCTGCAATAATCACTTTTAGGGAAAAAATATACTGTAACATGTAGGGATGGACGCGACACGTAAAATAGTCGTCTCGCGTCTCTCAAAACAGCCTAAAAGCTTTGTCTCGTCTCGCAAAATCCCTATACCGTAATGTTAAAAACGTTTGTCTAGTCTCGCAAAAAAGCTGTAAATCGCTGTCTCGTCTCGTAAAAAGTCGTCTCGTACAGGGCCATAGCCAGAAATTTTTCATGGAGAGGGGTTACGACTACTGCAACTCATATATATATACGTGTGTGGAATAAGGGGGTGAAAATTATACATTTTGTATCACAAAAAATTCCTCATGGGGGGTTATGATCCTCCTCCTCCCCCCCCCCCTTGGCTACGCCACTGGTCTCGTATCCAACTTTTAGTAACATGCATAAATTACGTAGCACTACCGAAATATATTTACGGCTGACAGGCAAACCAAAATCGTTAATAATTTCCAACTTCGTTGGAAAACGATAAAAATAGTGATTTAAATCACATTTTAAAATAATTTCTAAATTATTAATTTAGTATGGTACTCATAAAAGATGACTTTGCGTTCCATGCGAGAATCGTTAAATCGTTGTTCTACCTTATTGATATTTACCTCTCGGGATTTGTAAAAGTTGACGCAAAAAACGCATGATTTTTGCATTAACGTGTATATTTTCTACACACTCTCTCAGTTCTTCTACTTTCCTAACACATTATTCTATTTCCTCGATATGGATCCAAAATAAAGTGAATGTCCATTACTCAGAAACGCATAAACAATTGCAAAGGTGGTTAAAAATATAAATAAATAAATAAAAAAGAAGAAGGGGGAAAATCGCTCCCGTCCTCCAGACAAATTCAATTTGTGCCGAAGCTGGCAAGAGCAACAATAAAAAATAGCATCCATGATAAGCAGGAGGGGGTACCTAAGTCTCTCGTTTTTTCCTTCCCTATACTCCTCTCCCTCATCTTTTGAATGATATAAATTATTAACGGAAACTCATTACGTTTGTCAGGGGCTATTTGTAACTTAGAAGAAATCCCGCTTTTATAATAAGCCCCAGACAGGATGATAATAATACAAAACAAAAAGGGAGAAAGTAAAAAAAGAAAGGTGGGTGTTGATCTGGTTTGTTCTTGTGTCAAGATGCGCACAGCTGTCTTCAAAGACTGGAGGCTTAGTTTGGCAATCGATCCTGCGTTCTCCTGGTTTTGTTTTTCGGGATTGCCGGTAACAAAGAGAAAAGGAAAAAAACCTTTAAGGCCACAAGTGTCCGACTGCGAGACAAATTTCTTTAGCGATCGACGACTGTTGTCTTGAGCTTAAACGCTTTAATAATTTGGCATCACCGTGTCGCTTCTTTTCTTTCATTTTTCTGTCTCTCTCTTTTTTTCTTTTCTCTGTTTTATTCTTTTCTTATTCTCGGATTTACATATATAGATACTTCGGTTATTTGCGAAAATAAATCGGTAAATAATATGTTTCTGAAGCTGAATGTAGAATTTGTTAGCCACCCTGTCAAAAATTTATTTATTTATTATTGTTTTTCGATGTTGTCATTTACAAACAATGAACCATAAAAATAAGTCGAATTTTTATATTGAGTCTAAAGATTTGCTCTTTTTCTGTGTGTGTGTGTGTGTATTAAGTTAAGTATTTTTCAACTTAATTCTCGTTCTTTCCAAAAAATATTGCTCAAAATGAGTAAATTTTTAAGCATTCAAAGCTTTAACTATCATTACTTTTGAGAAAATGTTTTTCACTCGCTATGTATTCCTTTTCTTCGATTTTCATTTTCAATCAATGAAAATTGTTTTCTTTTTTCTTTTCAATTTCTGTTTATTCCAATTGGCTGCTTATAGAGAAATAGTTCTTTCAGAGATCTATTTCACAGACACAACTTGTACAAACTAATCAATGATCAAATGATTAGAGCAAATAGTTTTCAAGAAAGCAATTAAACAAGACAAGTTCCAGAAATTAAAATTTAGAAACTTTCGCTCCACAAATAATACATTTGTGTTTTATTAGTTTGAATTCATTTATATAAATTATTAAACATTCTAACAATTAAATTGTTAAAGCTGTTTTTGCATAACACCTTATTAATAATATTACTGATAAATGTGACTGATTTGTATACTGGGCTGATTGTAAACGCACAGCCACCTTCCACCCCCCAAGCAGTTCAGAATAATGAAGCAATAGCTTTGAGTGAAATAATGATAATAATAGAAAAAAATACATACTTCACACAGTTGAAGAAATTGTATGGATAGGTAAATCGCAGCATAGGTCACAGCGAAGTTTGAAATGACAACTCACTAATGCATAAGAATCTCTGTTTTGATATCAATCATATCAACCAAAGACATCCCCCCCCTCCCCGAAATTTTGAAAACTTTATTTTTATCATATGCATTTTTTTCCACTGTTAGATTTATTGCAGATTAACAAATTTAAAGTTTTCAAATTCTTATGCATGTTAAAAGCTAGAACTATGAATAAGCATATTATCAAAGATAACTGTTGTTTGTATTCTTATTAATTAATGGTTATTTCATTTTAACTGTAAAAAATAAGCATGTTAAAAGTCTGACTTACTCTGCATTCGAACAGCAGCAATTAAATAGCATATACACATTATAATTTTTATTGATTGTTGAGTACATTTTCTGTGCACATTTTGGCTTTATTAACTTCATATATACATGGCAATAATTTCAAATTATTTTTGACATATTTTCTTTTTTACTTTTAAGAAAGGGGTGAAAAACTCAATTTAGTAATTATTTAGTTATAAAAGAATCTTTTCAATATTGATCGTTGTTAACAACGCTATATAATTTCATGTAAATCAAAATTCTTACAGTCCGCCCTGTACATTACTTTCACTTTACGCACCCCTCCCCAAACCTGGAAAATGTCCAATCACTTGATCCTAATGTCAAAAGTGCGGCTCCAGCTGCACCCTCGCAAAGACCACGGATTTAGGTCCTGGCCATCAAATCATCCCTCGTTGTCGCTTCGCCTTTATCCGCGGTCAGAACCGAAAGGAGATCTTCACTAAATCCCATGGCCACAAGTGTCCGATTTTGGAGACTGATATTCCCGGGTAAAAACAGAAGGGAAGAAGGGATGGAGCAAAAAAAGAAAAAAATATTTCCGGGATCGACAAGTTATGATTTGTCTTCTGGATCATTGTTTTTCCGAGTTATAAATGTTCGTGGCTTAGTGGGGTTCGGTTTGTGTATTTCGTCTCCCCCCCCCTTTTTCCCCTTCATCTCTTCATCCTGCATTTCTTCTTTCCTTGTGAAATTTATTGCTTCATTTGCGACGAAATCGGGTTCTTAACCACTACGTGACCAGAATTATGACAGAAAACTTTCTTTTCCTTTTCAGATTTTTCTTTTCAAAGGGTTGAATTTGAACGCAGTGACAGATAAATTTGATTGTATTTGCATTTTTTTTAAATTGTAAATGTTTCTTTTTTTAGATGATAAATAATTTTTAAAAAGTAAATACAGTAGAGACCGGTTATAACGTGCTCTCACGGGACCTAAAAAAGTAGTACGTTATAGCAGAAGTACGTTATAAGCAATACCGCCGCTGCGTTTTAAACAGGTCTGATTTTAAAAAAATCTAATTAAAAACAGAAAATTCCTCATTAGTTACAATTTTTATTGAGATAAATAATCTGTAAATTTTTGTTTTAAATGAGCTGGTGCTACTTAAAAAATACCGTTTTGGATACCCATAATAGACTTTAGTAGCGTCTCTGCATCATCACTGCAGCATTCAAAAAATCGTGATACTGTTTTTGCAACATTTAATGCGTCGGGTATGCTTGGTATTGGCTCCTCTGTTTCTTCTTCACTATCATCAGAATCATTATAGATGGGGCTTTTCATAAGACATTTACATTGATGAATGACAAAGAAAAACCATAGTCTTGTTCTTAGTCTACCTAGCAGGGGAAAAAGATAAAAGATCGCACCCTTCATTTATACACAATTCATCTCGCTAGAGAATCTGAAAACGGACAGAAGCTACTGAAATTTCCGAGAAAAAGGAAATAAAATGCTTAAGAAAAGCAAAATTTTATTTTTGGCTTTGGTATAAAAAGTACTTTATAGCCGAAGTACGTACTTTTGTTAAGTACGTTTTAACCGAAGTTAAATAACAGTATAAACATAGGTCTTCATTCGGGAACTAGCTTCTAGGTACGTTATAACCGATAGTACGTTATATCCCAAGTCCGTTATAACTGGTGTGTACTGTAATAAAAAGTTACGGAAGTTTATGTGTTGCTTGATATGGTTACGTGTAAAGGGCTTTAATAAAAAGGGTTCTGATTGATTTGGTTGTGATTTTGTGGTTTTGAAGTCGTTATGTTTTACCTTTTGGTTGAGTAATGCGTATATTTTATTTTTGACGAAAATACACTGTTCAGTTATTAAACTATTGAATGTAATATTCTATTGGAAAGGTCTGTAAAGATGTATGATGCGATCATAAGTAAAATGATATAAAGTTATTTAAAATATTAAATTATTATTATTATTATTGTCAAACGTTTAACTTTCTTATAATTAAGAGTATTTATTTAAAAACTATGAAATAAAAGAGGTTTGCTTTCTATTTTTTGTTTAAATTCTATATTTTTGCTTAAATAAAAATATTTACATGAATAAATTTCATTGTTGTTTTCCTTTAAAATATCTAAATATTAATTGAGCAATATAGTGTATATTGAACGATTTTTTTTTCTACTGTCATCAAATGTAACTGTTTGAATTACTCAGTAATACTGAATCGCTTATAAAAAATATTATTGGTACACAGTTAACACATTATTCCTAAAGGTGCATATAATTACGGTCATTGCTCAGTCTGCTCTATAGAGCTGAAATCTAATTGCGAGAATGCCAAATTTTGTTGGAAGATTGAACAAGAAGGGGGACGAGAGATTTCGCGAAAAATAAATTTAGTTCCGATAGGGGAATATGTGGCTCGGTGTAGTTGAAAAGAGAGTTTTAAAAAATATAGAATCAATACTGAAATAAAATTACGTGTGATCGATTCCCCCATTAGGACCGGTAACTTATTCTGTTATCATAGCGTAATATTGCCTAATGTTAATGACTTTGTCATTTCGGCACATCAGCAAAGACAATGCTTGTGGAAAATCAGTTTTATGTTAGATGAAGGCTCCTCCACTTATTGCTTTGTGGATGCAGCAGCTGCCACAACAAATATTCTCAACATAAAGTGCTGCTTCTTTCCAGATGCATGCCCAACTTCAATTTTGTCCTCTGATCTTACACCATGCGACTTTTGACTATGTCGCTACTTCAAGTCCTTGGTCTATCCAGGAACTGAATTAACCCCCCCCCCCCCGTCGTTAATTCTGCCTCGCCTTGTGGTCACTTGAGGAGGAACGTCAACCCAGCAAACACACACAGGTTCTCTGAACGTCTATTAACGTCCAGAAGACGTTTTCTGAACGTTAGTAGACATTCAGAGAACCTGCGTGTGTTTGCTGGGAAGGGGTTCTTGTAATTGGCTGAACGACCTCTCGAGGATCTCGGAAGTTGTTAGAGCAGTCGATAACCGAGCAGTTGGTTCTTCCCAGTCAACAGCAAACCACGGACGATTTCGGAAACAGCTGGGAAGTATTCATCTGCAGGAGTTGTCCAGGACCTGGCTATGTTGAAGGATAACATATTGCGGACTGTACGGGAGATTCTACAGACAGGCTACTTTCTGCTGTTCTGAATGCTGTGCACAAAATACAATATGTGGCCCACAGAAACAGTGGTCACTTCGAACCTAAATTAAATGTGTGCTCAATAAAGGGTAATTTTTATTTCATTGTTGATTCCGCACTTTTTGAATTCTTTTCATTTACACGGCGCTACATTTCCCCCTTGCGGTGATTTTTGAAACCTTCTTTTTCTCCGCGAAATCTCTCGTACTCCATCTTGTTTAATCTTCCTTAAAAAATTTGGTGCCATTCTCGCAATTAGATTCTACAGAACGCTCTGAGCAATGTCAGTTTAATCATGGCCACCTTGTATATGAACAGCTGTTTTTGGAACAAGATATTTTATTTTCGCTTACTTTTATTCAAGGTATGAGTTAAATTAAACGTTTTATGCCCTTGACCCTTGTTTTGTGACTACAACCGCCAGAAGATTGGAAATCACTATTTATTCCCATCAGCTAAATCGGACTTACACGAAAAATCGTTTAACACTGTTTTCCACAGCCGAATAAATCGATTTGCCTAAAAGATTCTTCATTATCTATTTCTTCCTATTGTAGAAAGTATTTACAGCTGCAAAGCCAAACCACACCGTACTTCAAATAATAATAAATAAACAGTCCCTAATAATATAAGTGCAAAACTTAGTGCGCTGAGTGAAACTATTTTTCCTAACTGACATCATGATGTGGGAAATATGGGGGAAAAGCTTGCAGATCGTTAGCAGAGGAGGTTGCATACACAACACCCCCAACGCTTGAAGCTGCTTAACCAACCACTCGCCGTGTTTTTTCCCACCCGAAGTATTAATAACACGCTGTTCATTTGTTTAAAAAACAATCAAAGACTTACAGACACTAAAAAGTTAACAGCAGTGATCACGGGGAAGTCACGGTTTTCCTATTGTTCTCTTCTCATTTTCAGTGGTTTTTTTTATATATATTTCCCCCCCCCGTACGAATGCTTATTAGAGATTCACAGCGCTCATGAAACGCCACTTAAAAAATACCCCCTTTTTGTTTCTGTGTGCTTCTCCTTCTTTTAAATTCATTTTTACCAAAGGAAAAACTACTCAAACGCTCCTCATCATAGCGCCAATTGCTGTACACCATCCGGTGCTCTCTGGGGCTGTCTCGCTTTCTGCAATCGTTAACATCACTCCCCTCTCCCCCCCTCCCCCCTTATCCAATTGCGGTTTTTGTTTTACACTTTTTAAAAAGTGCCCTAAGAAGCTAAAAAACACCCCTTAACCCTAAATAACCCCTAATAAATCCTTAACTCAAATATAAAGAGATACAAACAACGCTCCAAAGTAATTTTTTGTTCCTTTTTTCCTCCTTCGAAAGAAAACCCTTGGAAAAAAAAAGTGCCAAAAGAAAAACAAAAGAAAAAAAAAACATATATAAGGAGTGTTATTTTAAGAGGAAGGGTAACTTCTGAGGGGGGGGAAAAGGGGGGGGGGCTCGTGTACTCGTAACAGTTGCTGAAGGGGTGGGGTGATTCCACTAAACACGACCTAACATCCAATCACGCTTCGAGCAATTATTGACGTCGTAGGGAAAATGCGCGATGATATCTTACGAGATGATGTCGGTATAAGATATTGGAGGGGGGGGGGGGTCACAGGGATATCCCTTGGAAGGGGAGAAGGGGGGTCAGCTTAAGAGTTTTATGCAAATGAGCATTTGTTTTAAAATTGCGTTCAGTGTGTCTAATGTCCGCGTAATGCATACTGATCCATTCATTCGAAAATTGTTCTTTGAAGACCTAGGAGCCAGGTGGTAAGTTTTGCTTGCATTTTCATTGAAAGGGATTTTGAGCGCTTTGTCTCTTCTTGCACTCTCTCTCTCTCTGTGTCTTGGTTAATGAGGGTGTACTTGAAATATTCATATTTTGATGCCCTGTGCCACCTGACCGGGCGTATGCGGTATTTTTCTTTTTCTTTGCAAAGTTAAGTTTCTTGCGTCGTAAGAAATAATAAAAGGCAAATCCATCCGCCTTATGTTTTATGAAATGCTTTAAAAATCCTTTTCCGGGCTTAATGTTCTGGTGATTAATAGCGTTTATTTTCAGATCTAACAGCCGGAGAAGTTTTGTTATTTGCTTCGCGCGTGATAAATATTTTATTCTATTTATTTGCCGATAAACATTTTATTTTTTCTTTTTCATGCTCATGCTCTTTGTGATCATTCTCGTTTCGTTGTTTAGCTCCTGATTTTATAAGTTATATCCCACACAATTAAATTAAAATGCATTGCATTTTCCTTTCTGTTTATTAACCCCTTTATAGTGTCGTTTTTGTATTTATATTCCTTTCATCATTGGGAATTATTTAACATAAGAAACAGAAGAAAATTTAGAAAGTTTTTATTCATTTAGAATAAAAACTTTCTAAATTTTCTTTTTTTATTCCTATTTGTAAAAATTTTGCTTTGATATGTCTTACTGCATAATTTGTATTTTAATGACTGTGCTCTGCAAAATATCTAAACGAGAAACTTTTTCGAAGTACATAAAAGAAAAGCAATTTCTGTTTTGATGGAAATGTATCAAAATAATCCATAACATTATAGCATAATAAACGTAACATAATTTTTTACAGGATTTGTTGCAAAACCGCAATTTAAAATTGATTCTTTCTTTAAATTTAGAAATTTTC
This sequence comes from Cheiracanthium punctorium, assembly GCA_038373885.1. Lineage (NCBI taxonomy): Eukaryota > Metazoa > Arthropoda > Arachnida > Araneae > Cheiracanthiidae > Cheiracanthium > Cheiracanthium punctorium. Next base: position 277,922 of record JAWZYV010016579.1, on the reverse strand, counting down.
TAGTCATTTGATAAATTGCTATCTGCTTTGCTGAGCATTTTTTCGGAAGTAAACACCTAACTGCTATGAAAACTTACTTTTCAAATGCCTGTGATTATTTAGAGGTTTTAGTACAGTTTTAATTTACATAGAAGGTTTGCAATAAAAAATTACATAAAATATATGTCATCCAAAAGTTTTAAATCATCTGGCTGTAATAGAGCGTGTACGGTGTTTTCAAGCGCTTCGATTGAAACTATTTTCTATTTTTTCTCGTAATTTATTTTTCCTCTTATACCCCTCGTTACTCTGTTATGTACTAACGTGTTACAGATAGACCTGGTGAAAATCTTAAATCTGTATTCTCATCATGTTGCCGTTCAGAGAAGGTTTACAGTTTTAAATTATTTGCATGGTTTATGCCTAATAATTAAAAATAAATGAATAAATAAACAGGACTATTTATGTAAACGATGTCATAAATCTAAATTGTATGATTGTTCAATTTTGTGTTCTTCAATCGTTATTTTATCATAGTAAACCATTAGCGCACACACATGATGGGGACTACAGGGGGTGAATTTCTTCCCTCCCCCCCAATCCTCCAATATTGAATACTGATGAGTGCCACACAAAATACATATGAAGTTGACCTGGATTGAAACGTCACTGAAGTGATTCGATTGTTCATGACGTTTCTGTCGGTTGAAGTTATAAGTGATCTACTGTTCTATGTGGCTGAAGGATACATAATATTTTGACGTTGGAGTTGTCACTGTAAACAGGGTCACTATTACCGAGTTCAACTGGTGCACCACTGTAGGAACCGAGTTGGAAAGGAAGAGATTCCGTCAGGCGTCGACTCCCCAGCAGTAACACTGTTCAGAAGGTGAAACCTAATCTACAGGCGGCAATAAACTGAGGAGCACATTCCTCTCTGTGTTATCTACAGACATTAGATTTATCAAAAGGCTCTTATAACTTTGAACTCTTATTACATTTGTACTCTTATTACATTGTACTCTTATTACATTTAACTTTTAAAATCTGGGGGGGGGGGTATTTTGAATTATAGCAAATAGTGAAGTTTACATTGGAAGAAACACATTGGGATCATCATATTTGGATTCATTGTACGTCATTTGAAAAAGATGATTGAGTGGGAAGATTCTTTCATTAGTTTGAATTGAAATGATTTGAAAAAGAAAGTACTACTCTTTTTTTAATTTAAAGAAATTGTTTGCGTCAAGTTTAGAAAGTATTCTTTAGCGGGAAATTACTATGTAATTATTCCTAAATAAATCCCATAGAATCTATGCTAGAATACTACACATAATTTTACTTTTCTTGTTTTCCAGTCAGTCTTCTAGTAAACAGAATACTAACTTGTTTTTACTGATATGCTATTATTTAAAAAATAAGAAACAGTTTCTAAATGCAAATACTTTATAGTATATTTTAAAATACACAGATGTATCCTCGGTGTATATCAGTGTAATATATTGGACTTTTCCAGAATGTCTTTTTTTTTTTTAATTATTCTCTGAGTTTGAATTTATGTTTAAAACTTCATAAATACCATTATGTGGAAAATAATGTTGCAACCTACGATTTAGCAAATGTTGAATAAAATAAACTGCATTTTTTGTAATAGTTCAAATATACTTTAAATGGCAAAAATTGCTTTCATACAGGGCAGTTTTTTTTTTCTTTTTTGTACAAAAAAAGTTATGTAAAAAGTACAATTATCACATATCTGAACCAGTCTTATGTGAATCTTTATTAAGACGAATCTTGTTTTAAATGGAAGTATATGTAATGGAACCTCCCAAGTACACCCCCCCCCCCCATCTTGGACACTTTCTGTGGAACGAAACGGCCATAATATAGAAATATACCTCTATAAGTTGGACACTTTTTGAGCAAACCGCAGGTGTCCAACTTACGGAGGCTTCACTGTATTATGGTTTCCTTTTATCAGGTTCGCTGACTATAACCATTATTTGACAGACATCTTTATTTAATCGAAAAAAGGTTTTGATTCCTTCTAATTTCATTTAAGACAGGCCTTCTAATTTCATTTAAGACAGGTTGTGCAAAAATTAAAATATTGTTTCATTCTTAAGAAAGAAAGGAAAGAAAAGGGTGGGGGTATTGTTTTATTTTTATTTTTATTTTCTTCACTATGATCATGTGCATCGGTGCACTAATAGTGAAACATCTATGCATGTTTTCTCGGGTAGTCTTATTTTAATGATAAATGTATCGCAAAACTATCAAGAATATTTAGTATCAAAGATCCAAATGGAAATATTAGCATGTAAACATTTTTGTTTCATAAAGAAAACTGAATTAGTACAAGCAGCGATGATTTATAATGAAATTAACTGAAATCAAAGAGTTCAATTTGAGAACACCAAATTCAAGTAATTAATAAGATCATTTTACCCTTCAAAATTTTGCTTTACATCTTCGAATAAAAAAATTGAAAATTAGAATTAAGAGTTACATGCAGTAATTCTTTAGATATATATTAATTACGCCTCAAAAGAAAACAATGAACACATTAACTAACCTTTTCATTTTAAGGACTAAGTGCATATTTATTTTACCGAAGGTGAGGTGCAATAGCTTGACGTCTAGATTATTGATTGATTGGATAATTTCATACGAATACTCCCAGATATTTTCTTGGAAAGAACACACCGCAGTTCGTGTTTACGTAACGCATATGCACGTGCCCCCTTCCCCCCTCCACGCACACACACACACACACACACACAAACCTCTTACTTTTTAAATCCAATTATAGCCTTTCCATCTGGGTTCCATTTATCAATAGCACATAAATAATCGCTTTATTTTCATTTTAATACTTAAAATAAAAATAAAATAAACGAAATATATTTATACGTATAAAAAAAATAGAAAAAGAGGTCTAGATCGTCACATTGAAACGCCAATTAGGACACCCTTTTTTCCAATTTCTGTCACGACTGGTAAAAAAACTTGGGGGTTGAGGGTTTTTTGGATAAGCAGGGAGGGTGAGGTGGTGAGAATAACAACAATGACGCCGGAGAAGAAAAAAAAATGTGGCTACCCCTCCTCCCTTTATCCTGCCTGATCTCATTTAAATAAGGACCTTGCGCTTTCCCTTGCAGGATTGGTGTAATCATTTTCGGTACAAATTGCGTTAGTTTCTTGTCTTCGGCGTTTAATAGAAAGCGGGACTTAACGGGAATAATAATAATAAATATATGTAAGGAAAAAAAATGTATAAAAAGGGATGCTGCAAAGTTTGTTTTGAAGGTAAATAAATTGCCCTTTTTAGTAAAGCGGTTCTTTGTTATGGATTTTTTTCGTTCGGTGGCTTCCCCCCCCCCCATTTCCAATTTTTTTTTCTATTTGTTTTTTGTTGCTTCTATGGGTGAGTAGGGGATAATGCAAAATAAAAAGTTGTCTCGAATGTTTGCGTGCCACAATTTTCTGTGTCGAGCGCATGTGATAAATGATCAGTATTTTTTTTTTCTTCGGACCCCTGAAGGCGTGTGAAATATCGATGACTGTATAAGTTAATCAATTTATTTCTTTATTACTATTTTTTTAATCGAGCTTTGATTAGGTGACGTGATGATTTCTGGATTTATTCATGTTTTATTTATTAGAGATGAGAAAAAAAAGAACTTTTTTAGCATATTTAAAATCTAAGAAGTTCTCCTGGCTACTGATGCATAAAGTATTAAATTATTTTCGCATTATTTTGTATGATCATTACGTCACGTCAAAATATTGGATATTGCAAATCGATGAATTCGTGAATCGAAAATTTGGGTTTTGAAGTTAATTGTTGGACAAACGCTCAATAACCTTAAATTATAAATACAATTTGTAATTGTACACATAACGCATACCGTGCTTGCAGTTGCAAATGAATTTGTTTGGACAAAAGACTGGTAAATGTATAGACCCAACAATTTAGATAGCATTGGTGTTTAACTTGCATGTTCTTATACGTTTGCATAAAACATCAAATGTTTTGTAACTTATCCACTTGAAAATATTTGACAGTAAACTATAACCTTCTATAATAAGAGATATTTTAAATAAAAGGCGTGTCAAATGTTTAAAATCGTTTAGGGAATGTTGTGCAAACACCTGAAGTAGGCATTATTAATTTAATGTCAGTATATGCACTTGTGCGCATATTCAGTTATAGGATAAAAGCTTTGGGTTGCATAATTCATTCCATTAATATGCATCCTTCTCGTGGCAGATGAATCTCTCATCGCAGATATTGAAATTAACATGCAGGTGACCGATTACCGATTAGTTTCTAGTTTGAATATCTCTTTAATGCTAATCATGTTTTTTTTACCCCTCCTGAACTCTAAATATACCTTTGTATAACGGGGTTAAAAAAAATACTAATGAGAAAAGACTTTGTAGCTTACTTTTTATGCTCTGCTGAGTGTCTCCCTGGTGATTATCTTCTCTTGATTATCAATCTGGAAATGACTGTCGCCACAAAATGATTTCGAATGAACCGGTTCATATGACCAAATGTCTGCTGTTATGACAAACCTGTTCTTTCCATGTTAAATAAAGCGTGGTTGCTGTCAGGACAGACTATAATGCCTTGTCTAAATGCGAATAGTTATCAGTGTAATCGTTTCAGATTGCACCAAACATATATAACGTGCTTCTCTAGTAATGGATTAGAACTATTATATTAGGTATGGATATTAACGATGCCAGTTGTTCCGAGACGCTGTGGGGTGTTGCTGAAGTGGAATGTTGCTACTTGATAGGTTTGGTACACTAAAGTGAATGAATATAAATATCCGTGAAAAACAATTACGTCTTCTGTCGTGTATTAAGATTTAGGAAAACGATTTGATCCATTAATTGAAAATATGCAAATGCATCGTCTTGATTGGCAAGTAATATCCGTCAGTCTATTTTTGATTAGTTGCAAAAAATTTTAAAGGCCATTAAGTGAATTCATTCAAATGTAAGAAGTAGAAAATAAATACTTTCATGTTAATTTATGACATAGGGTTGAAAAAAAATTAGAGAGCAGATGTAAAAAACAGTAAAGAAAAGAACTCTTAAATATATGTTTGGTAGAAGATATGGGCATTCAAGTGACTGACACATGACAAACCACATGTTTCTGCTCCAAAAATGATTTCTTTATACCGGTGCTTACTATCAAAATACGTGTGGAAAAATAGATAAATAAAACAAAAAGAAAACTTTGTTTATAACTCGCTTTATTCTTTTCAAAACAAAAACTCTTAAAAAGAGCTAGACTATGATTAATAAGTAAAAAAGTTTTGTTATTATTCTTTTTTTCTTCCTAATAGCTGGGTCAGCGGCCTGTGTAAGCTTAACCTCTAGTAGGGTCGGAGATGTTGGTCATTTCATTATGGAACGTTGCCACCTATGAGTGGTCTCCTAATTTTGTACCAGTTCTAGATGATAGACTAGCACCTAGATTGGCATCCCCAGAGGTATCGAGTCCTCTGGGGAACATAACGGACTAACGGAACTTTGAACATAAAGGACATTGGAGCCACAGCAGATGTTACGTACACCAGCTCCCTTAATTTTACACAGTCCACAGCAGACTCGGTCGAGAGAGAAATTTACCCTTCCAATCACTTGCCAAGCCGGTGCTGCTTCACTTTCGGTGTTCTAATGGGACCGAGTTTTAATAGACCGATCTACTGCCGGACTTTTTCTAAATTATGAGCTCCTTTAAAATTAGTAATAAATATTATATTTCTCAATCATCTTCTGGTTTTGCAATATTTTCATAGGCGCACCCACGGAGGGGTCTATGGGGGATAAAGCCCCACCTAAAGCTGAAGAGTTAGATCAGAAAAGCTTCGAAAATCGTCACTAATGAATTCTTTATTTTAATTGTCTTTCAAATTATTCCAAAAATATATTTTATATAAAAAAGGAGGAATAGAAGAAGACGTTAGTTTTTAAATAAATACTTACTGTTAGTGTATGAAATACAGTTAAACTCTTTTACAACGTCATTGTAAAGATCAGATAGTTATTTATGACTCTATAACGAATTATGTTGATAGTGGGATTGTCTTCTATGGGCAAGTAGTACAGAACATTTTGTCGTTATAAGAGAGCTGTTACTATAGTCGAGGTCACTATAACCGAGCTCAGCAGTATTTGTAGTCCCAGCCCCCCCCACTCCACCAAACTAAAATCCTGGGTGCGCCACTGGATACTTTAGTATAATTTTGAAAATTTAGTTGTTCTTAACTGTTAGGCAACAAAAATTTGATTGCTTTCTGCATTGAGACCTTCTGCATCTGTATCGAGAAGCACTGACGACGGCATCTAAGCATGTCGAAACCGGTATGCTAAGATTCTTCATATTGGTGCTGGATCCGTTGTTTTCTTAGTACTTGTTCACATCTGCACTAAGCTAAGTTCGTACTTATTAAGAGATGTGTAAACGTATCAAAATATGTTTACCTAAAAATCGTTTGGTTCGCTAATGTTCTAAAAGAAAATAGTTTTTCAAGAATGATAGTTTATAACAGGATGATAGTTATACAATTATATTTATAATGCTATGTATGTACAATATAAGAGTATACAAACATATCTATAAAATGTAATTTTAAAAAAATTATATGTTTGAAATAGCTAAAATTCTAAACCGTTTCAAATTTAAAACACAAATTCCTTTGTGGAAATGTAAAGCGTGGTTATCATAATTTAAAAATCGGAGAATTTTAAGAAATTATCCACAATTTTCTTTCATTTGTCCCATTATATGTCATTTCATCGTTTTTCCTTGTAACTTTTCTTAGCAGGTAAATCTGAAGTAAATTTTTCTCTTCTTTCTTTGACGGAGAGAAAAAAAAAAGAAGGGAAAAGAAGTACACCTATCGAAACACAAATTTAAAAGAAAAAAAAATGTTCGCAGGCCATGAGTCATCCCTCCAAGAAATTAAAATTAAAAGAAAAGGTGGTGCCCCCTTCCCGCCCCCTAATGGGAAGAAAAGGGCGCCCCTTTTTTTTCATGGCCCAAAGTCTTCCACTAAAATGTGCGTGCTGTAGCGATTCACGGGCCATCAACTTTAATGAAATGAAATTCATTATGGCTAGAATGCATGAGAAGGAAGCTGAAAAAGAGAGAAATTTGTTTCTCAGATGAATAGGCGAGGAGGGGGTGGGTGGCATGATTTTTTATGTGTATCTTTCTGTGGCAGTTGTTATTTTATTCCCCCCCCCCTTCCCGTGCTAGATTTTTTTCCCCCTCAGTCCCCGGGGATCTCGGTTGGAGGATGGGGTAAAGCGTTTTCTGGGCTCAGGGACTGGTGAAAAAGCTCTCGATTGTTTTTAGGTTGGTTTTTATTTATGAAGATGGGTTAATTAATACGCGTTTAAAAAAAATCAGTGTTTACATCGTAATTAAACAATGAGCTTTTTAAATATGAATAATTACTGGGTGCTTAATTGAGTTCGTTTTTAATGAGCATGAAAATGTACTCGCGTCTGTTAAGTGGAGGTTTTTTTTTTTTTAATGTACGAGAAATTATTAAAAAAAATATTTGATGTATTTTCTTTTAATCTTAATTAATAATTGATAGTGATTCATTAAATTTAAAGATTTAAACTTAAACAAGGTATTTATAAACTGTTTTCGGTTTGCGTTATAAAACTTTAAATTAATAAAATTGCTGATTAATTTTTTGTTCTTTCTATAATTACGAAAAATTCCCCCTAAAAAGTGTTACGAAATTGGAACACGAAATTGTTTAATATATTTATTGGAAAAATTAAATTTTTCCTGAGTTAAGCACACCAAATTTGGGCGCATAGATTCTACTTGTTCATTTTTTAAAATGCTGTAATACATGATAATCATTGAAATTAATGTAGCATAATTTTATTCTTTTTAAATTAAATTAAAATTCTTTTAAAATCTAAGATTAAAATAAAAAAAAAGTTTTGATAAATTTTCTGAAAACTAATGTAATATTTTGATTTTTACAGTTTGATAAAGAAATTTGTGAAAAGTTTAAAAAGTAAGTCGTATACGGGAAGGTTTTTGCTGTTCACCATTAACCTGCACAAACAAAAAGGAACTAATGAAGTGAAGTGAAAGGATTGCAGATTTTCTCAATTTTTTTCTTAAGAAACGGCGAACTTAGAAATAACATTCAAACTTGCAAAAGAGTCACGGCATATTTCTGATCAGCTGGATACTTTGTCCCTTCTTGCTCCAGCTCATCTTGTACGAGAATATAAAAAGTGAAAATATCTCATTTTCATTTGAGTAAAAATAAATAAATACAATAAATGATTTAATAAACGTTTTGTAGAACGAAATATACGTTCAGTATTTTAAAAATTATTCATTACTGATTCACACACCCACGATATTTAATATAAAAAGTGTGATTTTTTAGACATGTTATGCTCATTGATATTATCAATATTTGTTTCATTTAGTTGATTTTCCTGCATTTATCCATCGCATAACCAAATTGTAAATTAACTACTACATTAAATTAATTGATAGTAATATATTTGATCATTTATTTTTTGTTTATTTATTCCTTGTAACGCTGAAGCAGAATCTGAGAAATAATATATTATTACAAGAAATTATTTAAAATTAATATTTGAAAATATTATCTTGTATTTAATCATCATTATTGTTAAAATGCACTGGCTAAGTTTTTAAAACGAATTGTAATATTTTTATAATGTGTACGGAAAACGGGGAAGAGACAATTATTTTGTATTAGAAAACAAAGCCATGATAGATTTTCATTTAGTTCACCTGAAACTATGTCGAATTTTGTGAATAATAATCCATTTTATCGAAAATTCGAATGAAATTTTTAAATAATTAATAAATTCACAGATTTACTTTAGTGAATGTAAATATGAAGTTAATTTATTTGTTCACTTTTTATTTTCTCATATTTTTAAAATGCAAAATCTTTTGTAATAAAACAAAACTCATTTTTTTACAACTGTTAACCTTAAATTTATTTTACATACAGCCCCTTGCATTTTCCAGGGGTGAGCGATTAAAAAAAAATACCGAGGGTGGGGATGTATCTATTGTCCCTTGAGTGAAAAGTTGCTTTAAAAGAATTTGATTGGAATGCTCACTTAGCCGAAATCCGACAGACCGTGAGGAAAAATGTTCGACAATGAACTTTTAAATTGTCCCGACTTTTTTACTTTCTTTTCCCTTCTAACATATGTTGTTTAATGGGTGTAAAGCTGGCGGTGGCACCGTTTTCTTTGAAGCTCCATTATTTTGTGCTATTTTATTGATAAATGAAAATAACTCTTTTGTTTTCTCACCCTAAAAAGAAGGCGCTATGCTCATATTTTCGTAAACCAACGAATTTAATTGTTGAGTTTAACTAGTTTATAATGCTTGTCCGGCCAACCAACCTAAAATAGGATTTAATTAAAAATGGAGTTAAAATTATTATACTAAAATAAAAAAATTATTATACTAAACCAGCTTTGGGTACTTTTCCCCAGTTTTTGAGGACATGAAGTTATGGACTGGTACTTAAAAATTAAAAAATAAATAAACAGAAAAAATAAGATTTAATTTTTATTAAAAAAAAACCCTATAGTTTTAAATTAATAGCTACACCAATAAAATTATTACATTTTGCCCGTGTCACTATTTATACTGTTTCTTTTTCTTATACCCTTTTCCTTGTGTTCTTGTGCGTACGGTGCAAGGTTAGATTCCCGTCAATCCCTTGTAGGTGGGAAAATCCTTGAAAAAAAATCCCCTGGGCAAAATATCATTTCCCCCACTTGTTGCTGCTGTTTTGTTTTTATTTTGGGGGGGGGGGTCAGATTTCTGTTATATTTCTTTTGATTTAATGCCAGGTTCAATCCTGAACAAAATATTGTCATTTCAGTATGTTCCCCGAAATTTGTTTGTTAAACAAAAGTGAACTATTACAGTTTAAAGGTCACTTTTTTTAGTTTTGTTTTGATTCAAGCTTGATACAAAATGAATTTAGGACTGGTCTTCAGATTAAGAAGATTAGTAGTAGTAGAAATTTTATTAATGTCTACTACTGTTATCAGGCATAACTGTAGAATCATTAATGATTTTCTGAGTATCAGATTGTAAGGGATTAAAACGTGAAAGAAATGTTTTATTTTTGTATTCATATACACTATATCAATGTAATGAATATATTGAGCAACTGATTTATTTTATTTTATTTATTTATTTGTAAAATGCAACTTTACAGCAAATAATTTTATAAAATTATTTATTCCACTATAATTGATCTTGTCTTTATAATTATTACTTTAAGTTTAATGTGAAAAAAAAAGTTATAAAGCCTTATTTTTATAAGCCATAGTTTTATTTTTAGTGAGATGTAGGAACCCAGTTTTAACTCATTGTAGTTTGTTGGGTGGTTATCGTGCTATGGACATTGGAAGAAAAAGGGACACTATTAAACACTGCTTCAGTTATATCAAGGCAAATGCCCGAATAAAGATCTTCTGTGGGCAGTCACTAATCTGTTGTAAAAAGTTCTGTAGTTGTAATTTTATTTAAATTAGCCTTCTTTATTTTTTGTTTTATGAAATTTAATTAATTTGACAAAGTATTCCATAAAATTACTTAATCCGTTATGTAATTGAACTTTCCTTGGTGAATTTATTAAGTTAAGGCTCATGTGCTAAAAATTTCTAATGACTAATTTTTAAATAGTTTATTTTGATGAAATGTAAGAAAACACGCATGAATTTTACTATATTATAGCGAAACATTTATTCAACTTTTTTTTTCACATAAAATTAAGATTAATGTGCTAAAAATTTCTAAAGACTAATTTTTAAATAGTTTTATTTTTGAAGAAATGCAAGAACGCGTACATGAATTTTATCATATTACAGCGAAACATTTATTCAAAATCGGTGAATTTTAGTTTTGTCCATTTCGTCCTAATTTTTTCAGTGCTCCGGACTTTTTCGAAAAAGTAAACTAAATACCAACCCTGAATCAAGGCCTAATACACAATAGCAGCATATATCTCGATAAACTCTCTAAACTCGAACTCATTCTTATCTTTTCTCTTCATTCAATGCTCTCCATGCACCTCTTAAAAAATAATAGGGATGGACGCGAGACGACTTTTTGCGAGACGAGACAGAGATTTACAGCTTTTTTGCGCGACGAGACAAACATTTTTAACATTATGATATAGGGATTTTTGCGAGACGAGACAAGCTTTTCGGCTGTTTTGCGAGACGCGAGACGCCAATTTTTCGTCTCGCGTCCATCCCTAAAAAATAAGCTCATGATATTTTTACATATCAGTATGTATATAGTATATACATGTTTGTATGAGGGAATGGGATGGGCTCAAAAACCGTTATTAGTTATGCCTTGAGCATGCATCATTTATTTATTCACTGATTGTATTGTTGATAGCAAAACTTATCACTTTCTACTAAAACTAGTACATTTTTGTACAATTTTATATCTAATCATGTTTGTTCTTGGGTATGCCTTGGAGAGGTTCCCAACCTTTTTCTCCCTAAAAACGCTTTCTAAAATCCGAAAGGAATTGACAAACCTCTTGTGTAGTCGTTTTGTACTATTATATTATTTTAGCGAACCACTGGTTAAGAACTGATGTCTTATATAATATCTGTAAAACAATACCAATGTAAGCACATATACAGTGGCGGATACAGAAAAAAATTCTGAGAGGGACAAAAAAATGTTCTGTCTCACTTTTCTTAAAAATGCATTTGAATCTACAAAATAAGTCAATCTTTTATAGTCTAAACTTAGTTCATCTAGAGGGTAGGAGGGCACACTCTCCTGTCCGCCCTTTGGATCCGCCAATGCACATATATGACTAATTTCAATATTAGAACAATTTTCTATAAATTAAGCAACTACAAAAGTTTTATTTCGTAAAGATATACTGAATGTTTGATTAAACGGCTACGAAGTATCGCTGGCTAATATGATAGTCTACTTTTATTAAAAACAAAACACAATTGACGGTAATCCAGATATTACATTCGTCGAAAAGCATGGGGAAAAAATAATAAAATGAATGGGCGGATTTTTTTTTTTTTTTTTTTTTTTTTTTTTATATTATTCTTCGAACAGTACTCTTACTTCGCGTCGTTATAAACGATGGCTGTCAATTAGAACAAGATTTTTGGCGGCCTAAACAAGTTGGGATAAGGATCTGACAAGACAACTGCTTGTAGAGGGAGTTGCATTTCCAGTGAGGGTTGCATTGGACTGACTGCAACTGAACTGAAAATTGTGATTCCCGCAATCTCCGGTTCTCTTGCATTTAGTTGATTTTGAAGTAGAAGAGGGGGATAAGTTATAGATTCATTACGTTTAATCAGGGGCGGATCCAGAAATTACTCAAGGAGGGGGCGATTTTGTACCTGAAACAGGGGGGGGGGTAGAATGCGCAAAATCATTTTATAATTAGTTAACATAATCAATTATAGCAATTAATGTAATTAATTATTTTATTGATAAAATCTATATATGAGCGATGATTAAAAAGGACAGGGAGTAGTACCCGCAATACACCCCTTAGAAAGAGGCTACATAATTTACATTATACTTTCATAATATATTTTAACAAATTATAACAGATTTTTGGACTTCGCCCAGGAGGGGGCGATCACCCCCACCGCCCGCCCCTTGGATCCGCGCCTGCGTTTAATCGTACTATTATTATTTATGTCATTCAACCACGTTAACAGTTTAGTAATGAAATACATGTTTTAAGATATAAGATTTTTCATGTTTACTCCTTAACTACATGTCTCGCATAAACTTTCCGCATTGCTTTAATGATTTGATTATTAGCCCTTATCCATAAAACGCCGCAGAAAAAAAAAATGTTACAGACATTAATCTGTAATTCTAAAAACGAATTTTCTTGGCGCTAAAAAAATACATTTTTTGCTTTCTACCCACTGAATTTTGTATCTCCTTCTTGTGCCAATTTTTGGTATTCCATCCACACAGATCGTGTCATTTCGCAGATGCGAATGAATCTGTCGTTGACAAATAGCGATCCACACGAAGTTTTCAAAGTATGACTGATCGAAATGTTGCATGAGTACAGAGGGGAGTATGTCTTTTCATTTTGATGCCCATTCTAACAGTAGAAGTCATTGCCGCAGACTCCATGAATTAGGCTGTCACAAACTCGCTTTGTGACGCTTTTAATTTTTTTTCTTTTTTTTTAATATAGTAATCAAGTGCAATCACACTGTTCATTATGAATAAGTAAACGCTCATCATTAAGCTGTCATGTTTAATGAGAAGTTTTGAACTACCCCTTCTTGTGCGCAATCATGCATTAAGTTACTATTGTTCTCATATCCGATCAATAGAGGGATGGATTTCATCCAGCTACAGTTTTGAAGGCTTCAGTTTAAGATTTCGTTAAAATTCTTCATTATTTTAAGCACACTTCTTCATTTACAAAAAATTGCCGGCCAAATATAAAACGACTACGTAAGCTGTTGTTGTTGAGTTAAGGCAAAGCTACACGAAGGCTGTCTGCCTAAAGGAGTTGTGAAGAGAACTTTTAAGGTGTTCTAATGCGTATTCGCGTTATATCTGGAGATTACCGCCCAAAATTCCTGCCCGTTATATTGGCTGTCGTGCTGTAGGCCAGAAAACTGGACCTTCACACTTCAGCCATCTACTAATATTCAGTGTCTTATCCACACGACCATTGGTGGTATAAAAGAACTATTGAATGAATACTGATTTTAAGATTTCATAAATGTTCATCTTATTCATTTTTTAATTATTGTAATATTAACGATGTCTTTGTTAACTCCGTAACTTTGAAAAGAACAACTCGCATTTTGGAAAGAATTTTAAGATTTTTCAACTGTTTGAGTTATGAAAGCCAAAACTGAAAGATGCGTTTTTTAGATTTATGTATAATTAGACTCTGTATAGCAGGCTTCGGATTTGATTACTGTCTAACCAGAGATCTCTGAGAACGTGATGGAAACATGCATCTTTAATGCGATTGCCTTACAGTTTTCTCTGGTTGAAAATGATTTCTCTAGAATTAGTATTATTCTCTTCTTCACGAGATTTTAAATTGTGGATAGACTTTGACAATTGCTAATACAGTGAAACCTCTGTAACTTGGACTCCTGCTGTTTCCTCAAAAAGTGTCCATCTTACTTAGGTATTCACCAGAAAAGTGTCCAGCTGAGAGAGATGTCCAAGTTTTTTGGGTGTCCAACTTGGGAGGTTGCACTCCCAAGTTGGACACCCCAAATGATCCAATAACACTAACCTGTCGAACAGAAGAGCAACAACAGTTACAAGACTCTTAGAAACAACGATGAAAAATGTCAGGAAAAAGCAAACAAACATCCTATTAATTTCGAGCTAATTGCACTATAACTATTCGCTGGACAGCCACGCACATTTTCTCGAAAAAAAAGTCTATTAGTTCGAAGCGTCCTTGTGACTATTCATGAATGTTTTTCATGCACTCTTGCGGATCTAGTGGCTTCGTGTTGGCATCCGGCAACAAGCACTCACTCCTGTGGAAGCTAACCGAGATGGCGATAATAACACTTTCTGCGATGTCAACAAACCAAATGTCTAGCTGCAAATTACACCGCGGAACAAGCAATCTCCCTGAGACAAGCAGCCTCGGAATCGCTTTTCAGTTTTATTAGATTATTTTTCCGTGCCGATATCCTTTACCTAACCTCATCATTACGTCTCCCATTTGCGCGTCATCTCTTGTTCCTGACAAATCCATCTGATGCATTCCAGCCGGCCGCATGTACGATTTAAGAAATTCCTCCGGACGCGTTTAATGTGAGCGAGGCGAAGTCCTTTCAAAGTTGGTATGACCTTTTTGGTGAAGTCGGCTATCGTTAGATGATTATCGTGATCGCTCACACCCCCTTGCCTCAGAGAATGGAATCACCGAGAGCAGAAAAAAAAAAAAAATATATAAGGAAAGTCCGGTCCCAGGGGTCAGCCTATTATCATTTGTTTGTCGGCTGTCGTCTGTGAGCCACTCCCTCCGCTTTTGGACATGAGTCCGAGAGCAGAAATGCTCGCCATCTTGACTGGTGCTGCTTTATTAATACGCGTCGTGATTTGAAATCTTTTATGAAGATCGTCCATTGTGCGCAGCCGAGATTAAAGCACACACGAAGGTTCTCCTCTCTCGACGACACGTCGAGATCGTAATTAAAGTAAGAGTGGAATAACCTTGATCCCCCCCCCCCTTCTCTATGGTCTAGAAAAAGTACCGTATCTCCTTGCGTGTGATTTGAATTTGTGTGTTCGTGATGATTCAAGTTGAATAACTGTTCGTTTAAAGAAAAATACGCTCGAAAAACTGGTATTAAAGTCATTTAAAATAAATGAATTCAAATGAAACACAGTTTTACCATTTTATGTGTGTACTAAATAAAATTGCTTGGTTTAATCTAGATTTCTGTCTGAAATAATCTATAATTGGTTACAGGTATATCTTCATTCGGAAACTCTAAAAATTTCTGTTGCAGCTATATTTATCATTATGTTATTATTTTAGTCAAAAATACTGTACATTTGGACAATATTTCCATCGAAGCTAAGTGCTATTGGTTTTGTTATCTACCCCCACAACTCTTTTTTCTTTCTATCTTTTTTTGGGGGGCGGGGGAGGTGGGCGGTAGTTATTCGTCAATATTTATAGCTGACTGTTTTACTTTTAGCGATAAAAATTGTTATTATCCGTTTTTCACTTAATTAAGTAATGCGTTTTCTATTAAAATATGTTATTAAAACACTTTTTCAAAGCAACTTCTCCATTATTTGTATCCAAAAAGCACACAATTCATTGACCACACATTTTATATTTAACGATTTACAGTTGGGGGAACTTAATATAATAACTAAAAAATACAATCTTAATGAAATCTAGAAAATACGTAATTTAACTGACTGAATTGAAATAATTCATGAGAAGACTAAACCGTGTCAGGGATCCAGACGGGAATGGAGGGAGGATTATATATGGATACCCCCCCCCCCTAAAAAAGAAAAAATAATCCTCGCTATGCGCCTTTTAGTAGTGATGCACGGGGTATGAAAAACTTTCCTACTCCAACGATTTAAAAAATACATACAAAAGTAATAAGTTTATAATGATGCTTTTTATTACTTTCTGTTAAACATCAAATTTGTATTTCTCTTTTAATTTATGGTCACATTTCTGATACATTTCTGATCTCCCTTCTTTTAAATTTTCTGGTGACTTTTGTATGAAAAAAAGAAATTTAATATGATTTGGGGACTAAAGGTATTTAATATATGTATATACATTAGTACAAATCTAATTAACATGAAACTTTTTTCTTGCCATTTCATATAACATCGATATCCAATAGCTTCTTAAAATGAAATACAACTTTTATTTATTTTTTATTTATTTATATACAGCCTGAGAATCTTATAATGAGCATCGCTATTCATTTATTTTAATCAAAGCCAAAAGAAAATTTGTAGTTAGTATTTTTATTCCACGCATTCTGTAACACAGAGAATCATTTAACTTTAGAGTACATTCGAGACGAGACGAAATTAAAGGATATCTATAATATATATATATATATCGTCTCGCGGAGTAGATGTCTAGTTCGCTTGCAATTTTGTTGCTGTATTTTTAAGATGTATTTGCTGTATTTGCTGTATTAAGATGTAATGCTGTAGTTTGGTTTATCAGATTATTGGAAATCTAAATCAGCAGGTACAGACTTTTTTTTCTGTGATCTGTAATATTAAATGGTCTAAGGAGCCCGTTTTGGTTTCCTCTCCGATGCAAAATCACAAAAAAAAATAAATAAATAAATAAATAAATCTGTTAAAAATAGTTGACTGAGAACGTACAAAACAAGCCTCCTCATTGAAAAACGGAAGAGCTCCACTGTGAAAAAGTGAGGAAACGTCATATTTCCCCAATTACAACGCTCCGCTGCTGTTCTCGAAGAAAATCTTGACGCAACATAATGCGGAACAGACAGTTTCGCGAGAAATCTTGAGCAGGACTTTTCGCGTACCGCCTCGCAAAACAATTGACTGTCTCATCTCTCGTTTATTTCACTTAGTTTCATTATCTTTATCCTGGAAATTATGGCGTAAGCGAACTGAAATTAAATCAAAAACATTTTTTTTTTTAGTTCTCTAGAAGAGCTGAATTAAATACTCCATGAGTTTTCTCAACCTTCACAATTTTGGTATTTCAGTAGTTAGTGTATAATACTGCCTGCTGATAAGTGCATGGAAGTAAAACTTTTAACTTTTTTTATTTTAAATAACTAAATTTATTATGCTTCAGTGGTATTATTTGTTTTTGAATATTATTTCCTCAAAGCATGACAACATCGTAGAAAATAAAACTGACTACAGACCGGATTGACTTTGATCTTCCTGCTCGTTCAACGAAATACAAGCAGATTATAAGAAAAGAAAAGCAAAACATATGTACTTTACGCGAGAAACAAAAAATAAAAACTTTGCTTTCAGCCACAAAATCCTACGCATAATTTGTTACTGAATAGGGGCGCAAACACTTCTGTCACTTCGAACAAACATTATCTTAAATGCTATGGTTTGTATTTATTTTAAAAGATCACATAATCATGATTTTACTGCTAACCACAAAAAGTCACCGCCATTCATTTTACCTAATTATCATATCAATAGACATTTTTTGTCTCTCTTTCTCTCAGAAGTGGCTGTTCTTCAGCTGTAATATTCTGCGAAATTGGGCTCTGAAATCGATGTGGGAAATTTGGGGAGAAATTATGAAAGATTGTCTTTTAACCACAAGGTAGGATACGTTGATGGTATAAGCAGGTAGCTGAATTTGCTAAAGGGTTTTTCAATTAACTATTGTACAGAAAGATCTTGTTAGTTTATTACCGAAAATCTGGAAATTTTTAGTTGTTGTTGCCTACCATAATTGTATCACTTTGAGATTAAGGTATGTTTAGTGTCTGAAATATATTTAAATTTGTTTTAATAATTTATTTACTGTTTCTTATTCATGTACTTTTTTTCTTTTTTCTTTCAATTTGTATAGCAAGAATTAATTTGTGTCAAATGTAACTTTCACTATCTGTGTTAAAGCTTCTAGCATACGATAAAGTAATTCATACATATATTTTTTTTTTTCTGCCATTTGTTCTTTCCTGCATTTGTTTGCATGCATGGCTTAAAATAAATGTCTTAACTCATCAATCTTTTACTGCGGACTCTCATTCGCGTCTTCAGGCTCAATCTTTGAAAGAATACCATGACTGAAGTCGTTTTACTTATTATTTTCTGAAAACAGTGTATTCTAAGAATATTTTAATTTTCTGGTGTAAATTTCTCTCGAAAACTTTTATTTTTTTTGCTTGTTTGTTTGTTTATTTATTGACGCTTTGATTTTCTTTCACAAAAGGGCTTACTTTCAGAAAAACTCGTAACTCGTTACGGGCTGATTTACTGCATCTCCCTGTATTATAAGCGTAATGCTTGTTTCGACTGTCGAGAACTTTGTTTAACCCTTTGAGGCGCAAATCTTTCCCACTGCTGAAAAAAGGGCAGCCGTTCCCATCGCTCGACTTAACTACCAGCAAGATGGCGGACGATCGAAACGTTCATCGAGCCACAGATCTAGAGACCCTTTTACGTCAAAAAAGGGTCTCTAGATCTGTGGCATGTGATGAACGTTTCAATCGTCCGCCATCTTGCTGGTAGTTAAGTCGAGCGATGGCAACGGCTGCCCTTTTTTTCAGCATTGGGCCATCTATCCAGCTCTTCTCGCATTCTTCCATTTTTCAGCAGATGTCAGTGCTGTTAAAAATAATCGTGGCCATTTTTTTTTTTACGGGAAAGGACGTGCTAAAAAGTAAAGAATTCTCTTGGAGCTATGTCACCCGCAACTATTTTTATAGAAATCAAATCTATTCTTCGTGACTGGCAACAGTCAAAACGTCAGAGCTTGGTTTTTCCCAGAGCGGGGGAACACTGCCCGTTTAAACCTTAAAACCTTCTCCCTAACTTACAAAAAAGTTTTTTTCCCTTACTCTATTCTTGAATTTTATACAATGTAGCGTGTATTTTTCAATTTTTGAAAGGAACGGGCGATGCTTTCTCTCTCTATAAATATTTACACATAAATATGTATATTAAAGCAAATTACAGTAATGGGCCGCCAGATAACACTTTCCCCGTTTCTACAGCAGCGTGCGCATTCCGAGACTCATTTCCACCGCCGCTCGTTGTTGAGGGGCGCAATTAAAACGATTTAGTGACGGACTGCCTGCGAAAAGATGAACTCGCTCTCTCTCTCTCTCCCCGGGGAGTTCATCCCCCTATCCTCTCACGCTTTTCTCTACGGCCATCTCGCGCGGGGAGGAGGAATATACGTACGTACATACGGACAGACACTCTGCGCGCGTGCAGTACACCTTCCTATCTCCCTCTCAGATCTCCGATGTAGGGCAGTCACGAATCGCTGTTTCGGCTCGTCCTGTCCCCCGAACCCCTCCTGCTCGTCATTAGGTGTCCCGGAACCGCGGCGTGTCCCGGGGCCATGGGCGGGACCCGGGCCCCCCCTCCTTCTCCTCTCTTGTCCCCGGCCTGCCACGAAATGGATGGCCGAGAAGAAACCTCCGACAGGCTTTGTTTTTAACTCTTGTCGGAGTCGACCTTTTTCTTATTGCTCCTCCATTCCGGCTGGATTACAGGTTGTAACAAGGGGAGAAAGTTTTCTTCGAGAGGCTGCTAGATTTGGCCTGTTATGAAGGATGTTATCCGTAAGAGAGAGGTGCTCGCAAGGGTCAGATGGCTTACACACCCATCGGGAGAAAGAGCCGCTTGCCGAAGCTTCCTCTGTTTATATTTTCTTCTGCACGAACAAATAATAGAAGAAAGTATTCTTAAAAATAGTAGGCATCAGTGGCGTATTCAAGGGTTTAACCTCCCCCCCCCCCGACACTAAGTGGGATGAGGAAAGTTAGGCTGTTTATTACACTTTTTCTCACATATTTGGGGGGGGGGTGAAGTGTGCATAACAAACGGGATCTTTTCTCTGCGATGATGTTTAAAATTACAAAACTAACTTTTTTTTTTCATTACTCTATCATGATAAAAACTCTTGAAAATAATCTTGCCCTTAGGTGGCTCATTGATCACATAAACTGCTTTATCGGGGGTTTTCGAAGAGTGAAAGTGGTCCTCTTTACGAGTCCACAAAGACACGTGCCCCCCCCCCCCCACACACACACACACACTCTGTGGATCCATAAATGCATCGATTGAAAATAGTTTTGTTTGGAAAAGTAATTTGTTAAGAAAGAGTGAACTTGGCTCATTGAACCATGCGCTCACTCACGTGTGTATGTATTAAGTACACACACGCCCGCACACACACACACACACATATATATATATATATATATATATGTATGTATGTATGTATATATGTATACACTCAACTCCAGTTAAAGTGAACCTTTGGGGACCAACGAATTCCATCCACTATATCCGAAGTTCACTAAAACCAAAGTGTCCCCATAGTAAACAAACATACTTTATGTGAATCGGGAATAATGATTTGCGTTCAATATAGCCAAAAGTTCAATATATCCGGAGTTGACTGTATTATATATGTATATGTGTGTGTGTGCAAGGCAGTAACCAGGGGGGAACAGGGGGACCGGTTCCCCCCTCCCGAAATTTAAAATTTTGTTAACAGAACAATAATGATGAAGCCTTTTTGTGAAAAATTTAGCCTTTTTCGCCATTGGGCCCCCCCCCCCCCGAAATTTTTTTCTGGGTACGGTCTTGTGTGTGTGTGTGTGTGTTTACATGTAAGTAATTGGTAAAACGAGCCACCCGCCCTTGAAAAAATTCTGGTTACGCCACTGGTAGACGTTACATACAGTCGGTGCACATTTTGAATGTTTCTCATTTATATTTGTGAGGCAGGTAAGCACACAGGGTTTTCTCTTGAAGGTTGGACTCTCCACGTCCAGCCCATATAAATTGTAACACCAGCAATCCTTTAAGGATAGGTTCAAGACAGGAAGGACTGTCTCAGCTCACATAACACGTTCATCTCGTCTCTCATTCATTTCTACGAGCTACGAGCCGGTGTAGACACTCGTCGTTATGTGCTATCTCTCATAGAAATTAATAATGCCGTCGTCATACGTTAATTATGACAAACCCAATTTTCTTTGCAATATTGTTACATAATAAGACTTTTTAATTATTTGTTAAAGCAACTCTCCAATGCAGTTTTGACTGATTGACTGCAGATATATATTATTATTTCTTATGAAAACAAGTAACTTTGTTTTCATAAGAAATGAAAGAAGTAACATTGAGGAGTCTTGAATCTGAAACTGAACCATGTTGCTAGTTCATTAAGGGACATTTAGTATTTTATTCGCGATGTTAAAATCTGACCCTCAAAGCTAAACCTATTATTCATGTCATCATATGGATCACATTTGAGGAAGACGAAGCTTTAAATAAAAATACTCATTATGCAGAAGAAGAAAAAAAAATCTAGCTTAATTACTATTCGAACAAAATTACAGCCCACAGTAGATGTAATTGCTTCAACGTGAATAGTAACCTGAAAATTGAATTAATAATTGGCGGACAATACAAAGAAAGCCACGAATATGACTTCATTCGCGCGTAACGCTTTTGGCGACAAATTCTGGTCAGAATTCAGCCTTGAGCAGGACCATTTTTTTATTTTCTACAAGGCAAACGAGTTTAGGCGCTAAAGGGGGAGGGGGAGGACACTAAAACAAAGGCTCATTATTTCGAACCCTTGGTTACAAATAGTCGTGGTTTGGGATCATATCCCTCCCAATTCGTCCTTTAATAAATAGGCGTCACCCTATTACTGGTTGCAAGTCACCAGACCGTAAGAAACAAGAGCCAGAGCGCCCACTGTTTAAGTTTGATTCATATTATAATCCTGTTTGGATGTTCTGAAATTTAACGCTTCATTATTTATTCTTTTTATTGCATTGGTATGCGTCTTGCGTAGGGACGAAAAACTGGGAAAGCAGGAACATGGTGATTTTTGAAGTTTTTTTTCTTTTTCTCTAATAATCATATGACGAACCGTATTGGTTTTTCGGTCTGCAGTGAAAGAAAGAGTTATTCAGCGCATGTCCTGGATTTATCAGGGTAGAACTGGGTGAAGTTGTTAGAAATCCGTCACATTTCAACAAACGGTTAATTTTGCTCGCTCACTTTTAACAATCATGATTAAGAAGTCATTGGGTTGAAATTGGAACAAAACTTAAAACCGCGTGCACCTAAGAAAAGCTATAGAGCAATATTTAATTTGCATATATTTTATTTTTTATTGTTAATTAATAATTTGTAGAATAATTTGCAGGAAGGTGTTTTCATGTATTTACAATTAATATTTGAATCAGAGTTTATTTTAGTTTTAATCTGCAAATCATTTCTAGCATTTATTCTCGTTTTTATTTAATTTAATTTTATGTGTGTGTAGGAGGGTGATTAATTTATAATATCTAATGAAAAATCATTTCTTTTTAGTTGTATATAAACAGAATATTTTAAAATACTATTATAAACATAAAAATTTGGAATTAATCCTTTCAAAAATTATTGAAAGAGAACAATAACATCAATTATAAGCTTACTAGACATTTTCATTTTCTTGAATCGTATCAAAGCAATGAAATTCTTAGTTTAATATTAATTACATTATATTTTAACTTTTAATATTTATGTAAAAAAAATTAGAAATGAAAAAATATATTTTGGAGCTGATATGTAATTTCATAATAAGTATTTTAACACAAGCTTACAAACTTAAAATATCGACCATTTTTTTCCATAAACTTTTATTACATCCTTATAGATTCTTCAGTTTTTCATATTGCATTGTAATCGATATTTTTATTTCATTAATTAACGATCTTTTAATGTTACACAACTCATTGACTGTAAACTAAAAAGCAATGCATCGCCACGAAACAGCATTAGAATTTTATTGATTACGTTTAAAGTACAGACAAATGCTTCATCCAAAACATATTCCTTGTTCCTTCAGCTTCAGATAAAATGTATTTGCTGCTGTTCTGTCACTTCGGCAGTCGAGTTACTTCTATAACTTTCTCCGTGATTTATTTCACTTTTTCTTCGACTTATTTTGACAAAACACGCAAATTTGTCTTGTCATTTTTTTTTCCAGTAGCAAAATTTTTGTCATTCTTTTGTGTTTGTTTTTCCCCACAGCTCGAATCTGCCGTTACTTCGTCTTTGGTGACAAAGATAAGTAGCTCCTCATCTGTTTGAATGTGTTTTCAGCAGTTTATGTCCACTCAGAAAAGATTTTGCTCCTATATATCATTGACTTTATTGTGAAAGAATTCATGCCGTATTTGTCTGTTGGAAGCATTTGTGTGCTATTTTTCATCCTATATGTGTATTATGCCTTTTGGGCTTTGCTAACTTGACTGCCATCACTTTTGTATTTCCTTGTCTTTCTATTATTTTTCCTTAGTTAAACAAAGTTTTATTTCAAAACAACTTATTTAAATGTATAAATAAAACAGCTTTTGATGAGAAAAAAAAGAAAATAAACAGTATAATTTTTCTGTTAAATAGAAGAGCTATAATAAATTACAAAAAAAGAACTTTCTATGAATATTGCCTCTGTTAATCATATATGTATATTGTAGCTTATACTTATTTAAATTTAAATCAATAATTAATGTTTTAATTTTATTTTTTTCTAATTTTAATAATTTAAGTTTAAAAATTATTTTGATTCATTCGAAATACGGATCAGTTTAACACAAATGTAAAATCTAATCCTAAGCTTTTTTTTATTATTTTTAGGAAAACTTTTTTGTCTTAGATTCTTCATTAACCGGTTAATATATTTTTTTTCTCCGCCTCAAAACTGAAATGAATTTATAACCGAAGTTTAACTTGAATATTTTCCTACAAAGCAAGGCTTCATATTTTTTGCCTCGTTTTACTTAGAAATTAGCAACATTCGAATTTTAACAATGCATGTAACTGAAAAAAACTTTTCTTGTTCGTCAATTTATGTTTCAATAATTGGAAAAAAAGCAAATCAATATATATTTGTATTTTTGTAAAATTATAAAGTTTTCTTAGTTTTCAGAGGAAGAGAAAAATAATACAAATTATTGTTCCTATAATTTTTTGTAAAATAAATAATATCCTAACTTTCAGAAGGGAGGGGGGAGGCAAATTATTATTTATTTATATTTTTGTAAACTAATTAGTTCTCTAAAAACTATTTTTCAACCATAAAAAAAGTATTTTATTTAGGAAATTCATCTTGTACCTAATTTAACGCCAGTGAATCCTTTTACAGTTTTATTTTTATAGACAATCATCAAAAATATTTTCCAACATTTTTAAATAGATATTTGAAAAATAGCTATTCCTGTTTTCCGCTGGAACTATAGCAGAAATATGCATATGTCTTAGTACCCATATATTTTCAACTATGTAAAAACTGTGTTCTAACGAGATTTTGATGTAGTACTGTGATTCCGATTTTCCCTGCAAGTACCATCGCCTGTCAGGGAAAAAGTGGTTTTACAGGTGTAGTAATCTCTCTCTCTCTCTACCCAGTTTTTATTTATTTTATTTTTTTCAAATCCAGTTAAAAATTTTGCAGTCTTGTAGTATTTACTGTTATTTCTTATTAATTAGTGTATATTTTTCTTTCGTTCTTTAAAATAAAATTATTATTTATTAAGTTTTTGCCTTCAGTACCATCCGCTGGTTGATTACACTTTCCGTGGAAGTTAATTGCATTACACTTGAAGCTATCTTATACTAGTTTCAATAAATACTGGATGTTTTAACACCGTTCTATATAAATTATTTAGTCAGGTACATAGGTAGAGTTCTTCCCCCCCCCCTCTCCGATAACTAACACAAAAATTGGTGTTGATGTTTACAAAATGGTAAAAAATAAAGCCTACCTTTTTATAAGATGTGCAAAAAAGGAATTTTTTTAAAACAAATTTGTGTCGTTAGTTAAAGAAGGTAGATTTTTGAAGGGAGAACAAATTTATAATTTTCCTTTTTTACATTTCAGGTAAGGTTTTAACTGCGTTTGATACTTTTTAATAAGTAATATCAGTTTCAAGCACTTAACAATCCAATTTTCAAAAATATTTTCTCATAGCTATACATGCTTTCCTTCACTGTCATCATTTTGTTCATTTGCCCAATTCGATTTTTCCTTTGCATGTGAAAGAAGTTTGACGCCGAGGTGACAAAGATAAGTCGTTGGTCATCTGTCTGCAGACTGACCCGCCGCTTTGAGCAGCCACGCACTCGAAGGACATTCGATTAATAATGGGAACTTTCTATCTCTTCCCGTTCCTCTTTTTCAAATTTTTACTCCCTTTGTCTCGTGCTTTCGGAGGGGTCATCCATTTCTGTCCACGATTATCGGTCCCTTTGAAGTTTGAAAAGGAAAAAGATGGGATGTATTGTTCGAGTTAAACCCATCCCTCCCATTTCTTTTTTATCGCATTATCCCCCTCCCCCCTCTTTTTTTATTTTTTTAATACTTTGAACTACGGAGAAGGGGGAATGCTTGTCCCCACCTTCTTTTACATCTCAGCCGAAGTGCTTGAAAGTTATGATGAAGGATATCAATAACTGGAGATGACTAGACTTAGTTACAAGCAACGCCCACTGCAAACCATTGATTTATTTACTGTTTTTGGCTTCAGTGTTAGAAATTTTCATTGTAGCCGTAGAAACAAATTGGTTTGGTAATATAGCTCTCTCACCATTGTCCGTGTATCTGAATTGATTTAGCAGTTTTAGGACTACTTAATAAATTAAGCTATCTGTTGATAATAATAAATGTTTTCCTCCAGAAAGTTCCTCCTCATATTCTGTTTGTTTGAAAAAGAATTTCACTGAAAAAAGTTTGCAAAAAGTTACGGATTCACAGAATTTATCTCTCAGAAAGAAGCTATTTCATAGATATGGGAATTAGATTATTAAGTAATACGAACACTTAAAAGTAGAAACAAATAAATAAATAAATGGAAACGTCAACATTTTATTTCTCTGACTCTATTGATACTTTAAAAGCATGAATCTGGCTATGCAAAAATAAATTGAAAAATGTAATAAATTTTACCACATCTCCGTGACATTTTGAAAAATATCTCCGATAATTGCTGCACAGTGCTATTGTCATTTAAAAATCATTTTCTGCACGATTCTCCATGCAAATAACATTTCTTTTAAATATTACTTTATGGATCATTAAATTCTGTTATTTTTGAAGGTGAGAGTTCTTTTTCCCCTAACAAATCAATGAGAGTGACTGCAACGCGCTTCCTAAAAAGTGACATCTCGTGATTTTTCCTCAGAGAACAACAGGTAACTCTGTAGAAGGGTCAGAGTTCATTAGAGAACATCTGTTGAGATCTCTGGTTCCAACCAATGAAATGTGACAGCGTGAAAACGAGACGGTTAATAAGGAAATTGCTTCCTCTGTATTGGATCCCCGGCTCATAACCCCAGGTGTTGTTAGCCATACCTTCAAAAAAGATACTACCTATCTCGTCCGTTTCTCGCGTACGTTTGCCATCAAGTCTTCAAGCATCCCCTCTATTACCCTCTTTCCCTGGTTGCGTTTTCAATTTGCCTTTTGTCAGGGAAGAGCCGGAAATTATTTAACCTCTTCAGTTGAGGATGTATCGATGCTTCATATCGTGACACAATCTTCAGCACATTCTACAACTTATGTCATCGCTTGCTCCTCTTTTTTTTTACAGTTGGAGAATATAAGTTATTTTCTGACAGTCTGCTAACAGCCAGTTCAATAAGATGATTGTCTTAATCAGAGTTTGATTTCTGGGGATTTGGTATTCCTCTGAATTTATTATTTTTTATCGGATAATGCTTTCCAATATTTTCTTTTAAGCCTGATGTAAAAATGAATGAGTTTTGATAGGACTTATTTTTTTCGCGTGTGGCTGTTTGTTTTTATGAGAGTAAAAAAACAAAAGAAGATATCCCATCTTTATGTTTGGTTTAATAATTTTTCATTGAACCTGGGTGTTTTAAAGAACAATCTATAGTTAAAACATTGCAAGGAAGAAACAGATTACAGATGTGAACAAAAACCATTACCTCTCATTACTAAAGTTTTCTCTTTTCTACTAAACAGCTCTGCATTTTCAGGTGAAACAGGAATTAGTTATGAAAATTGTTTGATACTATGCGACCTTCTGGGAGTTTGGTTGAAAAATGAGTCGGACCTGGCAGATATTTTCTAGTTGAATTTGCTTTGATAAAATTATTAGAAAAGAAAGAAAGAAAAGCTTACATTATATATATATAAAGTTTATACAATGAAACTTCCCAATTTGGACCTATCCCTGGACAGTTTCCTAGGGTAGTAGAACGGACTTAAAATAGTTACATATGCATCCATAAGTTGGACACTTCCAAAAATGAACGCTTTCTGTGGGAACCAGCCGCAAGTGTCCAATTTTCGAAGATTTCACTGTACATAATAACAAATTCTAGTTAAAACTCGTGGAATACTGCCCCCCCCCAAGCCTAAATTTGTGCAATGAATTTAAATCCTACTTTTATCATACTTAATATTTAAAAGTTTAAAATATTACTGAATGAAAAATTATTTTTTCTATCTTAACTCCTTTACTTACTTATTTATTTATTTTTTTAATTATTAATTATTCAACTGTTGTATTCAAGCATACAAAATACGCGATATTTAGTTAAAAGAAACATGACTATTCCATAGTACATTTTTAGAGTATTTAATTACAGTGAAAGAAGTGAGTTTAGTAGAGTGTACAAAGTAATTCTATCATTTGTAAGCTTGATGAAGTTATCGTAAACTTACGTAAAATTAAGAATAGGTGTGTTTCTAATAGTGTATTGCCGTTAACAAAGTCCAGAATTTGTATGTTTTAAAATGAAAAGAGGAGCTTTATTTGAGATACCCCCTTTATTTGGGGGGAGGTTGAATTTTACGTTTCTGTATCTGTGTAATTTTTTGTTATTTTCATGTAACTTTACGTTGAGTAATAGTGATATATATTTTGGAGTGACATAATAAAATAAACCTATATTCTAGCTTGTAAATGAAATGGCACCTCTTTAATGTGAAACATTTCCGAAGGTATTATTATTCCATTACAAACCACTTTAAGATTGGCGTGAACTTTAATTTACTGGTTTAACTTAACTGTTAGCTAAATTTTAGCTTTCCTAAGGTCTACGTTAACAAGGCTTCTTTTTGAAAAAGGTGGATTCTTGAAACTTATTTAAAAAAATTATTTTTCTTTGGGATCTTTATTCAAATAGAGATTGGACGCGAGTCAAAAAATAGGACTGTCTCTTCTCCCAAAACAGCTGAAAAGCTTTGTCTCGTCTCGCTAAATCCTACATTCACATAGTCTCAAGACATTAATAGTGTATTGCCAGTTAGTGTGATTCTAATAGTGTATTGCCGTTAACAAAGTCCAGAATGTGTATGTTTTAAAATAAAAAAAGAACTTTATTTGAGATACCCCCTTTATTGGGGGGGGGGGGGTGATATATTACGTTTTTGTGTCTGTATAATGTTTTATTATTTCCACGTAAATTTTAACAAGAGTCTCCGAAAAACAGTGTTTGCCGCTTTTTTCTAAAAATATGTAAATAACGTAGTAACAGTTATACAAACAATGGCTTGCTGATTAGCGTCGTTTTAAGAAAACAAATCATGAAAACCTTTAGGCTGGCGTAATTTTCAAGAACAATTCAAGAAGGGAAAAAAAAAAAAATCACATCCGCGATGCGATTTGCAGCCAGCTTTATTTTTTTCTTGCCCGCGTTCACCAAACTCCGTATTTCAGATGTATTGTCCGAAAGTTGCAAACCGCAAGTTCACCTGGAGATCCTTCATTTTCGGAAGCGTTTAAGCAAGCGATTAAGAGCTCATTTTTCTTTGGTGCTCATTTTGCCAGTCGATCTTTTCTGTACTGCGACTCTTGGAAAAATAATCAGCGCTTTGATGGCGATCACCTGCCAATGAGTATAAACAATCGACGCCCTAGGGCTGCACGCTGGGGCATAATGAATAATCAATGTACGTCGGATTAATAGCGATTCGATGCCACACTCCCGTCACTTCACATTAGATTCGATACCCCGATAAGAACGCGAAATTTCGTAAAGCGACAGTGTTTGCTTTTCTGTTCGGGCTGAGTTTTAGGTGGGAGGATGGTGCAGATAATTGAATAAAATTTTGATCGATGTCCTCTTCGTTGCATCCAGGCAGTTCAAAACCCCTGGATAACATTCAACTTTGGCGATGGATTTGATAAGGCTGACGGAGTGATACTTTGATTGTGAGGATAGACCGACTAAATCACAGTTCAGTTTACGCTGCGAATAATGCATTTGTTGGAGCTAGTTGCTCTTTCTGATTGGAATTAAATAATTAAAGCCGATTGATTTTTCAGTTTTCTTTGGTGAAAACGGGAATGGTGTCTTGAAGTAAATGATCAAAATGATGTCTTGAAAGTAAAGACTGTTACAACGCATGCAACGTGTTATTGAATAACGTAACAGCAATGATTTAGGTTGGACAGTTGATCATCGTCATCGGAAGATGGAGAAAATATTTGTTCCTGTTAAAGTAGGGGAGGTGGTAGATTTGAGATTTAGATATCTTGCACGTTTTGATAAATTTACCGAATTTTTAACAAACAAAATATAATGGACACAAAACAGTAAAAAAATGTGAATTACCACACAATATTTTAAAGGGTGATTTGAAATTGTAACTTTATTAACAATTACCAAGTTACAGTACGCAAAATTCAAAAATAATTTCTTTAATTCCCCCTTTTAAGTTGCATCGTTTGTGTGTTTATCTAAACAAACAAGAAACAATTTATGTAGAAATATTGCTGCCAATAAAATAAATTTTAAACAACTGCACTGATAGCTGCATAAAAAGACATTTCAACAATCCGAAACAAAGTTCCACCTCTAAGATTACAGTTTCTTTACTTAATATAAAACATTTTTCAATAACAAACACGTTTCAGCTGCAATTCAACTGTCAAAGTTCTGTTAAAGTAATAATTTGAAAGATCTTGGGCCATTTGTTTGGAAGTTTATTATATTTGGTTCCATTTAAATATTTAAATAAAAATCAATGGTAATATGTATGCGAATGTTTAATTCTAAGGAAATAATTGGGATAATACCAATTTTCCATAAACTTAAAATTCTGGGTTAGTAAAAAATAGTCATAAAAACAATAAAGCATTTATGAAAAGTAAAAGAAAAAATGAACGTGATAAATTGATAATTAAAGACAATTAACTTGCCTTGTATTTCTGTTCACAAAATACCATATTACTTTCGCCCGAAGCAAACTTCCCTCATTGATATAGTATTTTATTTTGCCATTTTATAATCTTTTTAATTTTTTTTTTCAAGGTGTCTCATAAACATGGAGAAACAAGACATTTAATGATCCTTACAGTTATCTGCTACGAAACAAATCTCATCACACTTATCATGTTCCCCATAATTGAAAAACGTTCCACACACGCACATATATATTATACATATAAAGGTTTATCTAGAAGGCCATCCTGTCTTGTTAATTTTCCCTAACACTTGTACACATCATTGGCCAGTAGAGTAAAGGCACATTAACGAGATATTAAATCACTATGGAGGTCCATCCAATCTCCGAAAAAGTTATTAGCCGAGAAAATGGGAAAAAAAAAAAAGTAATTGTCGCGAGTACCAGAAGAATACGCGGCTATTGAGCAATTTTCTGTGACCCGAGGCCCCCTTTTTAAAAGGAAGATATTAATAGCTCATTAATTCACTGTCATATTTGCGTCAACTCTCTATTGACTTTCTCCGCGGTGAACTTGGCCTGTTCTCTATTAGTCAGCGGTTGCCTGGGTCCCACGGTCTTCATTTATTGAAAACTTTTGCGGCCGCTTTTCGGAGTCAAGTTTGAACTGATGGTAATTGGTAGTACAATTAGTAGATTCGGTAATGGATACTAATTTTTTTTTTTTTTTTTTGCTCTATTTGATGCAATCTTTTGAGGACGCAAAGGATTTTTTTGTACTTTCATTGTGACTCTTCCAAGCTATTTTGTTTTACAGTGAAATTTAAAGTATTCATAATTAAAGAAAAGTGTATTTTACCTTGCGTGAATAATTTTGTAAAACGAACATCATTTATTTCACGCTTCCATTATGCAAATGATGCAAATAAACAGAATCACAGACTTCAGGCACCTACAATGTATAATTGAAAGGTTTAGAAAGGCGACTTACGAAAACCATAAGCAATTAAAAAAACAGACTACCCTACTAGCAATTTTGCTCGGGCCATCATCGGCTGGCTACGTGGCCGGTGGTCGCCCGAGCAAAATGCTAGTAGGGTATGCACTTATGTGATATTCACTAAGCTTAGAAGAAATATTCCAAAAACTGCATTGTTTGTATGAGTGATGCAATTGCATAGTGCGTTTTTTGACTGCCCCACAAAAAATATTTAATGAAATATAGAACATTTATAGTATACTGTATAATGAATCGGCAAATTGCCAAATTATTCGTCAGATTCCCAATGATTTACAGAATCGAATCCGTGTGGATTTTGTGTTATACTACATGATAATGTATACACATAAAAGTGAATGCAGAATTTGGCTAAAATTAGGTAATATTAAACATGAAAAAGATTCTAAAATAAATAATCACTTTTAATTTAAAATCTCGGTGCAAAGCAATTTTTGGATACAATTGTGAATTAAAGTAATCATATTTGTACGCAGCGGAACCTTCTAAGTTGGACACCCCCATAACTTGGACACTTTTCTGGGAAGGGAAACGTGCCCATAATATAGAAATATACCTCTATAACTTGGACCCCTCTGAAAATTGGACACTTTTTAAAGAAACCGCAGGTGTCCAACTTAGGGAGGTTTCACTATATCTGTAAATAAACTAATTCCACTAAGATAAACGAGTATTTATATTTGATTGTTTAAGAGATAGCAAAATCATATCGATAATAACAGTATACATTTGGCTTGAAAAGAGTGAGAGAGAGAATTAGTTATAAGATTGCATTTGTCCGACTATGAATTTTAATCTTCTAAAGTTAAATATTTCAAAACTACACCATGAAAGAATCGGTGTTATATTTATTAAATAACGAAAAATATTCTTAAAACACTAATTTTGGCTAAATGTGTAGTAAATGATGTTTTTGAGAAAGCGTAAAGGTCATTGAGTCTTAAAATATATGTGCATAAAGGTCATGTTACTATAAAATCAGAAGCGGCGTTCAATGTGATAAAATCAATCTGATACTATAAAAAAAAAAAGTTTTTTGTTCCCCCCAGGATCTGCCTCATATGCATCATTCCTCTTGTTCCTGCATCGTATAACAGCAACATCGTAATCTCTCTAAAATAAACTCTCAACTTATCTTCCCTCAAGTGAATGATAGTGGGCAACGTGGTTTGTGAGCCTTCTCTCGGAGATTCAGATAAAAAAAAAGCTCTCCTTTTCATTCCCAAGCATCATTCAGCCAAATCTATTGTATCCCAAATGGACATTGAATCAACGACAAAACCGCGGGTCCGGGACAGTCTGTGCCGAAGCACCTCGGACACAAAGGCCAAACCCACAGAGTGCCCGCATAACAAATGGACCTGGCTAGTAATTACAGATTTTTATTTTATTTTTTCTTATTTCCCCCCGGCTCCGTGGCTATGCTATCTGCATGGTCAGAGTCCGAGCTTCCTTTGACATCTGAAATATAGATTCAGGGGGAACCGGTGATTATCCAGGTATGCAAAGAGTTGTTGCACACCCACCCCTGTCTCATTTCTTCTTTCTATTCGACTTATCGGCGACATCTATCGGTGCACGACTTTTCGGTGAGTTTTGTTCTTGGGGTTTTGTTGTGGCTAGGTCCGGCTGACTTTTGCCGACCAAATGAAGGGTTGAGTTTCTTTTCTTTCGGCCCCATAGATCACTGCTGCTTTTACACCAGAGAATCGAGGCGCTGATGATGAATACGGCGGGGAAGTTCTCCTAAGTGAGCAGTGCTTTTTTTCCTGATCTTGTGCTATGCGCTTTCTGTTTGTTCAATTTATTGATGTATACTTACTTTCAGGAGTTTGAATTTCTGTTTTTAGACGGAATAACACATTTCAGCCCTTTAAAAGAAATAATAACTATAACAAAAAATTGTTTATCTATTTTTTCTTTCCTTTTTACTATGCAGCTTAAAATAAACTTTATTTTATTTTATTTCTTATAACTACTGACACTTCTAAAAATCGACAGATTTGATTTTCAAGTAATTTGTGCCTATTGTTATTTACCAGACCTAAATATTTTCTTCATAATCTTGACATGTCTCTACTTGATTTGACTGTGACAGGAATAACCTAGCGTCGCCATAGCGTAGCGTTGCCAAATCACACACAAACAAGGAATAACCTATACCTGCTTTTTTAAAAGCTTCTTTAAAAGGTGTAAAGGCTCTAAAAGGTCAAAAGACACGAAGAAATGAAGCACAATCTAAACTGGACATTAGATTGGTACTTAAAAATTCATTGTATAATGTGAACAGTTACTGCTGTTAATTTCTGAAAATGATAATGTTTTATCTGAGTTTTAATAGATTTCATATAATCAATTCCTAAGCACATCCATTCGGTAATTTCCAAACTTTTCTTGGACTTGGATTAATACAATACACAGGAAATATTAGCCCGTTTATGTACTTCAGTCAGGTGAGAGTAAAGCTGAACGAACGTTCTATGCATTGTTTCCTTATTCCAATCATTGTCTATAGACATGCATTAGACAACAGAACATATCTGTTAAACAAACTGTATCATTTTTAAGACATTCATTAGATCATATTGTGGGTAATCCCAGTATATACATATACTGACTGAAAAACAGAAAAATAACAACTCGTTAAAAATTTCAAAATCATGACCGAAGAGAAAGAATAATTTCATTGAATTGTGGCCTTAAAAACATAAATTAGTGATGTTGTAATAAAAACTGAAAAATTGAATTTAAAAAAACATTTCCTTTTACGGCTTCTTTTGCAGAACATGCTATAAAAGATCTGAAGGTAATCCTGGTTTTGTTTTAAACTATAACGAAAAAACCTATGTTCAAGACTTCCAGAGGAAAGTATGAAAATATTCAAACTATTTCAAAAATTTATTCAAGGCGATGACTTCAGTACATTGTTACTTTTAGATTGTCAGTAGTACGATAGTGTGGCATCCGATAGCCAGGTATGTTGGAATAGATGGTAATCATCAGTAAATTAGAGTGGTATTCTTGCTATTCTTGATGGTTCAAGCAATAATCTAAATTATACGTTATGTTTTTTAGAGTGGGAGAAGAGAAGAAAATAAACATA
Source organism: Cheiracanthium punctorium (assembly GCA_038373885.1). Taxonomy (NCBI): domain Eukaryota; kingdom Metazoa; phylum Arthropoda; class Arachnida; order Araneae; family Cheiracanthiidae; genus Cheiracanthium; species Cheiracanthium punctorium. Next base: position 243,331 of record JAWZYV010016579.1, on the reverse strand, counting down.
TTCCCTGGCGGATAAAGGTCGCCACTTAATGCCAAAATCTTAGGTTTAATCTATAGGAATTACTTTTTCAATACTTGAAAAGCCTGTTTCATTGTAGGATGCGATGTCTGGTGGGCGTTATGATATGAAATCATAAATCTAAAATTTGATTTTTAGAGATATAGCGGTCGCCCAAATGAAAGTGGCACTACAGTCGGTGTGGCAAATGGTTTTATAGTAATATTGCTGTATCGACTGTAGTGACACTTTCATTTGGCGACCTCTATACATAAAGCCTTTACGTAGCTGTTGTTTATTCTTTAAAATCTATTATAAATAAAATCATCTGTTCGCTTTAGACATAAAATTCTCGGCTGTATAAATCCCCCTTTCTTCATTGTACTTTGTAAGCTTTATTAGCTGTAGCACTTGAGCATTATCCTTGTTAAAAAAGTAAAACGTTAAAAAATAAAACTTTACAGTGTCCTACTTAAAAGTGTCCTATTTAAGAAACATAATAAGTATCAGTTTTATTTTAATACAATATTTTAATAAATGTTCAAGTCTTTATTTTTGCATAACAAAAAATGCATTTTTCCCTGCTGAAAATTTTTAAATGTGGATGTTACCGAAATTAATTCCTAAATAACCTAGCAATTAAATCACTGTCGTAATTTTTAAAAAATGCAACCGAAGTTGTATAAGTAGTTTTATTATCCCTTAGACTTGATTTCTGAGATAATATTTTCACTAATCGTTAATTTAATTAAAAATTATTGTACGTGTGTTAAAAATAAAATATACTCTGAGGTTATGTTGTTCTGTTTCTCTAATAGGATCTCAATCAGAAATAAGGAAACGTACTAAGTAAATTTGGCTCGTACAAAACTTCTTGGTAACATGAGGGCATACACAGAAATATGTTTGACATTGACTATTTACTACTTTTGATAATGACCTCAGTTCCATTAGTTTTAAAAAACGTTTTAAACTTTAGCGTCTTAGGCAGCGTTTTACTGAATTTCACTGAGAGCAAAATGATATACTTTCTACTGAAGCTCTTGATGTGACTTTTTTGGTTTTTGCTTTGGTTAAGAGAAATAAATAAATTCTTGTTATAGTCCTTGGATCAAAAACCCAACACCAACAAATTCCAGCAAAAAGTTGATCCATTGCTCGCAAACCTAGTCCTAGAATTTGCATCCCGTTATATAAAATAAACCGCATTTAATGTCTTTAAAAACATCTTTACCAATGCAACGCTTATGAATGTATATTAGCATTCATGAGAATTGCATTGGGCAAAGGTCTCCAATAACCATAATGACATAGCGATTCATTAATAAACAATTTCGTTGGTTTCTCTCCCTCCTCCTTCTAAGTACTTGGTGCATTCTTTACTCAACTTATTTGTTTCGAAACAAAATTTCATTACTTAAAAATGCATTTATTATGTAGAAAATATATCATGTTTTTATGATTACATATCTGTTAAATTGAAACATACCATTGTACTGAACTGACCTCTTGTTTAAGAGGCACAAAAATGGCTTGCTTATGCGCACGTGTTCCTACATCTCTTCGTCGTCTAATTCATTTTTTAAAGCGGTAAACGTGGAATGTTATTTGGAAGAAACGTGAGACTGGTTTTAGAATGTCACTAGAGAAATAATTGAATATCATTTTTTTTTTTCTTTTTCCCTTGTATGAATGTAGCATCTAGTTATATATACGTGTGGAACTGTTTCAATGGGTGTATTGAAAACAAAAAGAAAAAAAACTTTAATGGAATTGAAAAAATACTTTGTTACTTTTTCAGCGGTATAAGTTTTGTTATACGCTTGTACGAAGAGCTACTTTGTATACTCCATTGAAGCGGACATAACTAACGACTGACTCAGTGGATGTCGTTAGAATGTGTGTAAACAGAGTATTATTAAATTGTTTTTATAATATATGTATTAATATGCAATAGTTTTTTTTAAAGATTACTTCATCTAATGACTTTTGATGCTCGATATTTTACTTAAACGAGTATACGTGACGAGCACAACGTTTGATTTGAACTCGACCTCTGAAGGCATTCGGGGGATACAAGGATGAGACTTTGAAAAGCTGTGCTCTTTCAGAAGCATAATTATTTTTTGTTAAAATTACATTAAAGTTTTCGAATTGAACGGTTTTCTCTGGGGGAATTCAGTCTTCTATGAAGGAGACTACAATTCATGTGCTAAAATATTCTGCACCATGGAAGAGATGGTGCCAATGGAAGACAATAGAGAAGTGAGGTGTCCTTCTTTATTACGTGGAGTGGAATAGATATACTCTGAAGAAATTTTTACTGCGTAGTGGAACGACGGGTAGGCAGTGTCTAACCATAAACATCACTTTTGTTAGCAGTCTGCTAATATAAATTTCACGTAAATTACAACTTGTAACATATAACAAAGCCAGTGCTCCAAATCTATCTCCCAAAATGCAAACCCGCAGCTATATATGCTCCCTCAACTTTGTAAGGATATTTATTTTGGTTGTATACTTTTTCCAATCCCCTCACTTTCTTCACTTTTTTTTTTTTTTTCCCGACGACATCCCCCTTTCCCGCGGACAAACTTTTTCACAAAATTAGCGGTTGAAGTTCTGAGGGTTCATCCTCGCAGGGTTCCATGTGTGACATGATGACCTGATGGTCACAGTCCATTACATGGGCCCCCTCGAAACACGGCCCCCTCACCTGAAGTTTGTTGGAGGGGCGGTGCCTTTTCGAATCCTCCGACCCGCTGTCGTCGTCCCTCTGTTGTTGGTGGTGGGTAGCTGTGGTTTTCTCCAGGTAAGTTTTAGTTTACGCTTTTGACATCCCAGAGTGCAGAAGTCAGGTCATACCGCTCTCGGAGAAGTCGCTTCATTTCACCGTGGTTTTCTCACCAGAAACTTTGCCGTGTTTCTTTGATCTTGTGGGGTTATCGTGTAACGTAATTGAAGGTAAGCTGCTAAGTTGTGCATTTGCTTTTGGGAAGAGTTGAATCTTTGTTCGAAAAAGTACTGTGGTATTTTCTGAGTAGCGAAGTCGGTTAAAAATCGAAGTGATGATTCTGGTGGAAATTACGATTATATCTGTTAGCGATTTTTAAAAGTAGCTTACTCAATCAATGATGAGAAGGGGGGGGGGGTGATTTATTTCAATTTTGAAATTTTGTTTTGATCTCGCACTGTTTTCTAGCATCCCTTTCACAAAAATTACGAAATGTGTTTTAAACTGCTTGTAATTGCTTGACGAAAATCATGAAGATTATATCATGAATTATTTTACAGTCTAACCATAAATTAATTTTATGACTCCCGTCATCCTCTTCCTTTCATTTTTACCTATACACAACGATATATTTATGCTTATTTAAAAAAAAAAAAAAAAATTGTATGCAATCATGTTAAGAATTAGTATATTGTGTTTTATTTTGTGTAAAAGGAGTATTTTCTCATAATTATTTTTTAATAGTCTTATTATAAAATTCTTTTCTCTCTCTCTCCCTCTTTCTCTTCAATAATTTCTATTGTGCTATGAAAATAGTTAACTTTCTGTATTCAGAAAATTATATAGCATTAAAAAATATAAATTATTTAATTCAATAACTCGTAACTTGATAAACTCAAAATATTATGCTACTTATTAGTTAATCTTTTGATATATGTGCGTTCCTTCATGTTTAATATTTGTTTATTATGTAATTTACTTATGCAATCGACAGGGATACATTTTCTTTACTTTAATATTTTTATATGAAATTTTGATTTTGAATAATGCGCTTATTTTAAATTTACCTATTGTAATTTTTATCAGCTACTATCGAAACATGAAATAAAAATTTTAAACTAAAAAAATATAGATTTGGAAGCTTTTTTAATCTGTCCCTAAGCAATTTTAAAGAAAACTGTTTGCTATTCAAAATAATTGCAGTTCAATGGTTTTTGAGAGAAACGAGTTTTTGAATATTTCCTCTTCTTTCGACTTTCTACTCAAATTATTTATTATTAAACATGCATGTATATCAGTCTGCGAAAAAATTTTATTTATTTAACTTTATTTTTCTGGGATGTTTTTATATATATTGTTTTTTTTTTTATGTGTTCATTGTTCACCGCACTGTGGGCTGTAGATCTGTCAGTATTATGTAATATTAAAAGCAAGTGTTGTACACCTGTGCCGCTAATAGTGCAAACAGCTAACTATCTGTTTTCTTATGAGTTTGATTTATAGCAGTGTACTAGAAAAAAAAAAAATGTTTCTCAGGTTTTAGGGTTTTAGGCTTTCAAAATCCAATTTTAAAGTTAGACCCAAAATATTACGATTTTAAAGTTTACGCAGTAATCACAGGAAATAAGTTAGTCACATTTTACAGTAAGCAGTGCTCATTTCAGCGCAAATGCTTGCACAGACTTTATCTATCTATAAAAAAATCATGAACCCTCCTGTAAAACTGTCCATTATAAAAATCAAACATTTTTTTTAAAAACCACTGAATGAGAAATGTGCTTGATTATATCATTTTAACTGGAATACATATTAGGAAAGGGACGAAGCCCCACCCCTCCTCCGTCGGGCTTTATTCCTAAGTGTATCACTAACAAACCTACGTATGTGGTCTTTTTAACCCTTTGAAGGGCAAGAATTTTCATCCCATTCTCATAGATTTTGCAGTAAATTTCCGACATTAATAACTAATTTTAAACTTTACCTAAATATGCCAATAAAAAAAATGAAAAATTCATACATCTTTATGTTATCTGTAAGCATTTTGAGGAAGCAATATTAATTATTCTTGAAGCAGAGGCAGCGGAAATGTGACTGGTATATTTTTGTGATCAGTGGTGAAGGGCACTGAAATGAGTGGTTTCGCTGTAAAACCTCCGCACGTTAAGGGATTAAGAATAATTTAATTAAAACTTTTATATTTCTGTTTTTGATTATTAAGCATTTATTTATATGAGTTTCTATTTCTTTCTCTCCAGCGTTGGACAAGCTGGGTTTCCGCCATCTGTACAACTGCCACCAAGTGGAACTGGTCCAGCCGAGCATAGCGTTTGACGTGGCCTCCCTCATGCTGTACGGCACCCAGGCCATCCCCGTCCGCCTCAAGATCTTGCTGGACAGGCTATTCAGCGTCCTGCAGCACGAAGAGGTCCTGCAGGTGCTGCACGGATTCGGCTGGACGTACGAAGACTACGCTAGAGGGTACATCGTGCAGGTAGTACGCCGTCTTGCTGCACTTTAATATTTTTAAAATGCTCTTTTATGCTGAGTTGAATTTCTGATCGTTCTTTCGCGGTGCCACACTTCTGTGAATTCATGTATTTTGTATAGTACAACCTCCCTTCTTGGATAATTTTTCGGAGGAAAGGGATCGAGCTCAGTGGCGTAGCCAGAAATTTTTATTGGGGGGGGTTACGACTACTACAACTCACGTAAATGTATACGTGTGTGTGATAAGGGAGTGAAGAATAAACATTTTCTATGACAAAAAAAAAATTCCTCATTGGGGGGGAGGGGGTTATAACCAGTGATGTAGTCCTGAGAAAGAAAGTGGGGGGACGCTCGTTTTTGACTAATTAAACTTAAATACGAGTAATTAGTTAAATGTAAGTATTGCTAAATATAATTAATCAAATCGTTAATTTTGATTATTTATTAATTCATCGTTAGTTTTTGGAGTAATTAATTACATTTTTATCGTAAAAGCAATGTAACTTTTGATCAACAGTCCATCAAGAAAAACAATTTTTCAATCTACCACTGTCAACAAATCAACCGTCAAAATAACTGGATTATTACTTTTTTTTATTTGTAGTACTGGACCCCTTGCTAGCTAAGTTTCCCCTCCCCCAAACCATTTGGGGAAGACACTCTTTGACGAAGAGTGCCTTTCACAAGACGACAATTCAATTTCTAAGCATATGTTTACATTATTTAGCATTTACAAAGAAAGTAAGCCCAAGTGGTCCAAAAAGGTCGTTTTGGTTGCCCTTTTTAAACAGAATTACCAAATGAAAATTTTATTACAATAAAAAGAAGTTAGAGCGTCCCCTTGTAAGCAAAAAAGTGGGGGGGGGGCGCGTAAGCTCAAATAAAAAAGTAAGAGGACGGCGTCCCTCCACGTCCCCCTCGACTACACCGCTGTTGCGACCCCTATCTCCCCCCTGGCTACACCACTGATCGAGCTCATAACATTTACATACACATAATTGATGATTGGATACTTTTGTGAAAACTGCAAATGTCCAATTTTTTTAGATTTAACTGTTCTAATATTCAGGGCCCGATCATGACCAACCAAGGCCAAAGTTATTGATGAATTTAGGGAGCCTCATATATATATATATTTCTAAATTCTAAATTCCATCTATATTCTAAAATTTGTTTTATTTTTCATAAAATTTTGATATAAAAAAGAATATTTCAGAACAATATTTGAAGTTGGGGGCCCTTTTAAGCAGGAGGCCCTGGGCAAAGTCCCGATTTGCCCATGCAATAATAAGGCTCTGCTAATATTTTCGTTAATCAATCACTGTCGGAGGTGACTGCATAGTAACCCTTCGAGCTGAGATCTGAGGTATCGCGTTAAGAAACTGTCAGTTTTTTTTAGAATGCTTTTTATTGAGTTATATCTCCAGTCATCATTCATTTCGCTTGCTGAAATTTTTGTAGAACAAACATAGGTATAACATGATTATATTTTTAGTCAATAATTTAAAAATCAAAGTTAAAAAAATATTTTTTAAACTTAATAGAATGCATGTATTGGTTCCCTTAACCTGTAGGAAAACCAGGTATTAAGAGCCTCTAGAAACCAATTTCCAGATTCCTAAAACGTTTAAGTATTCGAGGCTTGATTAACACCTTTAGATGAACTTTAAACAATCAGAAGTTAAAAAGCCTCGAATGCTTTTAATTTTTTTTAAATTGAAAATTCGCTTTTACTGGCTCCTCATATCTTGTTTCTTACCTTTCAGAATGCCTATAAGTTTCTTATTTTTATATTTTAAACAAGACATGATAACAAATTTTACGATATATTCCTTGTTTTGCTTCATTTAAATACTTGAAAGATCAAGTTGTCTCATACATTATCGAAAGTGGAAGACACATCAAAAGTCGGTACGGCATTATGTTTAACTTTAAAAAAATAAATAAAATAGAAATGTATTGTAGTCCTGTAGTATTTATAATATTTAAATATTTTTTTGCATAATCGAAATACTTTTGACAATTTTCCATCAATTTTTATTCCTATTTCTAACTTTTTCTTTAATCTATTTTAAAACAGTATATCGTTCATTAATAAAATGAAAGAGCAAAAACGGGAACATTTTCTTTTTTTTTTATGTTATCATTGTGTGTTCATGAACTATTTTGAATGTTCTTTCAAACTCTCAACCTTTTGTGAAACTACTCTTATAATCCCATGTCTCTCACTGAAAATGTTTGTATCACTGCATTTCTTCTGCATTATTTGCTGATTCCATGTGTCTGCTCGAGACTTCAAAACTTAACCCTTTAATTTAAAGTATTCAAAGTATTTTAGCATACATGTTCCCCTTCTTGTCTTAAAACTATATCGATATGGACTGAATCAAACGGGAATCCCTTATCGAAACTCCTCTGCCTTTTCAAGATATAACTTACCTGTTTAGTAAAATGCAAATCAACTGGCGTTATTTATTCCATTCCGGCTTGATCGGGAGGGAAAATGATCAATCCGAAACTATGCTCTGATACCTGATGAGTTCCCCTCTCATCTCCCATACTGACCACCACAACTGTCCACTCTTTAAAGTATGCGCATCTCCCAGCGCTTTCTCTCTCGCTCTCTCCTCTCCTTCCCCCGGCATGTGCTGCATTTTACGGGGGCCAAAGTCTGCCATCACGGAATCCCACGGAACTGGCATCGTATTTCATGCTAATTCCGCCTTTTCCGTTGAAAGGCAGGCTTCAGAGAGAGAGAGAGAGAGTCCGTCCACCATACTGGCATCTCTTCGGCCTGCTGTCCAATTAATTTCAAATGGAAGCGAACCGCCGACTTTGGGGGGGTTGACTCTGCTTCGTGGCTGTGTAACCCCTGGAAACATCCGTGGGAAGAATATTGTTTAAGACGAGTCTCTCGGACGTTGATGATGCTAAAGGGTCAGTCACGCCAATGTCCACTCTAACCGTGGTAAATCGTGACGAGTGACGATTTAGAGAGCGCATCTCTGCTTAAGTTACATCATCAGCGTAGGTGCTGGTGGCTGGCTGCCTGAACAGAAAGCTACGAGCTTTGCTGGGAAGGTTGATGGAGGGGGGGTGGAGGAGGTATGTACACAGTAAATTCTGACTAATGGTTGAAGATTTGAAATGTTGGACAATGTTTGGCCATTTGTAGTGGCCGGTGGCTTTGGCGTTAACGTGCAGATTTGCGTTTCCCAGAATAACATCGTGTCAAGAAAAAGCTAGGCGGCTTAGCAAACCTCATTTCTCATTTCTCAAGATTTTCGTGCATTGTTGGAGACACATTATTGGAATATAGGTATTAGGTTTTGTGTATTGAAAAGAGATGGTTTGATTTATTAGATTTCATCGTTCTAATCAAGATTTTCAAAATAGATAATAAGATGTCACGTCACTTTGGATATTTTATACCCACTTTGTAAGGAATATGTTTTATTCAATAATTCCGTTTTTCTCAATAGCTTAGTGAATTCCAAAGATTCGGTTTATTATCATTGTTTGTCAAAGTTATTCTCTTGAACTAATAGTTATGAGAATATTACTGAATACCATTAATATAAATTGGTTTACTCTAAAAATTATCTACAATTGCTTTGATTGTACAATAGAAACTAACAGTATTCATGCGCAAATAAATAATTAAGCAAGTTAAACTGTTAGAGAAATTATTCATGCAAATGCAAGTTTTGTAAGTTGTTTAAGGTTTTGAATCTTTTTCGACTTGCGTAATTAATTTTCTACATTAGTATGATAAGTTTTGCTGTAACAAAGATGTACAAAATCCTTTCCCGAAAATTTTTAGCTTCTGCACGTTTTTATTTATTTATTTATTTATTTATTTATTGCTGATCAAAGCATGGAGAATAAAGATTTTCAAGTTTCATTCTCATTTTTACAGGACCAAATTGTTCATTAATTTCTGATGAAAATTCATGAAAAGTTTGATAATTTCTCTTGATAATTCTTAATGATTTAGCTTTAAATGATTTGAATAACATGCAATAAAATATATGCTTTGCTTTTATTTTTCATTTCTTTTAAAATGATCTCATCTTATAGTTTACCTACATCAACTGCAAAGTAGTTTAAAAGAAGCGGTAATACTCCATTTTTCTTGGCTTCTTGAAGCTTGGCTACGATTTGATTACGGTTTCTAGAGCAGCTTCTGGCTTTTGATAATTCCTCCTGTAGGAGCTTCCAGTAGTTCTTACAGAGGAACTACCAGAAGCAGTTTGCAGCTGTTTATTTTAACTGATAGCCGATCATCATACGTATAATTCTCCCGCGGGTGTGCTATCTTCCTTCCTACAACCCAAGAGATTGGAAGAAGTTTAGAGCTTTTCAGTAAATTATTTGCTAGATGTGATGATTCGTTTATAATCTACATGCATGTCTACGGGGTCTGAGACATTGAATTATACAATAGAATGCAATAGTATTTTTTTACTATTAGGGAACAGTAGTATACAATACAATAGCATTTTTTAAATTTGTTTTTAATATTTTGAAAGTATATTTTCAGTTCGTAATCGAAATGTTCTTGGTGTATTTGTGTGTGTGTGTGAACTGCACCAAAGACCCAAGAGTAAGGCTATTTACTGTAGGACACTACTGTGCATAAATGAGGGGAGATATTTATAGTATTGAGTTATACAAACAGAAAATAAGGATTTGACTTTTTAATTATTATACCTTAAATTTAAGTGTTCCCTAATAGTAAATTTGTGAATTAATTTATAAGTTTAGTTGATATAATTTTAAGAGAGAAAGAAGAAAAAATTAAGTTTTTATTCAGTACCGGGAGCAGGGGGCGTAGCCAGAAATTTTTCATGAGGGGGGGGGGTTACGACTACTATAACTCGTATATGTATACGTGTGTGTGATAATGTAGTGAAAAATATACATTTTGTATGGCAAAGAATTTCTCATTGGGGGTTATGACCTCCCTCCCCCCCCCCCTTGGCTACGCCCCTGATCGGGAGGTAAAAAATTCAAATAGTTTCTTTAAGTAAAAATAAAATAAAATAGGTAAATTTGTTTCTTAAGTACTCTTAGTTTTACAGTTACTTTTAATATTCTGTCCTGGATTTTGCTAGTAATTTTTATTTTTTACCGAATGATTTTTGCTTTGTAAACTGAGTCAATTAAAGATTAACACAAATACTGGGATAATAAAGCACCTTACGTATAGTAACCCTGGGACCTTTGGACAAAAATTCCCTAACCATCGAAACCACATGTAAAGAATGATTTTTATAACGGGATTAGTTTCTAATATCATCATTTTCATGTCACAAAAGTTAATTAGACTGAAATTTATAGTTTTTAGATCTACATCCAAGAGGTTTAAATAGACATTCATTAAAAATTTTAAAATTGTGTTCGAAAAATCTCACTGAAAATATTTTCTCCAATATCATTCTTAATTTAAGATTAGCGGTACTGTTAATGAATGTAAAACCACTACAAGTTATACTCCGGAGCAAAAGAAACCCTTTTGTGAAATAAATCTTTACCTGAAATCTGAACAGCTTCAATGATGAGTGTATAGATACGTGCGTGTTTTCGTGCGTGTGTGTGTGTGTGTTATGTGAACCAAACAGATCCATATTACTGTAAGCCTGCGACTAATATGGAAATTTTAGTTTTGGTGTTCTGTTTGTTGTAGATCAATGTTCTAATTTCGGAGATATACTTGATAAAATCTTGGTTTAGGCTGCCTCTGCTCGACTCTGGAGGATTACACCTAAATCTTGATGCTTTTCAAAGACTGACAACACATTATTTGGAATCAGAGCCATTGCTAAGACTTTTTTTAGGGGAAGGGGGGGGGGAGATATCGATAAACTTCCAAGTCAAATATCGGTTTTAACCAACTTATTTATTTTTTATCAACAATATTACCAACTTTTTACTTTTGCCAACTAAATTTGCAGAAAGAAATTAAAAGAAATAATTTTGGCAAGCGTACCAGAGATGGAAAGTAAATTATAGTTTTCGTTAATTTTTTAATTTTTTTTTTTACCAAGTTTGACATCTAGGTATCTAGTTTTGCCAAGTACAATTGAATTTCGCGAGTGTTAGTGAGACACCCCCCCCCCCTTTAGCAAGGGCCCTGTTTGGAATCAGTTTCATCTTAAAATGCAAGTATAAAACCATGCACATTCCTTTGTAAATAAGTATAGAGATTTTGCAGTAATCGCTCATCATAAGAAAGATTTAGGGAGCAGAAAAAAAATCAGCAATCCACCGTAACCGATTTTGCTCTTGCCCCACTTACTACATCACCACCTACTCCCCAAGCATCCCAGAAGTATAACGCCGAACTACGTGTTGACGTCTTTTCCTACGATTTCGGAGATACGCGCTTTTAAGACGTAATCACCGAGGCCTTTCGGGGCCCCGAAAAGACGGGAGGAACGGGCGATGACGGGGGCCTGTTGGTGATGATATTTTTACACACTTGGCATCTGTGTCCCTGCGAGAAATATTTACAAGACGCTGTCAGGAGACTGGAAGAAATGTTGCCCATTAGAGCATGTGTCCAGGTTTGCGTCGTAATTTTCCGGAAAACCGTTTGGGTATTTGTATGCGCCGAGTCTATATATACCACTTGGTGCGTTCGATTTTTCAGACATCCGCATCTGACAAATCACCCCCCCCGCCAACGCAAAATGCCTTCGAGTAGTGACAGATATCTTAAGCTCGTGCCCTTGAGTTGAGTTTGAACTTTTTTCTGTTTTATTGTTCTCGGGGATTGATTATTTTTGTGTGTGCGTGTTTGTGTGCATGTTCGAGCTGCTATCTGCAAAGTAGGTATTTCATGTAATAATTTTGTCATTGGAGGATTAAGCAATGCATTTTTATTTATTTTTACACGCCTGCTATGTTTTCCGCTGCATTAGCCGACTCGATTTTTTAGTGATGTACTAATGTTACGAGGTTTTCATCGTCAAGTCTCTGGATAAAGCCAGCTAGAAGCGTAAAAATTTTCTCAGTACTGCAGCCCTCTGTCTTATCCGTTTAGTATCTGCCTTTTTCCATGTAAACGAGACAATTACTAGCAAGCTATGTTACGTAAATAGACAACAGCGTTAACCACAAGAGGAAGTTGGCAACATCTGCTATATAACGATTTCTTCTGAGTCTCTTTAAAACAGCCAAATTACGAACCAGTAACAGCCCAGCAAACACACACAGGTTCTCTGAACGTCTATTAGCGTTCAGAAGACGTTTTCTGAACGTTAATAGACGTTCAGAGAACCTGTGTGTGTTTGCTGGGAAGTGTGTGTGAATGAGTTAGTTTATTGTTTGGAACTCTCTATTCTGCCTTTTGCACCTTTTGTGCTACCTTCTATTTTTTTCTGGCCTACATGCCTTATGTACTATAATACTGTAAATGATATTAGCTGTGTAAAAACTCTGTGCTCCCCGTAACATAGTTTGAGAAATTATGCTATGTGCAAAAAACTTTTAGACACAGTAAAACTTTAGAAAAGAACAGAGTGGTACTTTGCTGCTTTATTTAGATGACACTTGATTGATATAACGTAAGCAGAAAAAAATACATAGTAAAGAAATTGAGAGTAGTAACTTTTTAAATAAAAGTTTAACTGTCAGAGCATATTTTCTTTTAGTTTCGTACTATTAAACTATAACATTTGTATAAGTGATAGCTTGGAGGTGGACTCGTCTACATTTTAGCCTTTTTTGTAAATGTTTACAAAAGTTATAGGAGAAGGAAACTTCTGGAGAGTTTTAATTTTTAAATTTCCGCCTGGAGATGTCTGAAAACTACCGTGTTATGTTTATATATAACTCTACTCTTACTAATTTAAATTTCCCACGTCTAAATAATTATAAGATATTTAGTGATGTATCGGTTTTCTCCAGATGTATCGTGAATACGTGTTAGAACCCCTTAAAAAGTCCACCGACCATGGCACATTCCCTCATAGCCAGAAAGCCCTTGCGTAGCTTAGCCTTTACCGATTAACGGAACAAACAAATCTAATGCTGTAGGATTGAAATAAATGGGCTGTACATTTCGAAAATTTCAGCTAGAGTTTAAGGCTAGCGTTAAGATAACTAGTGTTTAAGGTTCATATGAACTCTTTTTGCAATACACTTTAGTAAAGAACAGAGAGGATGAGTGTTGTATTTTGTGAGGTACACATACACTGGTGAGGCGAAGGAGCAAATCATCTTACGAAAATAGCCCCCAATCCCTTTGTTGAACTCTCTCGCTGCCTGCCGCAGAAATAGGCTATCTCGACCGATAATCGCGGGCACCTTTTTTTCGAGATCAAAAGAATTCCCATGTTTATATAGGTACAGTTCTCTTAGTGCTCGCAGTCCTCCCACATGTGTAGACATCAACGCGAAGCAGTGCAGCGCTGCCTCGCCAGTGTGTACTCACCCTAATCATACAGCTTTTTCACACTATAGAGATATAATTGTGGAATGTGCGACAGCACAGAGATTTGTTTCTTTGTCATCAGTGGCGTAGGAAAGGATTAGGGGGTCGAGAGAGAGAAGTAAAGAAAAATATTGAATTTGCTATGCCCATGTTTCTTAGGACAGGGCAGCCAACGTCACCGAAGGCTATAGTTTAGAGGTACATTCCTCAAAAAAGTATTCCAGTATGAGTCAAATTTCCTACGTTGGTATCATAAATAAAAAATTATTTTTTATAAAATAACAATTAGGATATGTATGATTATAACTATACATATTTCTTTTGACTTGTGTGTTTTTCAGAAAACTCATTAATTATTCGCAGAGCTAAACTAGGAAAGTTTGCCTTTACTCGAATACTTTTGAGAGGGTGTGTATGCGTGCAGTTTTCCTCTTACAATTTGGATTCTTATCAGAAGGTGGAGAACTGCTGAATGTTGTCACCCCTCAAAAACTACCAGCAACTGCAAGGACTTTCGCAACCACGGATTTAGCTTGCACATGCACACAGCACATTTTGGTCTTCCGTAGTTATGTTGGGAATCGAACTTGCAAGCTTATGCTTACTAGTCTGGTGCATGCGTTTAGGTGCATATTAAGTTATAATTTGTACACGCTTTAATTTCGATTACTCTGTTCTTTGAAGTGCGCTGTACAGAAATTCCCAATTTTCTTGTCATAATACCAAAATGAATGCGAAAGATAAGAAACAAAAAGTTGTCTTCCTCTCTTGTTTACATATCGGTATTTACTGAAAAAAAAAGGGGGGGGGAGGAAATCCAAACTTGACACATTGCCATTTTCTGTCCCAATGATCCAGTTTAGCAAACACATGTCTAGTGTGTAATCTCATTCAAACAAAACGTCTTCTGTATTCGAGATTCACAGTGAGGGGAAAAATGGAGAGAGAGTAAAAATGAGAGGAAACAGGATGTTTAAGCTACTGATGACCCTCTCCGGAGCATATGACAAAGTATATGTTTACGACGCTGCGCCCCAACTGTTTACAAATCGCGTCATCGGGAACCTAAAAAGCGAGTTTATTTGCAGAGATAGAGACCACGTGTCCCAGACCCGCGATGTGTCTTTTCCAGAGGCAGAAAGTGACGTCACGGGAAGTGGTCCTGTCTCTGTTTGGATTAGAGGCCGAGGAAAGAAAAATTATAGGCAAAATGGAGATATATATTTGTACTGTGGAAAAGCTATAATTGCATTTCCTCTTGAGTGTTCAGTCTTAATTCGTGATGAGAAAATTAAAAGAGTGCACTTAAAACGATGTGCAATTTCTTAATTCTTTTTTTTTTTTTTTTTAAGTCTGGGTTTGAAAAAAAAAAAAAAAAAAAAAAAAAAAAAAAAAAAAAGACATGCCACTTTAGAAGCATGAAAGAATTCAGAAGGTCTCTTCATAAGTTTTTCTATTCATTTTCGTAAACAGTTAATCTGTGAAATGGGGTACATACAGGGGGGGGGAAAAATCTTGAATAAAATCTTAAATGTATAATAAAGTGTTCATATCACATTTTAGGGAATTTTGTCATGAGATTTGGTGTTTAATGTTTTACCTGTAATTTTCACAACTTATATAGATTTTCCGTTCATAAGAGTGCATACTACAGCTTATGAAGAAATATTATGAATTTTTTTTTATTTTTTTTTAAATCCCTAATTTAAATTATTTATGGTAAAAAAACTGTTATACAAACCATGTAACTTGCATTGTTTATTTACTGTTTCCCATTATTTATTTACTGTAATCCAAGCACATTTGGAGTGTTTTTCCCGAAAGCACCTTCTCTTACTTTTTTTTTAAATGAACGAATTATGTGCAGAAAAAGTTTTTTTTTTTTTTTTAATTTACATCCCCATCATCATTTTTAAACTGTCCGCCACCAAATTTCTTAACTCGTCGTATCATAATGTTTTAGTTGTATTAGCCAAATCAAAAGTTTTTTTTTTGGGGGGGGCGAGGGGATTGGTGGAAATTTTCATATTCTTAATACGTAAAGACGATGTGCAGAAGTTTTTAAAACAGAAAAGTTAAATATAACACTTTATTTATCTCTTTTGAATTCTTCTTTACGCTATTTCACAAAGGGTAAGGTGGTGTGAAGAAGAAGAAGGGGGGGGGGACCTTCACTTTTAACGATAATTGTTAAATAAAACAGTATGTGATTAAATATTTTTAATTTATAGGTTAAGTCAGTGGCGGTCGATGGAAGGGCAAAGCTAGGATACTTGAGCGCCTCCCCCCCCCCTCCAAAAGACATTGCTGTAGGGGTGGTACATTTTATCTTACAGTGCTTTGCATTTAGGTCAAACTTTTTTTTTAAACTAGCCTTCCTAAAAAACATTGTTAGTAAAATATTATGATAGTATTTTGCTGTATTATACATTTTGTATGAGTCAATTTAGCTTTTTAAAAATAACCCTTAACAAAAATAAGTCTGTATCGGTTACTGGGATAAATCAGAGAAATGGAATCATTGAAATAAGGAATACTTTAGGAAACAAAAAAATTATATCGAAATAGGAATCAATATGATGTTCATTGATTTAAAATTTATTTTAATAAAAAAAGTTAAAATTCGTAGCATGTTTTTGAACTTCCGTATACTTCCGTATTAAAACTTGAAATTTCACGTGTGAACTTTAATTTTTTTTTTTTTTTTATTATGTTGAGAGTAACTTTTCTTCTCTAGTTTTCGCTCATGGTAACACATGATACCATACTACCAGTACCATGATACCATACTGACCAATAGCTTAGCCAGGATTTTATTTCCGGGGGGGGGAGGGTTATCAAATTGTAAACTTAGTAAAGGGTCCCATTTCGGGGAGGGCGGCCTCACCATGGCACAGTGGTTATGTCACTGAAAATGGTAGACGGCCGAAGTGTGAAGGTCCCGGGTTCGGGTCCCATCGCACCGATGTTGAACTAACAGTCTGGTAGGTTTTCTCCAGATGTAACGTGAATACGCGTTAGAAACCCTTAGAAAGTCCTCCTGCCAAGGCACCCTTCATCCTTGGCAATTTGCCCTAGAGTAGCGTTGCCATAATCAAACAAACTATTTTTGAGGAGGACTGCAACCTCCTCAGCCCCCCCCCCCTCTGGCTACGCCCCTGCATACTACTTTATTCTAGTCAAAATTATACTCTAACTGTACTCAGGTAGCTAGACAATACTGAGAGTAAGTAGCAAGGCAAATTGAGTTACAGACACACTTCGATTCCATCCGGTGATTCTCGGGGTTTCTCTCTCTTCGTACTTCACGAGAGAGCTTATCGGATGTATAGCGCCATCTATTGCGATAAATGTAAACAATAACTTTCTTTTTACCTGTCAGCCTTTTACTTATCCCCTGATGCCCCTGATTCAAATTCAACTAGTTACACGATTTCTGTTCCTAAATTTTTTACATTTGAACTTTTTCTGGTGTCATTTGAACACAAAGAGTTATATAGGAACGAGAGCTAATTCCAGTTGATAACTCAGTATCATAAGTATAAATTATGATTTTTTGCAGCTTTTGAGCTAAAACATACTGAGCAAATATCTAGTAGGATATTGTGGCTTATAAAAGGCCTTTAAAAGTTCGCTGACAGAGACCCCAGATGTTTTTTTTTTTTTCGTTAAAGCCACTTGCCATCCTTGTAGAAACAAAACGGTAACGTTATGGGCGCGTGCTCCCCAACTTCTTTTCAAAATCGTTTTATTTAAAACATTTGTTTCGAAATTTAAGAGGCATTAGTAGTAGATAAACGAGAGTTCACCTCATGCGGTGCCATGTTAATTCTGCGGTGCTGCCTGGATGAGTGCTTTCCCTAGGCTGAGCGGGAAGGGGGGCGTGGTCGGACCGGATGTTGAGAGAGGAAGTTGGAAAGGGTTGATAAGAATTTTTTTCCTTTTTTTTTCAAATAAGGGGACTTGGAAAACTTTTCAGATTGTGACATATTTTTCAAATAAGGGTACTTGGAAAAATTTTCAGATTGTGACATATTTCTCAAATAAGGATACTTGTAATTTTTTTCAGATTGTGACATATTTTGAAATAAGGAGACTTGTAATTTTTTCAGACTTTAACATTTAGTATCAAAATAAGAGACTTTGACATAATTTTAAATAAGCTATATGAATTACACCTGAAATAAAAAATTTTATTATAAAATGAGGACCCACCAGCCGCCCGGTAGAATTCGTCTACCGCCTCATTTCAAATAAAAATTCTTACTGTGCCTTTCCCCATCACGCTAGCCTCGCATGAATGGAGACAGGGCGTAGCACAGCAGACGCGTTGTTGTTTTTGTTTCTTTAAATAATAATTAACTATGTGGAGCAAAGAAATGAACAACATCCCCAGGAGGCCTACGAACTTTAATTTTAAGTTAAATAAGTAATTTTACAACAAATATTTTTTTAACCAAGAGTAATTTATTTTTATTATTATTTTTTAACCAACAGTTTTAATTTTAAGTTATATAATTTTACAACAAATATTTTTTTAATCAAGAGTTAATTTATTTTTTAATCAAGTTTTAATTTTAAGTGAAATAATTTTACAACAAATACATTTCTAAATTTATTTTTTTTTTAACCAAGTTTTAATTTTAAGTTAAATAATTTTACAACAAATATTTTTTAACAAAGTTTTAATTTTAAGTTAAATAATTTTACAACAAATTTTTTAAAATTAATTTTACAACAAATATTTTTTTTAATCAAGAGTTAATTTATTTTTTAACCAAGTTTTAATTTTAAGTTAAATAATTTTACAACAAATATTTTTTACCAAGTTTTAATTTTACAACAAATATTTTTTTACCAAGTTTAATTTTAAGTTAAATAATTTTACAACAAATACATTTCTAAATTTATTTTTTTTAAACCAAGTTTTAATTTATCAAGAAAAAATTTTAATCAAGTGTTTTTAATTTATCAAGAAAAAAATTTAATCAAGTGTTTTTAATTTTTGTATACCGTATTTTTGTTAAGTAGCCGTTTAACATTAAAGTAGGATACCCATACATTTTCTACAAATTTAATCTACGGCTAGGCAAGTGAGAAAATTATACCATAGAAAGATTTTAGCAGCTATAGATTTTACAAATAATGATTTAGATAGTGTATGAACTTTTTTTACCCAAGTTTTAATTGAAGCTAAATAATTTTACAACAAATATTTTTTTAACCAACAGTTTTAATTTTAAGTTATATAATTTTACTAAATATTTTTTTTTAATCACGAGTTAATTTATTTTTTTAACCAAGTTTTAATTTTAAGTTATATAATTTTACAACAAATATTTTTTAATCAAATGTTTTTAATTTATCAAGAAAAAATTTTAATCAAGTGTTTTTAATTTATCAAGAAAAAAAATTTTAATCAAGAGTTTTAATTTTTTGTATACCGTATTTTTGTTAAGTAGCCGTTTAACATTAAAGTAGGATTTAGGATACCCATACATTTTCTACAAATTGAATCTACGGTTAGGCAAGTGAGAAAATTATACCATAGAAAGATTTTTACAAATAATGATATAGTCTTATATTCTATTGCGAGAAAATCACTTTACCCATATATCCCCCAAAACTCAAGTTTTTGTATACGAAATGCATGAATACGCGTTAGAAAGTCTTCCTACCAAGGCACCCCTCATCCTAAGCAGATACCCCCGCGTGCAGGTTTACCTTAAAGCACAAACAAACAAAGTATTTATCTAAACATTTTTTCTTACCCACACATTTTTGATAAATCTTAGGCAGCGATTATACTAGTTTATATTTTCTATAGATCAATTAGAGAAAAAATTACAGTTTTAGTAATCCTACAAAATATTCTTACTGTATATCACAAGTAGAGTAACTTGATTTATAGAATTTCAATACGATACGAGTTAGATTGTTTATGTGCAACACTCATTGCAGTTTGACTATGAAAGCATAATTTTATACATGAATCAACCTTTTGAGTGGTATGCACTTAGCCTATTTTATAGAAAGGTGAGCATAACTAGAGACTAGATAGTACTATTGTTAGAAAGTTGAACTATTGAAGATAAAAATTGAAGATTCGTTTTAGCACAGTTTTATACCGCACGGATATAAAATATCTTTCATCTACTTAGATAGTTTAAATCACAAATCATTACTTAAACTAAAAAATACAAGGTTTTTACTTACGTGAAGGGACATCTTCGAGTCTCTGGACAAAGTACCAACATCTATACGGCTAGCAAGACCGGAAAATCGAATAATGATTTAAAATACATTATCCCTAATTCCCGGTCCAACTAGCACATTTTCATTCATTCTTAATACCATCATATGCTGAAATAGGTATATTATTTTGACACTAAAAACACATTTGAAGATATTAAACGCTTTAAAAGTAATTTTTTTCTTATAACAATTTACCAGATTCACAATACTATTTTATGTAGGATAAAATTAGTTAGCAAGCGAAAATTTAATCTTAGTTAGAATTTACTGAAATACAAATACCATGCATGCCTTATTTTCTATTAGGAGAAAGCCCTCAAAACCCAGTTTTCGTATACAAACTGCTTAAAGTACTTCTACCGATAATGCCTATTGCTATTAATTACACTGGATTACCAACTTAAAATTTTGCAAAACACCAAAATACAGAAAAACATACATTAACCAAAAAATCACACTTAAAAGTACAACACATCAAAAGTGGAAAATATAATTACCACATAATTATTTTCAATTAGAATTACGGTATCAACTTATATGTAACTAAAATAATAGAAAATATTACACTTACCCTGTACTTGTACACGCGAGAGGTGAAAATACTCACATAATTAACAAAAGAATGATTGAAGTAAAATCCACGTGCATATCCCTAGTACAGCTGATAAGAAAGTGCCTTTAGGCTCTACAGAGCCGGTACAATAAGAGTTGGCCAGTTTGCCGATAAGATAAAACCAGGGAGGGTGCTAGGGGAATACCGAATTGTGGGGACACGTGTTTCATTCTGCGTTCAAAAATGGGGACTTATGGATTAAGATCATGTTAGATTAAAGCCATTTCAATAAAAATCTATCCTTTTTGTAAACATGGGCATTATATCCTAAATTAAAATATCAAAGTTAAGCTACAACGATTAACATATTTTACGTAGTTTAGGAAACTAATGAATCATTAAATTAATTTCTGTGAAACAATTAGCAAAGATCATTATACTAAAGCAAATTATTTTTGTTAAGTTTTGATAAATAACAGTAATAAATTATAGGCATTGCAGATGAATGAGTATTCACGTATAAAATAGGTATTAAAATTATTGTTTAAAACAATTTTTAGAATAATAAACTAAAATTTTTATTTAATAAAGCCATAAACTAAAATTATTAATTAAAACTTGTTAATAAATTAAACATATCAAAATTTTTACACTCAGTTTTTTTATAGACTTAAATTTTACAAAGATATCCTTTTAATAAATGCATAAACTAAACTTATTGTTTAAAACAATTTTTTACAATAATAAACTAAAATTTTTATTTAATAAATTCATAAACTAAAACAATTTTTACAATAATAAACTAAAATTTTTTTAATAAAGTCATAAACTGAAATTATTAATGAAAACCTGTTAATAAATTAAACTGATTACTCTAAAAGATAGCTAATCACAACATATATCAGAAAAAATATAAGCAATTATAATACCTGAAAAATACCGGACAACACTCTTGTTACATGCGGACAAAACATCTGTTTGCACGGCTAAAGAATTCTTAAGTATCCGTTGCAGGAGAACTTACCTACGCCCAACCTACAAACTCTACAAATTTAACGGCAACTGGTTTTCTCTTATCAGGTATCACAGATCAGATAAGATAAGGAAGTGACATGCGCAGAAGACACGTGATAGTGACGTGCGCAAATCTGTGTTGATTGAATATCCGGTAAGTTTCTGGCAGGATGTACATTGAGTGGCAACTCTCTGTAACAGGCTAAGACAAGTTAGATGATGCAATATCTACAGGTTTGAGGAAGGTAGAGGGCGCTTGGGTAATCACGTGATTTTTATTTATTTATTATTTTATTTTATTTTTTAAAAAGAACCAATAGGAAAATATTTTAGTTAGATAAAGTAGGGAAGTGTTTGTTGCGAGACTCCCTTTACACTGTGTGCGCCTATACGTAAGACGTGTGTTTTAATTGATTTTTCGCCGAGTTTCAAAAATGTCTTTGCTTGAATCGATCGAAAATAACTTTAACATTGAATACACTCCCGAGTTTTATACTCAAAGTGATGCTGATGTGTTGCTGCAAGAAATAATACAATTGCCTTTAGATGTAAAGCCTCTGCAAAGTATTGAAAAGAAAATTTCCCCCGAGTTTTATACTGAAAGTGATGTTGACGTGCTACAGCAAGAATTGTTTCAGTTACCCCTGCAAAGTAGTGAAAAGAAAATTTCCTCGACCCGTAAAGTAATTACTTTTGCTGATGAAGGAATCAATTACAGTTTACCTGGAGCAACAGTCTATGTTTACTCTTGGATACCCATTTTGCAAAAAATACGTGAAGATCTACAGAAAGTGACAAATTATGAATTTAATATGGTGCAAGTGAACTTTGGCTCTGAAGAACAACCTAAAATTGAAGACGGCAACTACGAAGATTTTAATCTAGACCTATCATCAGGTGTATGCATTCTAAGTTTTGGATCTAAACGAACTTTGGATTTTAAACCAGCGAACTGTGAAACCGCTACCATTAAATTAGAACATGGCTCAATGTGTAAGATATATCCCCCAACCAACAAACTTTTAACGCATGGTATTCCTTCTGAACCTTATGTGACAGACCCACACATTAACCTAACATTTGCCAAAATGTACATTTATGAGCCTTCCCCGAAAAGGGCAAAGTTGGAAAATTGGACGGACGATCTTTACCATAGCTTATATGCTTCTGTAAATAGTACATGGCACTTGGAAAGACTTATCTACGTTTCACTTCACGATGAAAGAACTGACTTGAAGATTTATATTAGACAATTTATTCAGAATACCCAATTAGACTATATACCAACCGGTCAGGGAGTCGTGATGAACCCTTCCACATGGATCGAATTTATTGTAAAACTATTAGATTTTAATATAGGTCATAGCAATAGCTCTTTTATTTGTAATAATCAATTATCTGTATTTAATGATGATGGAAAATGCATCTTACAACAAATTTACAAAACCGGAGATTCATTCTCGTTAAATCCAATTTCCTTAACACTTTTAAATGATCAAGTAAAAAAACTTTGCGAAATGAGAAATGAAATATTAGAATGCATTTTAAAAACGCTATATACGACGACCCTACCCCATTTAATTTTAAAATTAAAGCCGCAAAAATGTAACCGTGAACCCCATTGTACTTATGATGAGGCTAAACAA
Organism: Cheiracanthium punctorium; assembly: GCA_038373885.1. NCBI lineage: Eukaryota > Metazoa > Arthropoda > Arachnida > Araneae > Cheiracanthiidae > Cheiracanthium > Cheiracanthium punctorium. Next base: position 220,205 of record JAWZYV010016579.1, on the reverse strand, counting down.
CAATTAATGGATATAGTACATCAGGAAATTTTTAAAAACATAGGCCGGGTTCAGGATCATCCTTCGCAAAGGATACATGCTTGCTCGAATAGAACACATGTTGATGAGAGAGAGGGTCTTATAAGTAGTAAAGCATGGTTTATGGTCGACATGACGTATATTGCAAGAGAGATATGCGAGAAAAAATGCACATGTATTTATGACGGAGAATTTTTTTCAAACATTTTCATTGAAGACTATATGAAGTATCTTCAAAATGTGCTATTTAATACATTTTTTCAACCGTTTTCAGATTTTGCTAATTCTAAGGATGGCAAAACATGTGTAATTATGTGATGTTATTGGTGTATAACTAGTATTGCGATTGTAAAAAATATATTAAAACCATTGTGATTATGTAGAAAAAGTTTGCTTGCTTCTACAACAGTAAGATTTTACTGATTTGTGCATGATTAATTGTGGATTACACTTTGAAAAGTTATTATTTTCTTAATTGTGTAAATAGTTTGTGTAATTTAAAATATATTTTTGTAAATAAATAAGTTTAAATACGAAAACTTTTCTGTGTTTTCTTTATGTGTATGTGTGTGTTGATTACTTGCAATATAAAAATTTATAAAATTTTACTGAAGCAAAAAGTGGTAAAGTTAACATACTTAGTCAAGATTTAAGGTTCTCGTTTTATACTTATCTTTTATACACTACAAGGTAAAAAGTTACAAATTTAACAAAATTTATTGAAGCATGTACTATGGAAACATTAATCTACTACATAGAAATAAAATGTTCTGATTAAAATCATAAACTTAAGTGTAATAGGTAAATTGAGTTACATGAGAATTCACAAAGTATTAATTTTTTTATAAAATGAACTTAGCTAAAAAAGTTAGTTTCCATAATTTTATAACTTAATCGATTTTACAGGTTTTTCAAAAATAAAGTTAAGTGAGATAAAGAAACTTAGTATTTTTAAATAAAGATTTTTTAGGTGTTCTTTAATGTAAAGATCTTACCATATTTTACTTGAAGTAACAGAATATTTAAAATCATACACTATGTTTTTAAAACATTAGAGTATTACCTTGGCATATTTTTATAATTTTTATTAAGTAATGGGCTTGAATATTTTTATGAGAAATATCAACTAAGTGCACATGTTACACATTTTACTGATTGAGATGGTTATGCTTACAAATTTTAAATAAATATGCTCTTACTTTTATACATGTTACTTGTTCAAACTAAGTATACTTTTGATTTGTATACGTTTATGAGTTCTCATAAGTTATAAAATTATTTCTCGAAAGGAACTTAGCTAATAGAACTTTGTAAATTTCGTAGAAGTAGTATGCTTAACATGTTTTTGATAAAATGGATTTAAATGTGGTACAGAAATGATCAACTATTTTAGCATAGATGTATAAACTTATCTTTAATTAAACCTTAACTAATTAAAAGTAATATAATTTATGTCTGTACAAAGTGAGGGACTTAGACTATTTTTCAGAATTATCAAGTAAAGGGTTTTACAAAATACTTAGTAAACTGCATTAATAGATTGCAAGTTGTAATTTTTTCTTTTAGAAGTTTTGCACATTGGTATATTTTATGTTCTGATAAGTCGTTGAATATGTTCTTGAAATAAACTAACATATCTGTACTTTGAAAATTTTATAGAAGTGACGAACTTTGGTATTTTTAGAATGTTACGAACTTGATACATTTTTTCTGAAGTGCTAGATATGTGAAATTGTCTTTTTAGAAACATTGAATTATTCAACTTAGTGCATTTCAGCTCCTTTTTCAAGATAACGGACTTAGAATTTTTTACAAATAGCAAGCTAGTAACTTGCTAAACATGCTTCTTGCAAATATTTTTAAATACCGTTCTTAAAAATCACAGTGTCTACTTAATTTATTATATTTTAATTTGTTTATTTCTTTTAGTAGTTACAACTTTGATAATTTTTAAGAACGGTATTTAAAAATATTTGCAAGAAGCATGTTTAGCAAGTTACTAGCTTGCTATTTGTAAAAAATTCTAAGTCCGTTATCTTGAAAAAGGAGCTGAAATGCACTAAGTTGAATAATTCAATGTTTCTAAAAAGACAATTTCACATATCTAGCACTTCAGAAAAAATGTATCAAGTTCGTAACATTCTAAAAATACCAAAGTTCGTCACTTCTATAAAATTTTCAAAGTACAGATATGTTAGTTTATTTCAAGAACATATTCAACGACTTATCAGAACATAAAATATACCAATGTGCAAAACTTCTAAAAGAAAAAATTACAACTTGCAATCTATTAATGCAGTTTACTAAGTATTTTGTAAAACCCTTTACTTGATAATTCTGAAAAATAGTCTAAGTCCCTCACTTTGTACAGACATAAATTATATTACTTTTAATTAGTTAAGGTTTAATTAAAGATAAGTTTATACATCTATGCTAAAATAGTTGATCATTTCTGTACCACATTTAAATCCATTTTATCAAAAACATGTTAAGCATACTACTTCTACGAAATTTACAAAGTTCTATTAGCTAAGTTCCTTTCGAGAAATAATTTTATAACTTATGAGAACTCATAAACGTATACAAATCAAAAGTATACTTAGTTTGAACAAGTAACATGTATAAAAGTAAGAGCATATTTATTTAAAATTTGTAAGCATAACCATCTCAATCAGTAAAATGTGTAACATGTGCACTTAGTTGATATTTCTCATAAAAATATTCAAGCCCATTACTTAATAAAAATTATAAAAATATGCCAAGGTAATACTCTAATGTTTTAAAAACATAGTGTATGATTTTAAATATTCTGTTACTTCAAGTAAAATATGGTAAGATCTTTACATTAAAGAACACCTAAAAAATCTTTATTTAAAAATACTAAGTTTCTTTATCTCACTTAACTTTATTTTTGAAAAACCTGTAAAATCGATTAAGTTATAAAATTATGGAAACTAACTTTTTTAGCTAAGTTCATTTTATAAAAAAATTAATACTTTGTGAATTCTCATGTAACTCAATTTACCTATTACACTTAAGTTTATGATTTTAATCAGAACATTTTATTTCTATGTAGTAGATTAATGTTTCCATAGTACATGCTTCAATAAATTTTGTTAAATTTGTAACTTTTTACCTTGTAGTGTATAAAAGATAAGTATAAAACGAGAACCTTAAATCTTGACTAAGTATGTTAACTTTACCACTTTTTGCTTCAGTAAAATTTTATAAATTTTTATATTGCAAGTAATCAACACACACATACACATAAAGAAAACACAGAAAAGTTTTCGTATTTAAACTTATTTATTTACAAAAATATATTTTAAATTACACAAACTATTTACACAATTAAGAAAATAATAACTTTTCAAAGTGTAATCCACAATTAATCATGCACAAATCAGTAAAATCTTACTGTTGTAGAAGCAAGCAAACTTTTTCTACATAATCACAATGGTTTTAATATATTTTTTACAATCGCAATACTAGTTATACACCAATAACATCACATAATTACACATGTTTTGCCATCCTTAGAATTAGCAAAATCTGAAAACGGTTGAAAAAATGTATTAAATAGCACATTTTGAAGATACTTCATATAGTCTTCAATGAAAATGTTTGAAAAAAATTCTCCGTCATAAATACATGTGCATTTTTTCTCGCATATCTCTCTTGCAATATACGTCATGTCGACCATAAACCATGCTTTACTACTTATAAGACCCTCTCTCTCATCAACATGTGTTCTATTCGAGCAAGCATGTATCCTTTGCGAAGGATGATCCTGAACCCGGCCTATGTTTTTAAAAATTTCCTGATGTACTATATCCATTAATTGTTGTTTAGCCTCATCATAAGTACAATGGGGTTCACGGTTACATTTTTGCGGCTTTAATTTTAAAATTAAATGGGGTAGGGTCGTCGTATATAGCGTTTTTAAAATGCATTCTAATATTTCATTTCTCATTTCGCAAAGTTTTTTTACTTGATCATTTAAAAGTGTTAAGGAAATTGGATTTAACGAGAATGAATCTCCGGTTTTGTAAATTTGTTGTAAGATGCATTTTCCATCATCATTAAATACAGATAATTGATTATTACAAATAAAAGAGCTATTGCTATGACCTATATTAAAATCTAATAGTTTTACAATAAATTCGATCCATGTGGAAGGGTTCATCACGACTCCCTGACCGGTTGGTATATAGTCTAATTGGGTATTCTGAATAAATTGTCTAATATAAATCTTCAAGTCAGTTCTTTCATCGTGAAGTGAAACGTAGATAAGTCTTTCCAAGTGCCATGTACTATTTACAGAAGCATATAAGCTATGGTAAAGATCGTCCGTCCAATTTTCCAACTTTGCCCTTTTCGGGGAAGGCTCATAAATGTACATTTTGGCAAATGTTAGGTTAATGTGTGGGTCTGTCACATAAGGTTCAGAAGGAATACCATGCGTTAAAAGTTTGTTGGTTGGGGGATATATCTTACACATTGAGCCATGTTCTAATTTAATGGTAGCGGTTTCACAGTTCGCTGGTTTAAAATCCAAAGTTCGTTTAGATCCAAAACTTAGAATGCATACACCTGATGATAGGTCTAGATTAAAATCTTCGTAGTTGCCGTCTTCAATTTTAGGTTGTTCTTCAGAGCCAAAGTTCACTTGCACCATATTAAATTCATAATTTGTCACTTTCTGTAGATCTTCACGTATTTTTTGCAAAATGGGTATCCAAGAGTAAACATAGACTGTTGCTCCAGGTAAACTGTAATTGATTCCTTCATCAGCAAAAGTAATTACTTTACGGGTCGAGGAAATTTTCTTTTCACTACTTTGCAGGGGTAACTGAAACAATTCTTGCTGTAGCACGTCAACATCACTTTCAGTATAAAACTCGGGGGAAATTTTCTTTTCAATACTTTGCAGAGGCTTTACATCTAAAGGCAATTGTATTATTTCTTGCAGCAACACATCAGCATCACTTTGAGTATAAAACTCGGGAGTGTATTCAATGTTAAAGTTATTTTCGATCGATTCAAGCAAAGACATTTTTGAAACTCGGCGAAAAATCAATTAAAACACACGTCTTACGTATAGGCGCACACAGTGTAAAGGGAGTCTCGCAACAAACACTTCCCTACTTTATCTAACTAAAATATTTTCCTATTGGTTCTTTTTAAAAAATAAAATAAAATAATAAATAAATAAAAATCACGTGATTACCCAAGCGCCCTCTACCTTCCTCAAACCTGTAGATATTGCATCATCTAACTTGTCTTAGCCTGTTACAGAGAGTTGCCACTCAATGTACATCCTGCCAGAAACTTACCGGATATTCAATCAACACAGATTTGCGCACGTCACTATCACGTGTCTTCTGCGCATGTCACTTCCTTATCTTATCTGATCTGTGATACCTGATAAGAGAAAACCAGTTGCCGTTAAATTTGTAGAGTTTGTAGGTTGGGCGTAGGTAAGTTCTCCTGCAACGGATACTTAAGAATTCTTTAGCCGTGCAAACAGATGTTTTGTCCGCATGTAACAAGAGTGTTGTCCGGTATTTTTCAGGTATTATAATTGCTTATATTTTTTCTGATATATGTTGTGATTAGCTATCTTTTAGAGTAATCAGTTTAATTTATTAACAGGTTTTCATTAATAATTTCAGTTTATGACTTTATTAAAAAAATTTTAGTTTATTATTGTAAAAATTGTTTTAGTTTATGAATTTATTAAATAAAAATTTTAGTTTATTATTGTAAAAAATTGTTTTAAACAATAAGTTTAGTTTATGCATTTATTAAAAGGATATCTTTGTAAAATTTAAGTCTATAAAAAAACTGAGTGTAAAAATTTTGATATGTTTAATTTATTAACAAGTTTTAATTAATAATTTTAGTTTATGGCTTTATTAAATAAAAATTTTAGTTTATTATTCTAAAAATTGTTTTAAACAATAATTTTAATACCTATTTTATACGTGAATACTCATTCATCTGCAATGCCTATAATTTATTACTGTTATTTATCAAAACTTAACAAAAATAATTTGCTTTAGTATAATGATCTTTGCTAATTGTTTCACAGAAATTAATTTAATGATTCATTAGTTTCCTAAACTACGTAAAATATATTAATCGTTGTAGCTTAACTTTGATATTTTAATTTAGGATATAATGCCCATGTTTACAAAAAGGATAGATTTTTATTGAAATGGCTTTAATCTAACATGATCTTAATCCATAAGTCCCCATTTTTGAACGCAGAATGAAACACGTGTCCCCACAATTCGGTATTCCCCTAGCACCCTCCCTGGTTTTATCTTATCGGCAAACTGGCCAACTCTTATTGTACCGGCTCTGTAGAGCCTAAAGGCACTTTCTTATCAGCTGTACTAGGGATATGCACGTGGATTTTACTTCAATCATTCTTTTGTTAATTATGTGAGTATTTTCACCTCTCGCGTGTACAAGTACAGGGTAAGTGTAATATTTTCTATTATTTTAGTTACATATAAGTTGATACCGTAATTCTAATTGAAAATAATTATGTGGTAATTATATTTTCCACTTTTGATGTGTTGTACTTTTAAGTGTGATTTTTTGGTTAATGTATGTTTTTCTGTATTTTGGTGTTTTGCAAAATTTTAAGTTGGTAATCCAGTGTAATTAATAGCAATAGGCATTATCGGTAGAAGTACTTTAAGCAGTTTGTATACGAAAACTGGGTTTTGAGGGCTTTCTCCTAATAGAAAATAAGGCATGCATGGTATTTGTATTTCAGTAAATTCTAACTAAGATTAAATTTTCGCTTGCTAACTAATTTTATCCTACATAAAATAGTATTGTGAATCTGGTAAATTGTTATAAGAAAAAAATTACTTTTAAAGCGTTTAATATCTTCAAATGTGTTTTGTTTTAGTGTCAAAATAATATACCTATTTTCAGCATATGATGGTATTAAGAATGAATGAAAATGTGCTAGTTGGACCGGGAATTAGGGATAATGTATTTTAAATCATTATTCGATTTTCCGGTCTTGCTAGCCGTATAGATGTTGGTACTTTGTCCAGAGACTCGAAGATGTCCCTTCACGTAAGTAAAAACCTTGTATTTTTTAGTTTAAGTAATGATTTGTGATTTAAACTATCTAAGTAGATGAAAGATATTTTATATCCGTGCGGTATAAAACTGTGCTAAAACGAATCTTCAATTTTTATCTTCAATAGTTCAACTTTCTAACAATAGTACTATCTAGTCTCTAGTTATGCTCACCTTTCTATAAAATAGGCTAAGTGCATACCACTCAAAAGGTTGATTCATGTATAAAATTATGCTTTCATAGTCAAACTGCAATGAGTGTTGCACATAAACAATCTAACTCGTATCGTATTGAAATTCTATAAATCAAGTTACTCTACTTGTGATATACAGTAAGAATATTTTGTAGGATTACTAAAACTGTAATTTTTTCTCTAATTGATCTATAGAAAATATAAACTAGTATAATCGCTGCCTAAGATTTATCAAAAATGTGTGGGTAAGAAAAAATGTTTAGATAAATACTTTGTTTGTTTGTGCTTTAAGGTAAACCTGCACGCGGGGGTATCTGCTTAGGATGAGGGGTGCCTTGGTAGGAAGACTTTCTAACGCGTATTCATGCATTTCGTATACAAAAACTTGAGTTTTGGGGGATATATGGGTAAAGTGATTTTCTCGCAATAGAATATAAGACTATATCATTATTTGTAAAAATCTTTCTATGGTATAATTTTCTCACTTGCCTAACCGTAGATTCAATTTGTAGAAAATGTATGGGTATCCTAAATCCTACTTTAATGTTAAACGGCTACTTAACAAAAATACGGTATACAAAAAATTAAAACTCTTGATTAAAATTTTTTTTCTTGATAAATTAAAAACACTTGATTAAAATTTTTTCTTGATAAATTAAAAACATTTGATTAAAAAATATTTGTTGTAAAATTATATAACTTAAAATTAAAACTTGGTTAAAAAAATAAATTAACTCGTGATTAAAAAAAAATATTTAGTAAAATTATATAACTTAAAATTAAAACTGTTGGTTAAAAAAATATTTGTTGTAAAATTATTTAGCTTCAATTAAAACTTGGGTAAAAAAAGTTCATACACTATCTAAATCATTATTTGTAAAATCTATAGCTGCTAAAATCTTTCTATGGTATAATTTTCTCACTTGCCTAGCCGTAGATTAAATTTGTAGAAAATGTATGGGTATCCTACTTTAATGTTAAACGGCTACTTAACAAAAATACGGTATACAAAAATTAAAAACACTTGATTAAATTTTTTTCTTGATAAATTAAAAACACTTGATTAAAATTTTTTCTTGATAAATTAAAACTTGGTTTAAAAAAAATAAATTTAGAAATGTATTTGTTGTAAAATTATTTAACTTAAAATTAAACTTGGTAAAAAAATATTTGTTGTAAAATTAAAACTTGGTAAAAAATATTTGTTGTAAAATTATTTAACTTAAAATTAAAACTTGGTTAAAAAATAAATTAACTCTTGATTAAAAAAAATATTTGTTGTAAAATTAATTAAAAAAAATTTGTTGTAAAATTATTTAACTTAAAATTAAAACTTTGTTAAAAAATATTTGTTGTAAAATTATTTAACTTAAAATTAAAACTTGGTTAAAAAAAAAAATAAATTTAGAAATGTATTTGTTGTAAAATTATTTCACTTAAAATTAAAACTTGATTAAAAAATAAATTAACTCTTGATTAAAAAAATATTTGTTGTAAAATTATATAACTTAAAATTAAAACTGTTGGTTAAAAAATAATAATAAAAATAAATTACTCTTGGTTAAAAAAATATTTGTTGTAAAATTACTTATTTAACTTAAAATTAAAGTTCGTAGGCCTCCTGGGGATGTTGTTCATTTCTTTGCTCCACATAGTTAATTATTATTTAAAGAAACAAAAACAACAACGCGTCTGCTGTGCTACGCCCTGTCTCCATTCATGCGAGGCTAGCGTGATGGGGAAAGGCACAGTAAGAATTTTTATTTGAAATGAGGCGGTAGACGAATTCTACCGGGCGGCTGGTGGGTCCTCATTTTATAATAAAATTTTTTATTTCAGGTGTAATTCATATAGCTTATTTAAAATTATGTCAAAGTCTCTTATTTTGATACTAAATGTTAAAGTCTGAAAAAATTACAAGTCTCCTTATTTCAAAATATGTCACAATCTGAAAAAAATTACAAGTATCCTTATTTGAGAAATATGTCACAATCTGAAAATTTTTCCAAGTACCCTTATTTGAAAAATATGTCACAATCTGAAAAGTTTTCCAAGTCCCCTTATTTGAAAAAAAAAAGGAAAAAAATTCTTATCAACCCTTTCCAACTTCCTCTCTCAACATCCGGTCCGACCACGCCCCCCTTCCCCGCTCAGCCTAGGGAAAGCACTCATCCAGGCAGCACCGCAGAATTAACATGGCACCGCATGAGGTGAACTCTCGTTTATCTACTACTGGCATTTTCCTTAGCTTTTATTAGGCGAAAAAGATTTTTCTATTTCACTGTGTATTGTATTGTTTTATGTTGTGAATTTATTAAATTGCTAATAATTGAGATGGCCTTTGAAATAATAATATAAAACTAATATAATAATAATATAATAATATAGTAATATAATAATTTGTAAATAATATAATAATTTGTATATAATCAGCAGTAGCAATGCTAGAGAAGTAACTTATACAGCTAATTATTAGCTAGACTAGTCACTATACAGGTTAATACTGTTTTAGCAAAGTTATTTATTCAAAGTATCAATTTAAACGTTTGTAATTTTGAAGCAAAAATTTGTAACTCGGGCCTCTTCCTTTTACATATACCAATCAACAAGTTTGACTGCTGGACCTGCGAAAAAGTGTATAAAATATAATAACTTTTGCTGTCCATTTGGCTGATAAATTTTCCAGAGAAATCAGTGTTGTGTGAAATCTTACAGTTTTGGCCAGTAAGAACATTAACAAAAATTTTCTTAAAAACCGTTGTTGCAAAAAAAGTGTTTTTGAAATGAATTTCTTTTTATTCTGTCTTTGCTATTGTCAAATATACTCGAACTACATTTGACTGACTAAGGTGTCCAAAAACGAGTTCTGTACGGCCGCCTTGGTCCATCACGGGTTAAGTCTTAAACCCATTTCCTAGCTGTTGTTTCTTACATTTCATAAAAATTGTACTGCTTTTGTGAACCCTCATATATTTTTTTGCATTGAAAGTATCATTTTTTCTATATTCTATAATATTTGTTTTGTTCTTTGACAGGACCCCTCTGGTGTGGTTCTCGACAGATGGTTAATGGCCTCCAGGGAAGAGGAACCTTTAATACTTCAACAGTTCCTACGTTTCGGTGAAACGAAAGCTATCGCACAACAGTTATTGCTTCAAGAAAACGGTGAAAGACCCGAATTCATCATCCAGCCACCAAGGACTGAATCTGATATAAAAAAATTCATAGAAAAGACTAGTAGGAGTGTCGCGTCGGGTCCTCATTTTAAACAACATAGTAGTCATATTTATAGTCATATGGCGACTCCCATGCCTTCATTACCACTGCCTGGAAGTAAACACTCCTTTAGACACTCAAGCGTTAGTTCTACGCAGTCCGTGTCACCTACAGTGTCTTCTCCTGTTAATTGCACAAGTCCCTTAGCTCTCTCACCTCTAAACAAACTGCAAAATATGCAACCGTATGATTTCAGGCAAGAGAAGACGAGTCCTGAAATCACTATAAGTGAGTCAGAAAAACCTCCCGGTTTTTCGTATAGCGTAGGTCCTCTCGTGTCTCCTACAACCTCCGTCCCTAACATATCTATCTCAGCCTCTAGTCTATCTTCTGTCTCCAATACAAATCACTCGTCCACATACACTACTGCTAGTTCTGAACGCAGCGGCAACGAAGACGGAATGTACTATTCTGATGACGATGATGACATGACGAATGGGGCGATAAACCTTACTAGGTCACCCTTGTCATCTAGTTTCATGGACTCTGTATTCGCAGCGAAAAAAGTGAGACACCTCCGAAAGTCTGCCAATCCTATGAAGCGCAGATGGAATCCCACCCTACTAGCCACTCTTTCGACGAACCCCGCTACAGGTAAAAAGAGAGTCCAGTGTCATGTGTGTTACAAAACATTTTGTGATAAAGGTGCTTTAAAAATTCATTTTAGCGCCGTTCATTTGAGAGAAATGCACAAATGTACTGTTGAGGGATGTAATATGATGTTTAGCTCCAGGAGAAGCAGAAACCGACACAGTGCTAATCCAAATCCTAAACTGCATTCTCCGAACTACAGAAGAAAAATAAATCCTCACGATGGAAGAGCTGCAAATCCCTACCCAATAATACCACCTAGTGGTATGATTGATTTTGCTAATGGCCTTGTTCCCTATCCTCCAAATCAACAGGACTGCGATAGCAGCTCTGCGTCTGAAGGTGGACAAAAAATACCCATGAGGCCAACCAGTTCTCCTCTTGATCACAGAAGTGATTTTAAATCAGTTAGTGAGTCGCACGATAGATTATCGCATCAAAATGATCAAAGTGATGATGGACCATTGCCACTGACCAAAAAATTTCGTATGCAGCATGACGTTGCTGACAATTGCAACGAGGAAGGTATGGATCTTAGTATGAAAGATGATAGACGAGTTATAGAAAATAATCTAGATTCAAGAAAAAATGTTTCTCCTATTTCTGAAGCTGATAAATATCCATTGCTTCCTGTTACGAAGAAAGAGCAGAATAATGACCGTAAAACTCTAGATAATCTGAAACCAGAAAAAACTGAGAATGACAATGCAAGTACTGGTGAGGCTGAATCTTTAGTTGTAGATAAAGACGGTCTTCCGTCGTCAACAAAAGGCGTGCGAAAGCGTAAAAACATGAATCCCATAAAATGCACAACAGCAAGTGACGAAGATTTGCAGTATGTATCAACAGACGATTCTTCTAGCGATACATACATTGATCAAGATAATGATGAAAATGGTTTACTAGATTCGAAATCTGATTTGATATCATCAGATGGATCAGATTCATTGAACGATATTGATGATATCGATGACAATAATTCTGACAACGAGGCAGAAAGAAAGATCATCAATAAAATTCCCAAGAAATCAACCACTCCACCAACTTCGGCAGCTCCTAATACCGTGAATGCTTCTTCTGAAAGAAAACCCTCCGAAAATTTAAATAATAATGCTGAAGAAAGGTATAATGGCTTTTCTGTGTCTGATTTGGACAAAATGAGGCAAGAAATATCCGGAAATCAAATTAAAGACAGCGAGGACATATCAGAAAATCCATTGAGACATTTAGAATCTCTTTCTCTTGGAGCTTTCACCAACATGATGAATCTGAACAATAGATCTGGATTCATTAATCATAGTAGTACAGCTGTGTCAAGTGGAATTTCGTTCCATGCTCCAGGTCTTGGACTTGCATCTGTGACTACAACTACGGCCCCACATCGGGTTGATTCTCCTGCAGCAGATAGATACTCTGCTTTGATTAGTTCTGGTGGACATCCAGCACCACCACCTTTGACTCCTAATTGTCATCTGAACAACAGTGATACTGACAACTCAATGTCTGATCAACAAATGCCTTTACCACCTGTCTATCGAGATGCTTCAATGGTAGGTTCCGTTGAAATACCCGTAGACAAAGAAAACCCTCGTAGGTGTACAGCGTGTGGAAAAATTTTTCAAAATCACTTCGGAGTTAAAACCCATTATCAAAATGTTCATCTAAAACTGATGCATAAGTGTACTGTAGAAGGATGTAATGCAGCATTTCCATCTAAACGTAGTAGAGACCGCCATAGTGCTAACCTCAATCTGCATCGCAAACTTCTATCAACGTCTTCAGATAAATCCGCTGGTGGATATTTTGACAAAGGCAGTGCAATTTACCCTTTCCACCCTGACGCTTACAGAGGAGATATTTTCTCACCATTTTATGACCCTAATTCGCTTCCTATGAGCTTTGCAGATATCTACCACAGTAGACTCTCAGCAGAAGGTGCTGGTAACCCTTTCATAGGAAGGCCTCCTTTTGCACACATACCTGGAACAATTCCTGGTTTTTCATCCTGCTTTTCTTTCCGCCAGTAACCACAGTGGGGAATTATAAAAGTGAAAACAGTATCAGATATCATCATCGCAACGAGGAGAATAGTGGTAGGAACAGCTCCGTTAGTTCCATCAGCAATCCTTCCTCTCCTGGACCATCTTTACGCGGTTCACCCAAAGTCACTTCGCCTTCGGTGAAACTGGAGGAAGATTTGGTTCCTGATGCTGATGGAAGGTTCGCTTGCACCTTGTGCGAGAAAAAGTTCCACGAAGCTGTGGTGCTTCAAGAACATTATGAAAAGTGCCACACGCAAGCTCTACTCCAGTGTTCAAAGAATGGTTGCAATAAAGTGTTCCTTTCGAGACAATCGCGAAATATCCACAGTGATAATTTGCATAAAGAAAAAATTGCAGATGCTACGTAGCTTTTACTGTTTAGCATAAAAACTTTTTCAAGTGTGACATTCTGTACTTGGAAATGACTCAGATTACCATGTGCCAACGTAGATCTGTTTCAACTTACTGGATTTTATAAAGGGTTTCAGATCATTCTCTTAGATTTTTGAAAAATTGAATTTATTTGTTATTGTTTTTATCACAATATTGAGTTACTTTATTTTGCTCGCAAAGGGGGTATATAAAACTTAAACTGTTATGAATAAAGAAAATAAGCTGTACTATATTGTAAAAAGTTGTATTAAAGTAATTTAAGAGCATAACTGGTAAATTTCCTTCAACGGAATACAGTGCATCATAAATGGTTAAAAAATTCTACTCTATTTTTTTCTTCTCCTCTTTTTACATGTCGAATTTAATAATTTTGTTAAGTTCCTCCTGAAGTGTGTGCCAACTCACAATATCATATTATATAAAAATCTCAATTGTTAGTCTTAAACTATTAAGGTAGCCTTAAACTTTTTAAAACTAAAAAGGAATAAATAAATGGTTTTGTTTATATAGTAATATGATGTTTATATAACTGTATAAATGTCTGTATATATGTGTATAAAAATTACAAAGCTATAAAATTTAAATTAAAACTATTTTATTTGTTTTATTCTTTAAAAATCATAGCTAAGCTATTTCTGAATTCATCAAACGCCAAAACTGAATAAAACGTTAACGGGGACATCGTTTACAGTACATTATTTACAAGGCATAAATTTAATTTTAAAAAAGTTGAAAAGTGATACTCAAAAAACACTGCCTTTATCTTCTCTATTAATTTGCTTTTTAATTGCTTTTGGTACTATTCATTTTAAATGAAAAATTTTAGAATTTTTAAATATGAGTATTTTATTTTTTAAACATGTTAATAAGCACATAATGTTATATATTGCTTCACCTACTTCACAGCAGTATAATTTCATGTAAAATGCAAACCCCAGTTATGCCATTTATAATAATTTAAAATTTCCATAATATGCTTTAAATTCAGTTTTTAAACAAATATTTATTGTTAGTGTTTTTGAAAAATTACTATGATATGTTTTGCTTAAAATGAAGAAACGGCTATTTATGCATTATCTATTTGTGTTATTGTAATAAGATTTCCATGGAGGGCTATCTGTTAACCATTTTGTTTTCTTTAGATGAATGCTTAAACATGGTTTTCTATTGACCAGTGGTCACTGCCCTAGTTGAAGATTTTCAGTAGGTGATTAGTTCCACGCAAAACTTTGCTCTTAAGGTATATACCAACACGTTCTGAGCACTTTTCCTAAAATGTATAGAAATACTCAATAGCATTATTATTTGCTTTTGTGAAAATTTAACAATAGGCACTCAAAATTTGAAACAATTTTTTAATTTTAAAGAGTGAAAATTTATAGAACTATTATAGTTTGTAAAGAACAAATTTTTAAAAGTACTGCATGAAAAACTCTTAAATTTTTTTATCAGTGGTAATGGCTCTAAGAATTGAACTAAACCCTTACATCGGCATTAATATATACAAGTTTTGAAACTTAGCTTAAAAGAAAAAAGAAAAAAACAGCATTTCAAAAATACTACTTATTAAACAGCAGACCATGATTTAATGCTAATTCACAAAATGAAAGATATTTGTTTAGAAAACGGTATACAGTGCAAAACTCTTTAAGTTTCACAGTAAAGCTGTGTGTTCAACTTAGTATTTAAAACAAGCATTATTTAATATTATATTCAAGCGTTATGTAATAACGTTTACAATTACAAGTTACGCACTAAAATATCAGACTCTTATCACAAAATAATAATCTATGATTCTTTTATTTGTTCTGCGTTTTATTTAGACCACTTCTTGCCCACATTAGTTTCTTTTTCATATAGCCTACAACTTTTATTTTTATTATTATTTGTAGTGTTAACGTGTTCGGATACCCTGAAACAAAGTGAATCATTAAAATAACTCGCGAAATCTCCAAATGTCATTAAATAACATTTTACTTGTATTATAAACGATGTCCCATCTTATATCTTTATGACGCTGATATCTGTGCCAATTTAATTAAAGAAGCTTGCCTCATTGTCGTCAGGTACAAAATTTACACCTTTGATTGGCATTCTCTAATTCAAATTAAACAAAATGTTTCTGAAAATACTATAACAATTTAGAAAATTTGATATACTTCTTAACAGTTTACATTTAATCTCGATCAACCCGGTACGCATCTACAAGTTTTGCCAAAGCCAAGTACAATCTGGAACTTACGAAAGTTCTTCCTTTGTGCAAACCATGCAATATGTAATTTCATGCCCATCAAGTTTTATCCATGCTGTTTTCCATTGTAAAAAAAGGGAAAAAGTGTTACTGATTCTGTCAGTGGTTAAATGGCCAACTTTTTTAAGTTATTCTGTTCTTCATTTGTATAAAATGTCTTAATGCTGCATTTACTGTTGCAAATATTTTTTTCCCGTTTTTGTTTTAGGTACTGCAATAAAAGTACTATAGTTAACATCTGTGTCTCTTTTTATGCCTCATTTATACACTGTAATCCGTGACACCATTTTTGTCATTCCTTTATGATTTCTTAGGAGGGAAAGGGTTAGGCATTTTAATAATTTGATTAGATAATTCATTTTCATTTCAGTTGGAATGGAATAGTACTAACATTGCGTCTTAGAATAACTTTCTGTCTACCACTTAGAACACAACATTCACAGATCTAGTGTTCACTAAACTCTATGTGATTTCTTACTCCTGTTTGAGTTGTTGAAACACCAAGGCATTCATTGTTGGATCACAAATGGGGAATACAATCCCGCACTATTTTCCTTTTCGCGGGATTTCGGGATTAAGATTTATTGATTCAGCGGGATTGAAATTTTATTCAGCTGAGAATTCATTTCAAACTGTCAACAGAAAAAGTTATGAAAAAGTAAGAGATTTTAAGTACTGTGAAGTTTAACCTTAATAATAATTATTAATCTTAGTTGATTACTAAGACAGTAAGTTTCAGAAATGTGAATATTATTTATTTATTTAAAATGCTCACTACAAAAAATTCCATTTACAGTGTTTCATGTAAAACACACAGACAAAAGAAAATATACAAAGCTACGTAAACAATATATACATATACACTACACAAAACAACACATGAATTACGAATATAGAAGTTACAAACAATTAGATTTTTAAACAATAAAAGGCATTTAAAAAAATCAAGGACCTCAGAAAGGTGGTTAAAAATTTCTTAAATTTCGTATATACATTTATAAATAAATTCCGCTCACGAAAACATAGACCTGGCACAGCAAGCTGAATACAATTGTGCATTTCCTCACAATCAATAATATTATTAATGACTATACAAAAAAAAATAACATACGGGAAAGATCGCGCCTGGATTTTAAACTGGGAATGTCAAAAATGCTACGTAGGAAAGAAGGACCCAAATCCAGAGAACAATAGTAATTGGTTTTGTATTATATGTATCGCATATACATTTAGACTGTACTTGCTCTAGTATATTTATTTTATTATTATAATATGGATCCCAAATAAGACTGCAATATTCAAGATTTGAACGGACCAAACTGAAAAATAAAATTTTAAGAGCTTGTTCATTATAAAAATCTTTATTTTTACGTGAGCGGAAAAGTGTATTTACAATCGATATGATAGTGATAAGTTAAAGGCTGAGATTTACCGGTATAAGTAAGATTGCTGCATTTTCGAATATTTAGAAATAATCTATTGTCAATGCACCAATCATATAAATTATCAAGGTCGCTTTGCAAGAGAGCAGCATCAACATTAGAAAGTATGAGCCAAAACAAATTCAGATTATACACACACATGATTAATATACTTAATTGCTGAAAAACACAACATTAAGAATCAATTATAGAATACAGAAACACTTGACGAAAAGCCTCATTTTTTTTTTACAAAAATATGAAAATTATAGGTACATTAACGCAGGCGCGTAGCCAGGAAAATTTTTCGGGGGGAGGGATATGCGCCTGGGAAATTTTTCAGGGGGGGGGATATGAACTTATATGTGTATAAATAGACGGAATTTCATCAATAATCCAAAAATTTCGGAGGGGGGGATAAATCCCGATATCCCCCCCCCTGGCTACGCCCCTGCATTAACTTACTTACCGTTATTTCTTAGTTTATGATAGGGATGGACGCGAGACGACTTTTTGCGAGACGAGACAGAGATTTAGAGCTTTTTTGCGAGACGAGACAAACATTTTTAACATTATGATATAGGGATTTTTGCGAGACGAGACAAGCTTTTCGGATGTTTTGCGAGACGCGAGACACCAATATTTCGTCTCACGTCCATCCCTAGTTTATGAAAAAAAAAGAACGTGAAAAAGAGAACAATTTCAGTGAATCGTTTCCTAGTCATGATCTATCTTTAGTAAAATAATTAGAAGCGTGAATTTAAAAAAAATTAAAACTTTTTATAATTAATAGGTGATTGCTAGCTAAGATACATCAATATGAAATATTTGAGCTCAACTGGAGAGTTGGGAAGTTAGCGAAAAATGTTAGTATTTGATCCAGACTACCACTGCAAGATAATTAAAAAAAATAAAACTTTAAGTTAAAATTTTTAATTATTGATTCGCGTACTGCTGGCTAAGATACATGCATATGCAAAATTTTTTGCTCAGTTGATTATTGGGAAGGCGGCATAAAATTGTTATAGAAAGATTACATTTCTCAGTTTCAGTCCCACGTGATTACGTCCAGATGGACTAGGCCCGCGAACATTTGTGTGGGATCGGGAGTGGATTTCCTAATCCCAAATCTGAAATTCTCCATTTCTTATTTGATTCTTTATTCAAAATGCATCACTATTATTATTATTATTTTACTAAAAATTTAAATTGATGTGCTCTCTTTACTAATAGCATTGAATATTAGAATTGCATTTCGATAAGCATGCTCTAGAAGTACTCAGTATTATAATCGTAATAATTTAAATATCTGTGAATTAAGTCGTTTTAAAAGAATTAAATTTGCACTCAAACAGCGTAGCTCCATCTGTAATAGTAATAAAATTTACGAACTGACGAACTGACTTCGAGAATCTTACGAACTGACTTCGAGAAAATAAATCCCACTTTTGTTTGGTTTTACTCTGTCGAAACATGAAACAACCGGCGCTTGCAGTGGAGGATCCGGAAATAAATTCTGGAGGGGCACAAATGTTTTTTACCTCTTTTTTCTTATAAATTCATTTGAATTTACAAAATAAGTCGATATTCTATTGTGTAAACTTAGTATGTCTGGGGGGCACGTGCCCTCGTGCCCCCACCTCTTCTGCATCCGCCAATTGGCGCTTGTAACAGTAAGTTTCGCCAACATAGCTGATTACTAACAAAATAACGTCAGTTTAGTGCAACACAGCTAGTTATTTGACCAGAAATGTCTGAATACAGATTACGCTGGAAAATGTCCGTTATCTAAAACCATATTCATTCCTGACGTAAAATACAGAATTTAAAACAAAAAAAATAACCCGCTTTCTTATATTCTCTTATATCATTTTAATGCCTGATGCTAAGCCAATATTTCACTAAGCACCTAAGCGCAAGAATGGCCTTCAAAAATGGGCCGAAGAGTTACTGTGTAGTGTAGGGAAATGCAAGGTGTATCTAGAGGTCTGCGCCGCCGCGCCACACCGCCGCCGCTGGGCATTTGTACCACGCCGCCGCCGCCGTGGTCTAGGTCGGCGCGCCGTTGAAGAACGCTGATTTTACACCACCGCGTACAATCGCTTCAAAACTTAAAAAAAAAAAAAAACTGTACCTAAACTTTCAGTTGCTCTTAACGCTAATAACTAGTAAAGATACAATTTAAATTTTTTGAGTCAATGGTGTAATTTGATTTATTAAAAAACTGTTTAAACATTGAATTATACCTCAAAAGAACATTATAGGTTTGGAATGGTTCATGAGAAGGTTATGGAGAAAAAAAAATGCTGTTAAGCAAATAATGTATCATTCGTATATAGATAACTAAATGTATTGTGAATGTGCATCTAAACAACATAAACATACCCGATTTTGATAAAATCAATTGTTTCAGTTTTGCAGCAAAAATATTTTTAAAAAGTGTATCACAACGGCAAGCTCATACTCTGGATCCCCACCAGTGACCGAGCGCATAGCCCTCTGAACTGGGAGACGGAAGGGGCCTGGTTCAAAACCAGGTCGCGTACGCCGATTTAACCGTTCGTAGTTTTCCGTGGTTTCCTTCGAAAATTAGCGTAGATACGGGTTAGGACCCCTTAGAAAGACCCCTACGAAGGGCACTCCTCTAGAGTTCGAAACTCATTTTTAAATCCCGAGCCCGAGGACTTAGTTCGAGCCCCCCCAAGTGATGTTATTTAATTCGGAGCCCGAGCCCGAAATAGCTAATAGATAAATAAAAGACAATTACTTCATTGATAGAATATCATAAATGTTGCCGTTTGTACAAATTAAACAAAAATCTAATTGAGGCCGCCCAAGCCCGAACGCAGTAGTGATCTCTAAACCCCACCCCTCGGCCGAGAGCCCACGTGCAGCTAATTGGCCGTAATCGCTCAATATCATACTCAAGACTAGTTTTCATAAATACTCTAGTCTTAAAAGATCTCATTTTAGCACCAATTTATACATATATGATTGTGTCTGTACGCATACTCCCATTTTCATTCTGCTGTTTTTCAAAAATATTCTCACGCCGCCGCCGCCGGGTTTCTGAGGTCGTTACGCCGCCGCCGCGAATTTCCTTGCGGCGCAGACCTCTAGGTGTATCACAATTCCCTCCCGGATTTGGAAGGCTTATAAAAATATAAACAGGGTGATTCGCTACGAGACTGACAAGCTTGCAGGGGGTGCAGCGGGGTACAGAGACGGTTCAGAATCACATATGCAATGCGGGGTCGGAAACGCCGTGTTCATGTAATCACTTTAGAAGGAGTGTTCAAGTGATAGTAAACTTTCTCCGACCATGGTTTTTCCAAAATGAGTCCCTCTTTCACCGATTGCATTTGACAAAAATTGTTATTTCAGAATTGTTTCTTTAATCACATTTATGAAATTGTCTGAGGAAAGCCCATTGTTTATGAAACTTGGTTAACCCTTTAACGCGAAGTGTTCCCGCTCTGGGAACACCAAACTCTGACGTTTTGACTGTTCCCAGTCACGAAGAATAGATTTGATTTCTATAAAAATAGTTGCAGGTGACATAGCTTCACGGCATTCCTTTACATTTTAGCACGTCATTTCCCGTAAAAAAAAAATCTCACGATTATTTTTAACAGCACTGGCATCTGCTGAAAAATGGAAGAATGCGAGAACAGCTGGATAGATTGCCCAATGCTGAGAAAGGGGGCAGACGTTGCCATCGCTAGACTTAACTACCAGCAAGATGTCGAAACGTTTATCGCGTGTGCACGCGATGAACATTTCGATCGTCCGCCATCTTGCTGGTAGTTAAGTCGAGCGATGGCAACGTCTGCCCCCTTTTTCAGCATTGGGAAAGGGTTGCGCCCCAACGGGTTAAGAAATTAGACGTACACTTGAACACTTCTTCTAAAGTGATTATTAACAGGTACGTGAAGACGACGTTTCCGACCCCGCATTACTATGTGAGTCCGAACCGTCTCTGTACCCCCTAAGCCCCCTGCAAGTTTGTCAGTCTGGTAGCGAATCACCCTGTATATATTACCAATACAGCAACGAAATCGACTTTATTGGAGAAAGATATGTTACAAGTTTTATTTCACAAAAGTGCAATATGTGTACCTTTCGTGACAGCGACGGTTTAATGCAATTTTGTCGGGGGTGTTGGTGGGCGGGGGAGGGCAGTTAGTTTGTCGAATCATGAGCATCACGAAACAAAGACGAACTATAGGGGAGCGGACGGGTGATCGCCCCGATCGAGAGAAAATAAATTAATGTAAAAGATCCTATTTTACTTCCATAAAATGGATGTATATGTCAATCTTCTAATGAACTGCCCACCCCACGACAAAATTGCATTAATCCGTCGATGTCACATATTGGACATTATAAAAGGTTCACATATTGGACTTTTGTGAAATAAAACTTGTAACATTTCTTTCTCCAATAAAGTCAACTATTTTTGCTGTATTGGTAATATATATATTTTTTATGAGCCTTCTGAACTCGGTAGGAAATTGTGATACACCCTGTATTGCAAAATTCCGTGTGTTTACCATTTTTTCCTCAGTGTTTCGCAACTCCCATAGGTTAGCTGCATTGTTTGTAATTGTTCGCAGTATAAATAGTAGAGAGACACTATAAATTTTTCATAACACAATTAAATTTTTAAAGAGCTATTCAAAAGTTGCTTCATTTCCAAACGTAACACCTTTAAATTTGTTTTTTTCGTAGAATTTTTTAATTCTTTTGCAGTTTATCAGTGTACTTTAGTCAAAACGGAAGGCTCGTTCATTTCTCACGTAAAATTCTTATCTTACGAAATCTTATTTCTCCCCGAATGCTGAGTTCATGATTTTTCTTGTACTTATTCGTAACGCATGCTAGAAGAATATCAGATTGGAAGAGCAACATTCTCATCACGTTCATCATAATGCGATGGTCGTAATTAACCCAAATCATTAACGACTGCTATTGTCTCTGGTTATTACGTGTGGGCAATGTGGTTCATTTTTTCCCTGCGTAAACAGTTTTGCAAATCTTTGCCACGAATTCTAATTAAAGAACAGCTGCCATTTTTGTGAAGGAAGTTGTCCCTCCAATTATAGGTTCACGCGCGGTTCATTTATCCCACAAAATTCCCGCCCGAACATTTAGTTAGTGATCTTCTAATTTATGAAACAAAATTTGCCTGGTTAAGAGTTGATGAATTATTTCATAACTGCAGTAAAGTTCAAATATTTAACTAGATCTGTGGTTTTAAATTGCTGTTGTGTGGGACACGATTGTGGTGCAAAATTAATAAAGAGCATTATGTTGAACACACATGCATGAAAAATATTACGGAATATTTTTCAAGTGGATCAGAAAATCCATCCTTTGCTAAAAAAACAAAAATGTTGTTTTATTCTTCAGTTCTTTTTTTTTTTTTTTTGTAAGTTCTGTTTTATGCTTTTGTACTTTCACTTTCTGTGTTTTAATGTTTTATGTTTCTACTTTAATTATACACATTTTCTTTTCTTCTAATCTTGCGTTTACTTTCAGTTTTCTCACTTTCCTGACAGTATGAAAATGGCACTTTTTACAGCTGAAGAGAGAAATTTGTTTCCCTTTTCAGCTGAGGCTTTCTACCACCCGAAATGGCGTTCAGGAGTATTTTTTATGTATGTGTGTTTAGTACAAAGTTCTTTATTAATTTTAACTTTTAAATATAATATTTGTTTATTAATTTTTACTACTATTGGGGTGCATTAATGTAATTTGTTGAGTATTCGGCGAAAGATTTGTACAATCTGAATTTAATTACTCGTGATATTCAAGATGGAAGATATCTACTCTTAACAATGGTCAATATTCAGAGTTTTAATAATTAAGTTTAAGAGAATGTTTCCTTTATTCTTTGGCAATATTTCTGTAAGTTTTGACATATATTTGCTATAAAACTGTGGATATGGAAGTTATTATTTCTAACTAAATGAATATGTATTAAAACATTTTGACACCTTTTGGTCTTAGTTTCATGAAATCAAAACACGTACATAAAATATGGATGTACACAATCTTGATTGTTTCCCACCTCCAAGAGTTTGAGAAAATTGATATTTTCTATCTCTTCTGAAGTTGAAAATGTCTAAAATATAGTGAATCCAAAACTTCATAACTCAAAATTCATTGAATCCAAAACTTCATAACTCTCTGAAGCCACATTAAAAATAAATGAGTATCTCATCTATACATTTCCTAATTCTGATTGGAAGTATAACTGATGCTTTAGACAGTTGTTTAATTTTTTTCCCCTTATTTGTTTTCTTGTAAACAAAAAGTTCCAATGATGGTTGATGTAGAGAAAAGAAAAAAAAAGAGCGAGGCTTTGTAATTTAGAATAAAAGAAAGTGTCCTCTTCACTAATTGAAATGCATATTAAGTGTACAATTTGCTTCCGCAGTTTTAACCCCCACCCCCTCCGATGATATTCGATGTTTTATTGAAAAAAACTGCTCATACATTTCTGATTTAAAGTTGAAATCGCTTTGTGAGTCACTCCCAATCATCGTGCTAATTGTTTACTTTGACACGATGATCCAAGTCTGTCTCTCTGTTCCACGGCTATGGCGGTCTTCGACGTGAAAATCACCGTACTTGAAGCGATGGAACCACTCGCAACGCGTTTTTCCACTCACAGAGTCATCACCAAAATTACTTAAGGCTGTTCCACTTGAAAATCATGCAACTTTTGATCAGCTTTTTAAAAATTTAATTGCGCTAGTGTCTCCGAGAGTGTCTTTTTACAAGTTGCACGGTAAACTGACACTGGCAATGAACCTATAGGGGTTGCGAAACTGACAGGGAAATAAGATTGCTGAACATACGGAATTTCGCGATATTTCCAAAAACAATTAAATAGTCAGTCCATTTTTGTGCTTATGAATTTTTATGAAAGTTACATGTGACATACAGCTTTACTGTTAGTGTCATCCCATAGTGTATAGAGTGTAGAAGCATCATTAATTTTTTTCGAGTGCTTAACATCATTGGTTTCTTTTTAAAGCTGTTCAAAAGTCCTGTGACGATGATCGCTCTTCTGGTAGAAGAGCACTTAGATCATATTCGAGCAGAAAATTAAAAACTTTAACAAATGACGCAAGCTCATAAATCTTTATTCTCGATATTTTCAATCGAGAATAACTTTATGATGCAGGCACAAATCGACTAATTTTTTTTATAATGCTACTAGCTGAAGTACCCGTTCTTCGCACGGGAATGAATGGACTTTTTGATATTACGATTTGTGGTGATTACTATTCATTGTAATAAACAGATATAGCAAAGTGGATATCGCGTTATATTGTGTCCAATAATCATGCATACCGAATTGCAAGGCAATCGTTTGTACGGTGCAGAAGGCCATGCGGCGTAGCGCAATCTAGTGGCGAGTTTTAGCAAAACGGATACGGCGAAAATATTTTTCGCATTCAGATATCGATGTATACGAATTTTCATGACTATCGGCTGGACAGTCCTGAAGTTCATGTGTTGACGCGACATCTAGTGGCAAGTTATAGGAAAATGGATAGCGCCAAACTCTTCCCCGTGTTCAAATATCTATGTATACCTATTTTCATAGCGATCATTTGCACAGTCAAGAAGTGATACACTGCAGGGCTATCCAGTGGTTCAATAAAGTAATGATTTGCTACAGCACCGTCAAGTGGCGAGTTATAGCAAAATGGATAACGCCAAAATATTCTCATTGTTCAAATAGCTATGTATACTGATTTTCATAGCGACCGTGTTCAACTATCTATGTATACCAATTTTCATAACAATCATTTGCACAGCTAAGAAGTGATACACTGCAGGGCCATCTAGTAGTTAATTAAAGTAATGATTTGCTACAGCGCCGTCAAGTGGCGAGTTATAGCAAAATGGATAACGCCAAAATATTCTCATTGTTCAAATAGCTATGTATACTGATTTTCATAGCGACCGTTTGAATGGTCAAGAATTTGGCCTGCTGCAGCGTCATCTAGTGGCGACTTAAAATAATAATGCATTGCAGTGTCATCTAGTGGTGAGTAACATCAAAAGGAACGCAGTTAGAATATATTCTTCGTGCTCAAATGTGTAAGTATAAAAAATTTTATGCCGATCGGTCGAACGGTATAGAAGTTCATGCTTTTCAGCGCCATTTAGCGGCAAGTTACAGCAAAATGGATAGTGAAAAATATTCTCCGTGTTCGAATATTCGCGTGTACCAAATTTCATCGAAATCGGTTGGACGATATTCGCATAGCAAACGGCTAAACGGAATAGAATTCGACGTTCTGCTGTGCCACCTGGTGGCAAGTTAGAGGAAAACGGATAGCATAAAAAGCTTCTCCATGATAAAAGACTTAGGTGAACCAAATTTCATGGTGCAACGGTGCTCAACGGTGCTGGAGTTTTTCAACCTCATACACTCATACCAACATTCATTTTTATCTATAACCAGTGTCATCATATATCCCAGTCTCAAATAAAATGCAGTTTCAAATCTAAGCCTCGCCAAAGTGCCAACATACGCCATTTTGCAAGCGTTTTTTCAGGAAATCATTCGAAGCATTGACTTAGCAGCAATAATATATGGGAAATGGTTCGACCGCGAAAAAGTAAAGCAAGCCTTTATTTGAAAAGTTGAATCCCTTAATACAGCCGAATTTTTTAAAATTATCAACTATAACGTGTTTTATTCATCATTACTCCGATGTACTAAATGAGAAGATTTCAATTTTCTGAAATTTGGCGGAATTCCCCCAACTTAAATCAATGTACTCATTTGGCGAGAATTCTGGAGATAGATCAATTGAAATCCCTTAATAACTGCATTATTTCTTCACGGATCATTAAAATTTAACGCTGTATTCTAATAAAACCTTTGCACTTGTTTTCAAAAATCTATTTCCTTAAGCTCTCAATAAATTGCGCCAAGCCGAAATTTGTGCAAACCGCTAGAACTCACTTTCACAAAATCGGCATTTGAGCCATTTTATTTTTTCGCCAAACTAAAATAATTTACCTATTAGCCTCGGAAATCTTCAATTCTTATTGTTTTGCGTGTAAAGCATTACATTCCTGCTCTGATTTCCCATGCACACGATATTATAATAAAAAAAAATAACCTTACGAATATAAACTAACAAAAAAAAAATCATTATTATTCTTTTATTTTTACTTTGAGAATTTAAAACATTTTATTCGGCAAAATCGCCACACATGGCAACCACGATCCTTATTTCACACTTTTTTCACTACAGGGGTTACAATTACGGAAAGCTTTTTGCGTGAAGAGCATAAAAAATCTCTTAAATTCCGGGAACGGGTGGACTTGCAAAGTTTTAAAGTGGACTACGATTTATTCTATATTATTTTACATATCTGTGCTAAATTTCAGGCCGATAGGTTCATTTTTGTGGATTTGTATACGAACGACATTTTATTCGGCAAAATCGCCACACATGGCAACCACGATCCTTATTTTACACTTTTTTCACTACAGGGGTTACAATTACGGAAAGATTTTTGCGTGAAGAGCATAAAAAATCTCTTAAATTCCGGGAACGGGTGGACTTTCAAAGTTTTAAAGTGGACTATGAGTTATTCTATATTATTTTACATATCTGTACTAAATTTCAGGCCGATAGGTCCATTTTTGTGGATTTGTATACGAATCAAATCCACAAACAAACAAACAAACAAACAGAATTTCATTTTTATTTATAAGACTAGCTGAAGTACCCGTTCTTCGCACGGGAATGAATGGACTTTTTGATATTAATATTTGTTGTGATTACTATTCATTGTAATAAAGAGATATAGCAAAATGGATATCGCGTTATATTGTGTTCAATAATCATGCATACTGAATTTCAAGGCAATCGTTTTTACGGTGCAGAGGCGATGCGGCGTAGCACAATCTAGTGGCGAGTTTTAGCAAAACGGATACGGCAAAAATATTCTTCGCATTCAGATATCGATGTATACGAATTTTCATGACGATCGGCTGAATAGTCTTGAAGTTCATGTGTTGACGCGACATCTAGTGTCAAGTTATAGGAAAATGGATCGTGCCAAACTCTTCCCCGTGTTCAAATATCTATGTATACCTATTTTCATAGCGATTATTCGCACAGTCAAGAAGTGATACACTGCAGGGCCATCTAGTGGTTAATTAAAGTAATGATTTGCTACAGCGCCGTCATGTGGCGAGTTACAGCAAAATGGATAACGCCAAAATATTCTTATTGTTCAAATAGCTATGTATACTGATTTTCATAGCCACCGTTTGAATGGTCAAAAATTTGGCCTGCTGCAGCGTTATCTAGTGGCGCGTTAAAATAATAATGCATTGCAGTGCCATCTAGTGGTGAGTAACATCAAAAGTAACGCAGTTAGAATATATTCTTCGTTCTCAAATGTGTAAGTATAAAAAATTTTATGCCGATCAGTCGAACGGTATAGAAGTTGATGCGTTGCAGCGCTATTTAGCGGTAAGTTACAGCAAATGGATAGTGAAAAATATTCTCCGTGTTCTAATATTCGCGTGTACAAAATTTCATCAAAATTTGTTGGACGATATTTGCATAGCAAACGGCTAAACGGAATAGAATTCGACGTTCTGCTGCGCCACCTAGTGAAAAGTTAGAGGAAAACGGATAGCATAAAAACCTTCTCCATGATAAAAGACTTAGGTGAACCAAATTTCATGGTGATCGGTGAAACGGTGCTGGAGTTTTTCAACCTCCTACACACATACCAACATTCATTTTTATCTATAACCAGTCTTATTATATGTATATACCAGTCTCAAGTAAAATCCAGTTTCAAATCTAAGCCTCGCCAAAGTGCCAGCATACGCCATTTTGCAAGAGTTTTTTCAGGGAATCATTCGAAGCATTGACTTAGCAGCAATCAAAATGGGAAATGGTTCGACCGCCAGGCATTTATTTGAAAAGTGGAATCCCTTAATACAGCCGCATTTTTTAAATTATCAACTATAACATGTTTTATTCATCGTTACCTCGATGTACTAAATGCAAAGATTTCAATTTTCTGAAATTTGGCGGATTTCCCCCAAGTTAAATCAATGTACTCAATTGGCGAGAATTCTGAAGCTACATCGCTTGAAATGCCCTAATAACTGCATTATTTCTGCACGGATAGTTAAAATTTAATGCTGTATTCTAAGAAAACGTATACACTTGTTTTCAAAAATGCTATTTCCTTAAGCTCTCAGTAAATTGAGCCAAAAAGCCTAAAACTGTGCAAACCGCTAGAACTCACACTCTAAAAATCGGCCTATCAGCCATTTTATTTTCCGCCAAACTAAAAAAAATTACATATTAGTCTCGGACATCTTCGATCCTCATTGTTTTGCGTATAAAACATTTCATTCCTGCTCTCATTTCTTATGCGCACACGATATTATAATTAAAAAAAATAACCTAAAAAAATAAACTAAAAAAATCATTATTATTCTTTTATTTTTACTTTAAGAATTTAAAACATTTTATTCGGCAAAATCGCCACACATGGCAACCAAGATGCTTATTTCACACACTTTTTTCACTACAGGGGTTAATATTACGTAAAGCTTTCTGCGTGGAGAACATAAAAAATCTCTTAAATTCCGGGAACGGAAATTAAGGGAACCCTTCAGGAGGAAAACGTTTTTAAGTGGAGTTTCAAAGTTTTAAAGTGGACTATCATTTATTCTATATTATTTTACATATCTGTGTAAAATTTCAGGCTGACAGGTCCATTTTTGTGGAATTGTATACTACCCAAATCAACAAATTGACAAACAGAATTTCATTTTTATTTATAAGATAACCTGCGCTTGTTTTTAAAAATACCCTCTCATTAAATTGCGCCAAGCGCTAGAATCATAGAAAATCTGACACACTTTCAGATTTTTAAATACGCACTAAAGTGCTATATATAAAAAGAGTTATAATCCATGGGTCTTCCCTATTTTCGTTCCTTCTTTCATTAAGTTGGAAAGTGTATCATTATTCATGAGTGTGATTAAACAAAATTAAAATTGATATTTCTAACATCCTTTTTTCTGGATGTAATACATTAGATGCAGAAAAGCTGCTCTGAAAAATGCACAATTCCAACTGAATGAAAATTTCAAAAACTTATACGCAGGTGTATTTCACGCTTAAACCCAAAGAGCGAAAAAAACGATACATTGCGGAGCGACCCGTCTCCATGGTAACTTACCGTTTTTTCCGCGAAAGTGCTCTTCAAGTAGTCTTTTTTCTGAGAACGCCTTTTCTCCCTCCCTGTTTTTTCCGAGAAATTCTCCCTCGCTTATTGTTATATTCCGCTCCGCTCTTGTGATCGAAAAACGCTCCTAAAGGAGAAGCTCACTTGGCTCACTTTCGACTCCGACTGATCGAATTTCGCTCCTTTGGTTTAAGCGTGTTCATAACCCAAATAGCAGACGATTAAATTACGATAAATAGCGCCAAGCGTTAGAATCCTCCTCAAAATCGCGAGAATACTGAAGATAGATCGCTTGAAATCCCTTAATAACTGCATTATTTTCGCAGGGATCATTAAAATTTAACACTGTATTCTAATAAAACCTTTGTACTTGTTTTCAAAAATCCGTTTCCTTAAGCTCTCAGTAAATTCGCCAAGCCGGAAACTGTGCAAACCACTAGAACTCACTTTCTCGGCATTTGAGCCATTTTATTTTTTCGCCAAACTAAAAAATTTTAACATAGTAGCCTCGGAAATCTTCAATTCTTATTGTTTTGCGTATAAAACATTTCATTCCTGCTCCGATTTCCCATGCACACGATATTATAATTTAAAAAAATATAACCTTACGAATATAAACTAACAAAAAAAAATCATTATTATTCTTTTATTTTTACTCTGAGAATTTAAAACATCTTATTCGGCAAAATCGCCAGACATGGCAACCACGATCCTTATTTCACACTTTTTTCACTACAGGGGTTACAATTACGGAAAACTTTTTGCGTGGAGAACATAAAAAATCTCTTAAATTCCGGGAACGGGTGGACTTTCAAAGTTTTAAAGTGGACTATGATTTATTCTATATTATTTTACATATCTGTGCAAAATTTCAGGCTGATAGGTCCATTTTTGTGGATTTGTATACAACTCAAATCCACAAACAAACAAATAAACAAACAAACAAACAAACAAACAAACAAACAAACAAACAGAATTTCATTTTTATTTATAAGATGTTAGAAGATAACCTTAAGTTTACTGCATGATGCTACCATCAACTTATTTTGACCATTACTTACCGCTGAAGCCATCTGTAGGAAAAAGTTGTTCATTTAATAAATGAACCGTTATTTAACTTAACCCTTTAACGCGCAGTGTTCCCGCTCTGGGAACACCAAACTCAGACGTTTTGACTGTTGCCAGTCACGAAGAATAGATTTGATTTCTATAAAAAATGGTTGCAGGTGACATAGCTCCACGATAGTCCTTTACTTTTTAGCACGTCATTTCCTGTAAAAAAAAATTGTTACGATTATTTTTAACAGCACTGACATCTGCTGAAAAATGGAAGAGTGTGAGAACAGCTGGATCGATTGCCCAATGCTGAAAAAAGGGCAGCCTTTGCCATCGCTCGACTTAACTACCAGCAAGATGGCGGACGATCGAAACGTTCATCGCGTGCTACAGATCTAGAGACCCTTTTTTGACGCAGCTGACTGTGCGGCACAGCCAGCTGTCGTCAAAAAAGGGTCTCTAGATATGTGGCACGCGATGAACGTTTCGATCGCCCGCCATCTTGCTGGTAGTTAAGTCTAGCGATGGCAACGGCTGCCCTTTTTTCAGCATTGGGAAAGGGTTGCGCCACAAAGGGTTAACCGAAATCATGAATTCATCTTTCCTTATTAAATTTTTTATGAAGTTTATGCCTTTGACACGCGGTCGTTACTCCGTGAAACCACCTTATTCCCTACTGCTACTAGCAATTTTGCTCGGGTTACGATCGGCCACGTAGCCGGCCGATGGTAACCCGAGCAAAATTGCTAGTAGGGATTTCAGCGCTTTCACTGCCAACCCCCCAAAAAATATGGTTAAATGATCCCAATAGTGAAAAGTGCATCCGATACCATCGATCCATTTAACTACCAACAGCATGGAGGTCGATTGAATCGCAAATCTGGCGCAACAGAGCTAAATAAGTTTTCTGACACAGAAGGTTGCGCTGGCAACGGCTGCACATTTTCACCGTTAGCCAGTCTATCCTGCTTGTCTTCTATATTAACGTGAAAATGCTTGCGTTTCAAAGGCTTTCAGTTGCTTCTTAAGCAAGTGCAATGAAAACCTCGTGAGTTGGATATCTGAAGAATGGTATATATGCTTATAACTTTGAAATATATATCTCCGTAAGTTGGAACACGTTTCAATGAACTTTGAGTGCTCAATTTTCGGAGGTTCCATTGTGATAAATAAACCAAGTACTTAAATACACCTTTTCATGTTTAAAATTGAATTGACCGTTATCCATAATTCAAAAAGGCTTTTCACTTACGATGAATTATTTAGATCGTATAATTTTCAAAAGTATTTAAAAATTTCCCCTACAACACCTTGGTTATTTTTTGAGATATCTTGTTAATAGTGCTAAGAGAAAGAAAAAGAAAATGAGAAAAACTATAGTTATTTTTATAATAGGAACATCTGAAATCCGAGTAAAATTTGTACTTTGAATCAATTTAAGAATAGGGGGGAAACAAATTTGGAAAAATAAGAAAAGTCAAAATTTCAGGATTGGAACACCCGACATGATCGAAAATTGTTCTTTTAAACATAGAGTACTCATTTAGATGTTTAAAGATTAAAATATAATTTATGCATAGTTAATAATGGACAAATAAAAAACATAAACAATATTGTTTGCAATATTTCTTAAATAACTTGAAGTAATTTTGAAATAATTTAATAAAGTTCATAATTGAAATGAGAAAGAGCTAAATTTTTGTTTGTCCGGTTGAATTTCTTTTACTAAAAATGCTCGTTAATACGCAGATAAATAAATATCTTAATTAATTAACTCGAAATCGATGAATAGTACCACTGAATAAATGGTAAATCAACTTTTGTCGTTTCAAATTTAAAACTGTAAATAAAGCAGTCTTGTCAGGCAATTGTAGCCTAAACCGGAAAAAAAATATCGGAACGGTGCATTTTAGTGTAGTAGAAACTAACAAATATATATTAGAACTTGTCTAACACGAAAATGGTACCAATTCATGGACAAGCCTCTGAAACGGAAAATAAAATTTTGTACTCTTTTATGCAGCTAAAGACACTGTCCTTTTGTGATTTTTTTTCACAAAAAATGTCCACCTACATTTTATAGAAGGAGATTTCTTTAAATCACATTGCAATTTTACTTTAAATTATTTTAAATTAAAATTTTTAATTCTATTTAAAAATAGCGCGTGTTTTTCTCTGACCATAAAATTACTTCGAAAGTGGGAAATTATTAACCTTTAATATTAACATTGTAATATTAACCATTCTGAAGCATAGCACAATATATTTTATTGCATATCTTTAATTGTCGAACAGTGTTTTTTTTCTTACTTTTTTCTTAACAAGCATATTTTCGAAAAGTAGTTCCAAAAATCTAACCAGATTTTTTTTTATGCTTTTAGAATGCGAGATAAATAAAAGTTAACTTTTTCAATACTGAAGTTTTTCGAAACCGAATAATCCTACTTAAAACAGGTTTTTATGTATGAATTAGATCAATAATTTTACGAAATTTGCGGGTTGAAATATATATGTGTATACCTATCACTGGAAGGACAAAATCCTGAAACTAAACCTTACATTTTTGGTTGAATGAGCTCATAAATGGTTCACAAATTTACTAGATTTGTTGAGTTGGAGAGAAAGAAAAACCACTTGATGTAATGAAATAGTTATTTCATTCATCTAACTATACATTTATTTTTCAGCTATTTTAACTAAAGTTAAATTCAGTTTTACTTTGATCATTTTTTTTTTTTTCATTTTTTAGGAAAAGGACAGGAGGGCATTTTTCAGATAATTTTACGAAAAACTTGTTCTCAAGAAGGTTAAAGCCTGGGTGTCGATCACTTTATTCCTTCTATTGAAAAACGAACAAATTCGGCTACCTAAAGGCAGATTCTTTCTAATAAATATTTAACAGCTGCCGTAATGCCCTCAATAACGTGGAAAAACTCACATAGGAAAAATACCTTAAAGCAGGATGCATACATTGTTACATACTTGCGAAATCTATGAATATTCCGATGCAGAATTTGTTCAATATTTGTTATAATCGAGTCACTCTTTCCTGCACTTGTGTGTAGTTTGCAAAATTGGGCTCATTGGGTTTTGTTATAGAATTCGTTAAGCTATGAAACCGGCTAATAAATAAACATGATTAGTTTATTAAATTTTATTGTGATGCTTCGAGCTGACCTTTGTGGCAAAAGGAAGTAATTAGCATTTCTCACATGCGAAAAAAAAAAAATCTGATTTATTTACATCAAAATTATTCCACATGTATGATGGTCACAAGTGTCAAAGTCATGACAGGAATAACATTTACCCTGCTCAAAAATCTCCTATTATGTATCTCTGCCGGTGCTTTCCTTATTCTCCAAGTTAACAGTTAATCTCTTTCTAATAACAGATAATGAGAAATCGGACATGGCAAAATGTTTGACATGTGTTTCTATCTCATTTTCAAGACAGACTTATAAATCAAGCGATCGTGTTCAACCACGCGAATAATTTACTCAAGTTTCGAGTTTAGTTTTGCTTTTACTGGAAGGTTCGGTCGGTGTCAAGGTAAAAATAACGTTCGCAGACATCCTGATCAATACACCGGAGGTGAAAATGTCTTGGATCATTACTTGAAAGTGGGAAGAAATGTATGTTGAGTTTAATATGTCACTTCCTTGTCTCTTCCAAAACTTTTTTTAAAGTGCAAAACACGTGTTATCGTATTCAGCTTCAGCTCGTACTGTTTACATAATTAGACGTAATAGCGATAATGATAAGATTTTAAATATTGAGCTTAGTTAAAAAAATCAATAATTTACTGCTGTATCGATAGTAGAGCATAACCTGAATGAACGGTGAAAAGTTGGTCTCCCTCATGATTCTCTGTTTATTTAACAGAAAAAAAAGCATAGATAATCCAAATCGAGCAAACATATACAGGGAATCGTGCTCAAAGGGCAAAGTAGAATTTGCGCTCCTCTGAAAATTTGAATTCATACTGTTTAGTTTAGATGAACTTTTAGTATTTGAGTTTTTCTTCTTTTTATAATGTGCAATAAAAAACGTAAAAGTTGTTCCAACTAATAACATATTTTTTGACAAGAGTAATATCTTTTAAGCGTGATAAATGATACTGAAAATTGTTTATGGTTACTAGTATGGCATGACGCTATACAGTATATATATAAAGACAACTTTTTCTTCCATTTTTCAGTAGGAGGTTAAGTAACTGAATTGCGTTAGTTCAGCTGTAACATCCGGCGAGCAAGATCGCCAATCCTATCGCAATTGTTTCCCCAAACCAGTTTGGTGTATAATGTTGTTATAGATAGATCCTAGAGATCTACTCACTGCAATGGACACTACTCAAAGTAGTGGACACTAAAGGCTTTAAGCAACCACATTGCTCTCTTTACACATAAAATGAAAGTAAGTTTTAAACAGCAATTATGAATTGTTTTCTTACAGCAATATTGCTTAAAGCATGCGGTGTTTGCTCATAAGTTCTGTAGCGGAAGAGCAAAAGTCTCTTTGGCACTGATGATTATTCTTAAACTACGTCACATAACGCAATTTTTGAATTGCCGCAATTTAATTCTTTAATTTACAGAAATTTTGATTAACGATTCTTGATCAGCGGCAAAAAATCCATATTTGTACTAAGGGTGACTCAACGGCTGTCCGAAGTCAAGGATTGATGAGCGAAGCTATACATGAGTCGGTTATTCCCATAAATGAATCAAGCATTATTTTCTACTTTTCTCTATTTTTGTATTATTTATTACATGGCAGGAAAAAAAATTGCTCTTGAGGCCTCAACAATGCAAAATATAGGACAATGTTAAGACTTTTGGAAAAAGCTATCACTGTGCCGAATCTAGCCAAGATTACTTCAGCAGTCTCGGAGGAGTTGGCGAACAAATGACGCAAATGTTTGGTGATTATTCCTAAATGATCGGACCAAATACTAGCATATCGCTTCTGTACAATTTACGCCATGGTCACTATCACTTTGCCAAATTTGGTCAAGAGTGCATTAGAAGTGGCGGAGGAGTAAGCGAACAAAAATCCCAATATTGATTCCCAAAGCTTCGTTTCATCTTCGCCCACGCTCAGCAGCTACGACATTTCATGGCACATAAAAATTATCTAGCCTTCTTCCAAAAAACCAAAAGCAAAACCTTTAAGTGAATACTAAATGCTAAATAACTGTTTTGACAATAGAAAATTCAACTTCCAAGAAGGAAGAGTACCTTTCGGATTAACTATTTCTTGGAGGACGAAGATGATTGCCCCAGGATAGGATGCTGATAATATTTTTGTATGTTCAGTTTGTAATTGTTCATTGTTACCGTTACGCCCACAAAAAATTGCAATTTAGCAGTGGTGTAGCTACGGGGGGGTTATAAACTCCCATGAGGAACTTTTTTTCTTACAAAATGTATATTCTTCACACACACACACAACATATATATTACATATATATGAGTTGCAGTAGTCGTAATCTCCCCTCCCCCACTATGGAAAATTTAGGCTATGGCACTGCGATCTAGATATGGAGTATTTGGGCATGCCGTTGTTTTGACACATTGGCAGAGTTTACCTAGCATCCCTTCAGATTTTCTGTCAAACAAATTTTATGTACTACCGGATGAGAAATGAAGTATATTTAAATGTTACGGGGTCTTTAGTGCCTTTGCTAAAACTGAGTTGCATGCAGTCGTTGAAGGAAATGTTAAAACTGAGTTGCATGCAGTCGTTGAAGGAAATGTATAACATTTGGTTCCAAACTGTCAGAATTCTACCAATAATTTTTGAGTGTGTGTAGCAGTCTTTCTAGTATGTCAGAGAGAGAGAAATCTAGGCACTCCTCTCTTCATGCCGGAGACAATGCACAGTGCAAATGTATATACCATCAGAAACATATACGACCATCATTTGTATAAGGTGTACTTGCTCAGGGAGAGGCTCACACCGCAGCGATTAAAACTACTCTTTTGTTCTTATTACAGTGGCTCTGAATGGAAATCATCATTTTGTCATCATGTCGTGTCTAGGACTACATGTGCATATTCTGTAAATCCCCAAGGATTATTCTTCATAGTTTTGAATTTTAGCTGGCTTACAAGACATTAAAATCTTTATCTTCGATATTTCTATATTATATCAGTTGGGGGCAGAAATTTTGAGACGATAGGTTTTTCTGTCCTAACTTTTCCTGTAAACAAAATTTATGTAAATTGGTAATTTGTGGTTTTTGTCCTAATAGATTTTTCTGTCCTAACTTTTCCTGTAAACAAAATTTCTTTATGTAAATTGGTAATTTGTAGTTTTTGTCCTAATAGATGGTGTGTAACAAATAATATGAATGAAAATTGTTCATTTAAAAAAATACCAAGCGTGAATTTTTAAAGTTGAAAGCAGAAGTTTTGAGACAACTCAGTTTTTCTAAACTTTTGTCGAAATTAATCGTCTTAGTGTAACGGAATACATCAATATTTATTATGAAGTTCCATATCCTATTGCTTGAGGACCGCAGCTTATGTAGAGGTCTGTGTCGCTCAGAAATTCCAGGCGGCAGCGTAACCACCTCAGAAACCCGGCGGGCGGCGCCGCGGCGTGGGAAAATGTTCGAAAAAGAGCATAATGAAAATGGGTGCATGCATACACACACACACACACACACACACACATATATATATATATATAAATTGACGTCAAAGTGAATATTTTTTAAAGCCTATGAAAACTAGTCTTGAGTATGAGCTTGCCATTGTGGTACACCGCAAAACAGAAAGAATAGATTTTCTCAAAATTGTATGGGTGTATGTTGTTTATATGGCACATTCATGATACATTTAATACGCCGGCGTAGAATCCGACGGCGGCGCGGACCTCTAGCAGCTTATCGACTGGGAACGGAATTTACAAGGCCTTCTAAGGTGGACCTAGGGAGTTTTGTTCATTCCGATTAAAGATCCTAAAGGAGTTCAAAGAATGCTCCTGTGTCCCGACTTTTCTTTTGATGTTCTCCTAAAGGTGTTCAATTGGGAACGGAAACTGACGGTGACTGACTCGGTCAGTCCAAAACTTCAATATTCTTAGCTGTAAATTAAATTTTCACAATTTCGTAGGCATGTTTTGAATCATTATTCTTACGAAACATCCATTCACTTGGCATTTTTTACGAGTAAAATGCAGCACTGATACCTCTGGACCACAGGTCTTTGTGGGGGGGGGGAACCTTTTATCTGGGCAAGGAATTGAAATTTGCTAAGGATCATAAAATGTGAAGAATAACCAAAGATTGCTTTTAAAAAAAGTGTTGTGGGAATCGATGAATCCAAATTCAATTTGTTTGGAAATGGTGGTGCCCAATGATATATTCGTTGTCCAAAAGTCATCAGAATGTATACTAGGTACCAAAGTCCAACAGTAAAGCTAGAAAACTTATCAATAGCTTTCCATCATGATGACGTAGTTCCTTTCGTGTACGTTGATAAGATTATGAATCCAAATGCACATAAATATTTTTAGTAGATCACATGCTGCTTTATGCACGTGGATGAATGTTTCGCAGAATAATTATCCTAAACACGTCTCCAAAATGATGAAAAATGTTTACAGTTGATAAAATTAAATTTTGGACTGGCGAGTCAGTCATCATCATCATCAACATTGGCACGACAGCCCCTTGTGGGCCCTGGCCTTCCTCAGAAGTCTTTCCCATTCCACCCTCTTCCCTGCAATGGACCTCCAGTTTCTTATTTTCAGTTTGGCAAAATCCTCATCCAGGCTGTCTCTCCATCTTTTCTTAGGTCTTTTACAAAAAGGAGTGGCATTGAAGACCTTAAGAGCAGTTCTCTCAGCACTCATTCTCAGAAGGTGACCTGCCCATCTCATTCTATTCAGTTTTATGTATTTAATAATGTCGTCATCTTTATAGATTTTATAGATTTCAAAGTTATATCTTTTCCTCCAAGTATTATTTTCTAAAACGGCACCAAAAATAGTTCTTAGAACCTTTCTTTCGAAGATTGCCAGTGCTTTTTCCTCCGTCGTCGTTAAAGTCCATGTTTCTGAGGCATAGGTTAAAACTGATCTTATTAACACCTTGTGCAACAGAATTTTTGTTCTCTTTATTAAATGGGATTTTAAAATAGGCCTTAAACCAAAGAAACGGCGATTTGCGGCAATAATCCTTTTTCTGATTTCAGGGTTAATATCATTTTGATTGTTGATCTCAGGACCCAAATAGGTGAAATTTTTCACGGATTCAAATTTAAATGGGCCAACCTCAAAAAAATTAGGTGGGTTTTCTTTTTTCCCACAGGCGAGTCAGTCACCTGACTTCAATTCAATTAAACACCTTTCGGAACACTTCGGAAGAAAAGTCGGGCACGGAAACATTCTTCAAAGGCAAAACTCCTTCAGGATGTTTAAGCAGAATGGAGAAAACTCCCTAGGTCTACCTTAGAAAATCTTCTTAATTCCATGCCTAGACGATGTGGCGCAGTCCTAAAAGCAAAAGGATGTGTAACTACAAACTAAGTAGTACTGTTTTTCGTTACATTAAGACGATCAGTTTCAACAACAATTTAGAAAAACTAAATCGTCTCAAAATGTCTGCTTTCAACTTTTCAAATTCACACTTGGAATTTCTTAAATTAGCAATTTTCACACATGCATTTAGTCGTACACGGTGTAGGAGGACTAAAGCTACAACTTACTGACTTACATCATTAAAAAATTTTACTTTCAGAAAAAATTAGGAAAGAAAAACTTATCATCTCAAAACTTCTGCGCCTACCGTATCTTATTTATTGTTAAGCAATATCCCCAATAAAGTCTCTTACCACCCTCTTAACTTCGAAAAGGCTGCTACCATATCCATAAAAGTGATGTATAAGTACAGTAAAGTAGCCATGCGCTACTGAATGATATCACCTATGGCGCCACCTGGTGGAAGACTGCGGAGTTAGCATTTCTAGTTCGAAAACGAAACGAGATAGGGAGCAAAAGTGATTTACAAAGTTGTAGAGCATCAGCGATTTAGTAAGAAAAGACATGCAGTGGACATTAATGTAAAGAACGATTAAAACTCGCATTTGCTTTTCGTGATTTTCTACCATGTGACGCAACAAAACTTAAACGGAAGGAGAAATGATTGTCTTTCGTGCAAAACACGGCACAACAATGTGGAACAGGGATGATAAGTCATCTTCAGTGGAGCAGTTACTCGTCAAGGAATTCGGGAACCAAATAATTGGGTATGGCAGTTGCGAAGAGTAGCCTTCAAGTTCGCCTGATCTGACTCTACTTAACTTTTGTTATGGGGATACCTGGAACAGATGGTGTATGCAATCCCTCCACAAATATTGCAAGACCTTAAACGACGCATTATGCACATTTGTGCCAACGTATCACGCTCTATGCCCCAACGTGTGCAACGAGACATTCAAACGAGGATGCCAAGTATGTATTGTCCGGTGAAAAGTTTGGTATTGGTATTGTCATAATTAGCCGATTTTTTCCTCAGATCGTTCTGTCACGCCACAGTGTAAGAAATTACGAAAAAACAAGTTCGCGTTTTAACTGTTCTATTCTTCACCTGTCGCATTAATACCCACAAGGTGTCTTTTCGTACTAAATCGACAAGGCTCTACAACTTTGCAAACCACTATTTTTTTTTCCCTTTTCTTTTTCGTTTTCGAGATAGGAATGCCAACTCCCCAGTTTGCTACTTTACAATGCCTAAATAGCACTTTTATGAATACAGTAGCAGCCGTGGAGCCGTTCCAAAGTACTCTGATATTTTGACTGTTTTGATTTACCAAGAATAAATTTGATTTCATTAAAGTACTTAAGGGGGACATAGTTACACGAAAATCGTTCTCTATTAGCACATAATTTCCCGTAAAAAGTATCGATTTTTTCTGAAGATGTCAGAATTATTTTTAACACTGCCGGCATCTGCTGAAAACTGGAGAATGTGATGAAAATATACATCCATATGAAAATATACATCCTAGATAGACTGTTCAATGCCGAAAAAGGGCAGCCGTTGCCATCACTCGACTTAAATACCAACAGCACGGTGGTCGATCGAATCACCCATCTCGTGCCACAGAGCTAACGCACAGCTGGCTGAGCGCAGCCAGCTATGTCCAAAATCTTCAGTACCACACGATGGGTGATTCGATCGACCTCCATGTTGATGATCGATAAGTAGAGCGATGGCAATGGCTGCACTTTTTCGGTATTGGGAAATGGTTGTAAAGGTTTAAAAGGTTTAGGAGCATACTCAATATTTGAGTAAGTTTAGTGCTACATGCTGTGAATTTGGTAAAAATTCATTTTTAG
Organism: Cheiracanthium punctorium; assembly: GCA_038373885.1. NCBI lineage: Eukaryota > Metazoa > Arthropoda > Arachnida > Araneae > Cheiracanthiidae > Cheiracanthium > Cheiracanthium punctorium. The sequence continues at coordinate 179,242 of JAWZYV010016579.1, read as the reverse complement.
AATAATAATTAAAGGGATTGTAGATTCTGTAATCCATCCATATTTGCGATATTTTTCACACTTATGACATTTTTTTTTTTTTAATCTGACTTTTTTTTTAACCACTGGCACATTTAAAGTCATTGCAACATGTTACTATAGGTGCGTGCATTTCGCTTTTGAAATTTCATGCTGCTCTAAAATTATTCGCGGCAGTCCACAGATGAAAAGTCTTCCATTACTCAGGTGCTCTGCCAAGAGGCTACGGAAAGTCCTCAGACCATTATCCAGATTTTACTCAACAAGGAAACAGACTTCTTTGCCATCAAAAGAGAAACACAATAAAAAGCGCGTCAAAAGACAACGATTTGTTTCAGTTCACAAAACCCAATAGCAAGAATAATGACTTTGCTGTCATCTTCGAAAAAGCGAAGCACCTTGACTTCTGAACCCCCACTGAGAGTCCTTATGGAACAGCTATCTCAGCGGTCGTATGACCATTCGTGACTTGTAGTGGCCTGTTCGCCCACGCGACCTGTGTCACCTGTTCTTCAATTTGACGTGACATCCAAGATTGTCGACTTTGAGACAGGTTTGTGGAGTACAAATTTTTCCTTAGCAGGAAGTGCTGTCGCCGAATTCGCTGCCGAAAAAGAAAAACAATAAGTATTAGTCACGTATGATATTAATGTTTTAAATAATTCCAATACTTCTTTATGTTCATTTCATTCAGCGTGACTTCTAAATGTTAAAAAGGAAGAGAGGGAATTGGAGTGTTTGTCACATGATCGACAGTAAGGATGTAAAATTTACGAAAAAAAAAATTGAAATAGTTTCCTTAGCTTTTATTACTTATCCCTTTTAATTAATTAGTTTTATCAGTTATATATTTCCATTTATTTAGACAACGCTTTGTTAATGCGAAATAACAGACACAATCAGTGGAGGAGGCCGGGTGAATGGCGTCATATGGGGTTATGTCTCCACCCTCCAAAACAACGAAGTAGCATCAGTGAGAAAGTCGTGATAAGTGTTATATTGCAGTGAGCAAATCCAGAAACTATTTCGGTAGATGATCATGATCAAGGTTTTAATCAAAACAGCGTGTTCGTAATACCAGGAAATACTGTCTTCAACGGTTTTCTACGGTTTCTAATTTCTGCCATGTATGAATCGAGATTAGTGTCTTCCTTTGCTTTTCATAGTCGTAATTATTGCATATACGAATTCGAATAACATTTCGTCCCTTGTTATACTTTCTATGTTGTAGTTTTCATGTGTAAGCATCTTCACTCAATCGTAAATTACGATCGTTCGTCATATGGTCACTGGGGTTATACAGCCGGCCTCCACCCCAGCGGCATAACTCCGGTTTTTAAAAAAGTAATAAAAATAAATATCACACACATTTTAATAAATAGCTAAATAAAAGTAAATAAGTATACTTTAGAATGCTTTTGAATCAGTTTGCTACAGCCCTCGAGAATTTGACATCATTATTAATAAGAAAACTTGTACAAAATAAAAGCTATTAAAAGTTGTTTATTTTTTCTTCTTTCTTTTCAGATGTCTTTTGACCTGCTATTTTTTGGACCACTTAAAAATGTCTTCATGCCTTCAGCAGAGTAGCGTGATAAATTTATGAGATGAGATATACACATAAAGATACCCTCATTGCCGGGATGGAATCACTCTGGTAACGGGATAATCACGTCATAGAGTAATGTTCGCCCAAACTACCTTTTGAGCCACACCAAACCCCAGACATGTTTGTTGATGTATTTATGTTTTATGTAAGAAACTGACAGAAAAAAATCCCTCTCATTTAAAGCATTAAGTTATTTCACAGAATGGAATTAACCATCTGTCTTTAAGGCGGCGTGATTACCCTGGTCTCCCCGAAACAAAATCTTTATAGGTTCATGTATAGTATAAAACGTATTGCGAAATTCAGTTTTGTACATAAGAAAACATTGTTTATAGAACATTGTTAATAGATAAGGAGGTATACAACACAAACAGGTCTGATGTATTCATTTGCAAAAGATTTGTCTAAATACAAAGCTTCAAATGAGGCAGTGTTGGACAATTATTTAATTTTGTATTTTGAACAACATGTTTTTGCAAACTGACACAATCTCTTTTTCTGTGTTGCTATAAATGTAGCATCAATACTGTAAATACTTAAATACAAAAATTTTATGTATTGTGTACCTTTTAACTTCTGAATGCTGGGTTTCATACTTTGTAAAGTTGTGAGAATTACTCAAATATTTGACGTCATATTCCACAAATAATTTTCTATCTAACAATCGGCGTAATTTAAAGACACATTCGTATCTTCGTAAGTCATTTGAGAGACATAACATTTGGAAAGAGTTAATTTCACCATTCATAACCAAAAATCAAAAATTTTACTTACACATGTTTGCTTTTTATTGTACGGTATTTCACATTTATACTGTTCCTTTACATCTAGTAAAAAATAATAGTTAAAATTTTAATAAAATAAATTAGTTATTTTAAATGAACCAGTAAGTTTTAAAGAACCAATCATCATAGAGGCATGAAGATTGATGGGGAAGGCAGGAGGGTCTACAGAAATTGTGATAACTGCCCAGATACTCAGTTGACACCGAACCATGTTTTTGACTGCCCAGCTATGGATCCTGACCTGGAGTTCTGCCATATTTGGTGGAGCTTTATGCTGGAAATGTCCTTGAAATTGCGCAGGCCGTGATAAAGGTACACGGATTTATTTAATACGACCATGATAGACACGACAAAAAAAAAAAAAAAAATCCACAATCTAATCACATTATATGTCACACCACATCACATGACACTACTGGTCATCAAAACCTGTAAAACTTAAAAGTTCACAATAGTTAATTATACAGTGAAACCTCTCAAATTAGACACTTCCCTGAGTCGGACACTTTTCTGGGGAACGGAATGTGGCCATAATATTGAAATGTACCTCTATAAGTTGCACACGTTTTTAGGGATCCGCAAACTTCGAGCTAAACCTCTGTAAGTTAGACGCGATTCTCTCAAAGAGTGTACAGCTTATAGAAGTATACTTCTATATTATGAACACGTTCGTTCCTTAGAAAGTATCCAACTTATGGAGGTGTCCAAGTCATGGGCGCAATCATGGAGGGGGCTATGGGGCTAAAGCTCACCCTAAAACTGGAGAGTTACATCTGAAAAGCTTTAAAAATTGAAAATGTTGTCATTAATTAATTAAAATATTTTTATGTTTTAAAATTTTCAAATTATTTTTAAAATATTTAGAAATAGGCTTTTGAATAAATAGTTACAGTTGGTGTATGAGTACAGTTAAACCTTATTACAATGCCATTGAAAAAATCAGTATTTATGACTATGAGTTACGTTGATAGTCGGCTTGTGTTCTATGGAAAGTGGTACAAAATATTTTGAAGTTATAAGAGAGTTATTACTGTAATCGAGGTCACTATAACCGAGTTCATCAGTATTTGTTGCCCCAGCCCCCCCTAAAATAAAATCCTGGGTGCGCCACTGCTCCACAACCAAATGTATACCATTTAATACAACCACTGTATTAACATTGTATAAGAAGTTAAACATTTTACAAACTCCCAAGATTTCTACACGTCATGACTCCATAAGTAATTGAATTTGGTATGATAAAAGAAAATTAAGGTACATGGTGTCAAGAGTGTTGCTTTAATGAATTATTCATTTTAGAGACATTCGTCAGTAGAAGAACCTTTCTTATTTCTTACAGCAATCATAAAAACGCCTCACTATTATCATCACATGGAATTAATCTTGCTTGTACTAACACTGAAGAAGATAGTTCTGCAATCTGTCTTAAATACAACAAACAGAAAACAAGTCCAACCAAATTGATCACCTAAATTTATCAATAAGTCCTGTGTCAGGACATCTTACCTGTCTGCTTTCTTTGGGCATTTATCGCCAAATGTGTTTCCAAGACGCACCCACAGAAATAGCAATCTCATCACCAGCGGGGTTCCTCTACACCATCAAGTCCGACAAATTAGACTTCGAAAAAAATAAGAAGAAGAAAAAAGAAATACAAAAATAAGCAGAGAAAAATAAAATGTTCTACAGTGTCTTATCCAAATACCTTATTTTTTTTCTGACACCCGTTCTTTGACACGGATTTTCCTGCCTGTCTTCTTCCAGAGGCCTTGACTTGAAATGTCTCCCCCGCAGTGGACAGTTCCGTGAGCCTGGTGACAATGACAGATTGTGAACAGGGCGTCTTGTGCATGAAGAGATAGCGTTTACAATCAAAGGCTATTATTTTATGACGTCGGGTGGTCATGTGTGCCATGCTTGCCGTTGATGAAATGCAAAAATAAGAGGTTTAATAACATACATAATGCACGCGTCGGGAAAATTTCGGACGTTTAGACATACAAACGCGTTCGTCGTGGTTTTTTTTTTTTTTTTTTTTTTTTTTTAAATAGAATTTTTACGGTGTATATCTTCTGTTTGTTTCGTTATAATGCAGGGGTGGCCAACAGGCGGCGCGCGTGCCGAAAGTAGCGCGTGGAAGTTGACTTTGGGACATGCGTATCCAGTATTGGCTTTTGTAATTTGTAACATAATATTGAATGAATACTGGCTTTAAATCGAAGAGAACAAACAATAATCATCAAAAGACTGACGATTCAATATTTTAGTTAGCAAACTTTTATTGCCATGTTCTCAAGAAAGGGGGGGGTGGGGACGGGGGAGGAAGAGGGGTGAGGGATTGCTTGATTTAAAAAAAAAATAATAATAATAACAAGTGTTTCACAATGTTTTTAATTCTTTTGATTTTGTTTTTAATTCTTTTGAAACCGTTTCACCAAATCTGTTTTATCTCTTTTGTACTTAGCATCTTTAAAATGATATTTATGTATCATATTTTCTAAAAATAATCTATTTAATTTAAAATGATCCATGTACACACTTCTTCCAAGCAGAGCAGTTTTTAAGTACAAGACTAACCAAAGCCTAAATATAAGTACTAGAGATGACTTCACTTTTACAGTAGTAATTAACAGATTTTTTTTTTCTCCACTCCCACATTTGGAAATTCACCTTCTCTTTAGGAAATACGCAATAACTTGACAAGCAAAAACAGAACTCGTACTTCTTCTACTAACATGGCTAGGAGCATTTCTTAAAATTATGTCGGAAGTCCACAAATCTATTGTAAAGGATTATTTAGCGTGATATAAAACAGAAAACGACTGATTTTTTTAACCCCACACGTCATCGGGACAATACACTAAACTTCATAACCACTTAAACCGTGTTGGAAACGCCTGGGCGAAACGGAAATCCATTGTAATTCACTGAGAGTTGCCACGTTTTAATTCCAAAAGAACATAATTTTCTATTCTTCTTCTGAATGCAGAGTTAACGAGTATGGCTAAAATATAACAAAGGAAGTTGAATGGTGTGAAAAATAGAAAATCATGTCATTTGCATGAAAGTGACAACACCAAATGTCTTTTAAAACTCTATATTTGTAGGCGTTACTGTTCACTTTAAAGTTACCCTGTCTTTTTGAATAAAACTTTTTTTTTTAAAGGAAAGTGTGAATATAAGTAAATTATCCGGCAGTAGATATTATCGAGAAATAAGGATCAGATAATAGAATAAAAAAATTGATGTAAACATCACATTCCTTCCTTTTTGATTTTTACTATTGTACGTTTGTTAAATTATAGTTTTGATGCACTTCTTTTAAACTGAGTGATGAATTCAGGGGAGGAGCTAGGGAGCTTCAGCCCCCTAAAAACATTGCTTAAGTATGTAACATTTTAATTCATTGTAGACTTTGTTTAGTTCAAATGAGCTTTTTCTTCAAATTAGTCCTTACCAAAACAATCTACATTGCTTTAAGTAATATTGGCTTTGTTATACAAATTTGTTTATAGGTCAAACAAGCTCTTCTTAAAAATTAAATCTTCCTTGAAAAAAAAAAAAAAAAAAATTCTGCATCCAACATTGTTTAAACTTATTTTATGTTAAAGTGGGGTATGATGTTTTACTTTTTTATACACAAATGCTAAAATATTAGTTTTTATTAATATTAAACGTTTATATTGTTCCAAAATGCAGTTTAACAATGACCGATCATACGTTTTAATATATTACAGCTCATTTGGGTGACACTGTAAAACCAATGGAAGGCAATCTAAAAAGACCGTTTCTCAATTTGCTGTTACAACTGTCTTAAGTAAGAAATTTCAATATTCTACGAGAAAAGGTTTCAGAGTTATTCGAGACACATTTGTATATAAATAAATGTCATCCGAAACTAGTCAAAAAAATTTTAGGGATAGTCAAAATGAATGTTTCCGACAACATCTAAATATCCAATTTTTTTGTGATTATGATACTTCCTTTCCTTCTTAAAAAGAAGAAAAAATTATTCAAATTAATTAACTAAAGCTTTATTAAAATTTAGAGAACATTTATTTAGATTCAAACGAATGTTAATTAAACCGTATTTCAATTATTAATTGAAGTCGATTCGTTTTTTTCTGTAAATACTTCAAAGATATTTTCAAGCTATTTTTTAACTTCTTTTATATACGATCCAGCTTAGGTATTTTGGCTTTTTATTTAGATGACAGAGAGAGAGGACTAAAATAAAAATTTTCAAATAAATACTAGACTTAAACTATTTTGATCAACATGAAGTCTTTAGCTGATATTAGCGGCTAAAGACTTGATGTATCCAGTGGCGTACTTCATAATCCCGCCCCCTGCCCCCTGAAGAAATTTGAGAGCTGCCCCACTCTCTATTTGTTGATATTTTATGTATTCCAATGTGCAGATGCAATTGAAATCTTTTATTCTTGGTTAAGACAGTTAATTACATTATGTACAAATTGGCGTAACCTTCACTTATTGATTGATAGCGTGAATAGACACAGGTTTTTTGGGGCTCTTGAGTTTTTATATCGAGGGAATGGAGGGGAGAATGATGGTTGTAACAGTTAACTATTTGAAAGAAGTTAAGTTAAATTATGAAAGTACAAAAAATAATAAATAAATAAATAAATAAATAAAAGCAGAAAAGATGAACACGCTTAACGAAACGGTCTTTTTAGATTGCCTTCCATTGGTTTTACAGTGTCACCCAAATGAGCTGTAATACATTAAAACGTATGTTCGGTCATTGTTAAACTGCATTTTGGAACAATATAAACGTTTAATATTAATAAAAACTAATATTTTAGCATTTGTGTATAAAAAAGTAAAACATCATACCCCACTTTAACGTAGAAAAAGTTACTGCGTAATTACCAAAGAATCATGACAAGATATACTATCAATAACAATCTTCGGCTGCGTCTTGTCCTTAGAGTTATAAAATTTCTTAGCTACCAGGTTCTTTTCTTGAAAGAAAAAGTTTTAAAACGTTAGTTCTATTACTAATCAAAAAGATATTTTTCCTAATACGTTTAATATTTTTTTAGTGATCATGTTCTTAATAGCTACTCGTTTATAATTTGTAAATGATAACTTTATTTTAAAATAGATATTGACATATAAAATACATTTAGACATCGCATTTCGTAAATAAGAAAAAGAAAGCAGTAAAATGTCTGACTTCAAAGAATATAAGATAGCGCGAATAAAAAAAAAAATTCCCACTGAGCAGAAAATTTCAATTATAGCTACCCATTTGACGAAATTTCCACTTTCAGTACTCAAGAACACCCTGACAGGCTACCAGGGCCAGAAGATCTGTGCCCCAAAAACATCTCCAAATAAACCGTTTAGTAGCCAGTTTACGGCTACTAATATCAATATGGCTTTTGTGCTTAGTAGCCAAATATGCGAACCCGATTAACGGACAAAGGTATCAAGTCCGTGGTCGGTGCATTTTAGATAGGGTAAAAACATAACGGGCGTTTTTTTAATGGATAGTATTAGAGACTAGATTAAAATAGTGCATTTTTTCAACAAAGATAAAATATTAAAAGAACTATGTTACATAATAGGTTGAGGTTTTGAATTAAATGGTGGGATAGGCCCCTTTGGTCACTAATGACAAAGCCGCCACTGACCAAAGTTATGCACTCTTCTGTCATGCATTGCTTCACAAATAGCCAATGTTTTCAAATTATATCCATTGATGAAAGAAGAAGTTTAGTTCCTTTTCAAGAACATCAAAATAAGTCGTTGTTCTGTCTTTGTTCATTTGCTTCGCCCATTTAGGCTGTCGCTTCGGTTGGAATAAATTGGTGGATCTAGGTCTTTTGTACATATCAGCTATAACAGTGGGATAACTCATGTTTCGACCAATTAGCAAGTTGTAACAAGTGGCTTAAAAATTTGAAAATTCATTATAACACGCGTCTGACGTAACAGCGTCGTTGACCTCTCCCTATCTACGTGCCACAAGCTGTCACACTTGGCTAAAATCCTCTCTCCCCCCTCTTTTATAACGTTACGTAATTTCTTTAAGCCTCCTAAGACGTAAAATCTGTTGCACTGTTTGATCTCTTACTTCTTTTTGGATCTTTTTGTATTATGTTTTAAAAATTACTTTATATTCAATGGAATTTGCAGACTAAGTTCCAATTTAACATCCTAACTCTGCACTTGTCTCTTCAAAATCAAACTGGAAAAAAAAAATTATTAAAACGGCCCGACATTCATGTAGGTTGAGAAAAATAGAACACAAATTATTATTCAATGACTGAAAAAAATAAATATAATATTTTATTGAGATGGTATTGAATAATATACAATAAAACTTGATAAAAACGCAGTTCCTCTATGAGATTTATTTATTTATTTATTTACTTATTTATTTTTTTGTAATCAGTCCTCTGTACGAAAAAGAAATCTCATTTGCTGACACCACCTTGCACCTTTCCAACCGCAATCTTGGTTGCTGTCGCCCGGAACATTTGTTTGCCCTTAACCACGGTGGATTATTTATGCCTTAGACAAGGCCTGGCCACGGGAACCCTGGGGTCCCGTCCCAGTATGGGACATCTTGAGTTATTGCTCGAATCGCTACAGGCACCTTACGTTATGATCGCGAATCAAGGAATCGAAAAAGCTGCCGCTTGATTCGCTCTCGAATACCTGCTGCGGTGGGAAGTTTAAGTTCCAGAATTGATGTGGCCTGTGTTGGTTTTTACGAAGGTTTTGTGTGCAATCTCACTGCTTCGGGACACGAATTATGTGACCATTACGGGCAGGAATTGATTTAATGAAAGCTTGAACAGGGTGGTCCCATATTCGGTGTCCTCTGTAAGTGGATTCTATTTTTTCCCCCCTCCTGGTAAGTACAAGACTCCCTGAAAATACCAGGGCTAATTTATTTGTGGATGTGTTTTGAGCCCTCAACGGTCAAGAAATAACGCCTAAATAGCTGTAGTAATGGATGCATTTTTAGATCCTGTTTTTCAATTTATAATTTGCCAATTCTTATTACTAGTCAAACAAAGTACTATTTGGTAGAAAGCAATGGCGGCTCGTGGGTTATTTAAATAGAGGTTCACAAAACAAATTTCGAAAATTAAGTATGCAGATACGACGCACCTTAGAAATTAAAATATATTTGCATTTCCCCCAGTTAAGGGAAAACAATGTACGCAACTGAACGAAAACAAGTAATATTTGTGTTACATTTCGTCACCAAGATAAGTTTTAGCAACGGTATTGTCTTGATTCATTTTATTTCCATTTTTTTCAAAGGATGATATTGAAAAATGTCATTGCTTTAGGCCCGAAACACGTCTTTTACTCCCATATTAATTATTTACACTAGTTTGTAAAAAAAATAATGTAGTGAAAAAATGATAGAAAATAATAAGAAAATGAAATAAAAATTAATCAACTAACAGAACGTAACAAACCAAGGGAAAATCCGGAAAAGATACCGAAAAAAAAAACAAATAAAACAAATAATTGGCCCCGTGTGCAGAGTGAAAATGTGTGAACGGAATGATATCAGCAGCACCGTACTTCTTCTCAGCTGTCTCCGCTTCTGTTCCCAGAGAGCGGTTCAGAAGGAAAATTTTCCGTTCGCTCGTGCGATTGATTAAAGACTGTGCTGCAGTAACCTACACCACAATGCTTTAGGTATAATAAGCGTATTTAATAATAGTGGGGGGGGGAGGGAGGAGAGAGTAAAACTCACGTTTTAAATTCACAAAAAGCTAGAAGTGGACTTAATATTTGTTTTAAATTTAATTTGTTAATATTTTTATTCTTCAGTTTTTCCTTTGGGGGTTAATATGCTGAAATGGAGGAGCCGCCACTGGTAGAAAGTACATTTTTTTGAGAGCAAGAAAATATTTCGCGAGAAATATATAAACATTACAATCGTTTTCTTTTGTATGAGAAGACTCAGATGCTATTATTACACCCCTTTTGTTTCATGGATGTATGGATGTACAGTCTGCACTCTGTCTCATGGGAATTCGAGTCGCAGCAAGCATGTTGTTTCGCACGGTTTAATGTTTCACTGTTTTAATTAGTTTTAGTTAATAAATGTTAGTTTGCTTTTAGTAATGTATGTGTTCATCCGTTTTACTAGCTTTTTACAACTGCCTTTGCAGTATAATTCTGAGCAAATTAAAGCGGTATTCTGGTGTTATAATTTTAGTCGTACATCAGATCCCGTATGTATATATTTACGCACATTCATATTAAGTTTTTTACCCCTGAGATTCACGGTTTAGTTCAACAAAGGTTTACATATTAACAGTTAATACTCTAGAGTGTGTTTTCCTGCTGAATCTTAACATTGCGCTATGAAACCTATTGCATATTCGTAAAAGAATTAAAAATTGTAGTTTGATTTTCTTAGACATCCATTAATTTAAACGTGAAATAAAATCACGTCTCAATTAAACGTTTGAAACTTAAGCTGTTTTCATAGTACGTCAGTTAAAACCAAAATTGTCATTTACATCCGACTGCTCATTTTCTTATTAACGTACTGCACAACATAATGCACAATTTAATTGCTATTTCAAATATTATGATGAATTTATAAAATTTTATTTAAAATTTTTCTCTCATTAAAAAAAAAAGAAAGAAAATCTCTTATTTCAGCAGATGAAAAGCTTAAATTTTTATAACTCACAGGAATTCACACACATACGCAAATTCACACAATAAAAACTGCCACGAGATTATAAAACACACCATTAGTCTTGGATATTTTGCGAAATTTATGTTCGCCAGACAACCCTTAACGCACCGTATTCTTATTTTAGTTTAACCCGCCAGTAACGGGGAGAAGGGGAGGGGGTGAGGCGAGGTAGAGTGGAAAAGGAGAAGAAACCTTGCATGCCAAAAATTCTTGATCGCTACTGAGCTTAACGAATTTTGACTTGCATGCTTGAAGAAAACTGTTGCTTTAAAGAAATAAAAGTTAAAAAAAGAAAAAAAGAATTGAGGAGTCTGGGGGAGGAGGGATAGCGAAAGGGAGGGTAATTGCCTTTTGGGGGTTGAGGCAACCTTAACTCGATTTCCAGCGGACCGAACAAGCATTTTACAGTCCCTTCAAGAACATTAAGTTCGGATGACAAAAGCAGGGGAGAAGGATAGCGTTTTAAAAACCCATGTCGTAACACTTTAAAAAGTTTTTTCACTAAATTTTAACTCTGATCTAACTTCTCTCTCTTCCCCTCCTCCCAACCTTTTTCTCCCTGAAGGGTCGAGGTATCATCCATCTTGTGGACACGACTTTTTTCTATGATGTATGTTCCAGTGCCCCTTAAACGTCCATCTTTTCTGTTTAAGTCTTTCCCGAAAGTCAACTCTGGTTATATGTTTTTTTCCCTCCTGCTAAAGGTACCGAATAATAACGGAATTCAATTTTTGAGATTAATGTGCATAAAATTTAAGTGTAGCTTTTGGTTTTTTATTTTTTGTCTTTGCAGCTTTAATGCGAGTACATTTATAAGAGAATAATTTTGCAATTATTCTTGGAAACCATTGAATTTAAAAACTTATAGTAATCCGCACTGGAGTTTGTGAAATAAATATTTCACTATACCAGGCGATGTGAATCATAAATTTTCCTCTGTCCTAAAAATTATTTCAAATGACAATTATTTTCCATACGCTCATCCAGCTAGTTCTCTATCATATTTTTATATATTGCATTTAAAACGATTAACGCATAAACGATTAACGATTAACGCAATGCGATAAACGCATTGCATTTAAAACGAATGATTCATTCAGTAAATCGTGCGACACGTTTTATAAACTAAGTTATATTTTAATCTGAATTCCCCTTCTAACACTCCGACAAAAGTTGAAAAGTGTTTACGATATTTTTCTATTTGTATGCTCATCTATACATTGCAGTAAATATGCATTGATATAGGCTGCAAAATTTACATATATCGTTGACATTTAAAATTAAGTGTATCAAACGTATGGTTTTATTTTTACAAGAACTCACAAAAAAAAGCTGTAATAGTTTGAAAACCGTTTTTATAACATTATATTAGCTCAAATGAAAACAAAAATACTATCAAGTATTAAAAAAATACAGTCGTTACCTTTTGAAATTCTAGACAAGAAAAATAATTATGTATTGTTGTTCGAGGATGGTAAAAAGCGAAATACAGTTGTAAAATTGTATTTCAAGCAAAACATTATTGAGCTCCAAATTTGTTCGAAACTGTATAAAATCATTGGGGAATCAATACAAACTGACATTCTTTTTTCTAAGTCATTGAGTAACAGAATAATTAATGATTGGAGGTACATATTTTTGGTACCAAAAAAAGAATTTTTTTTTTCTACAAGAAAGCATATGTAACTCCAAACTCTCGTAGTATGCAGATACCTCCTTTTCGCAGCAAACATTTCAATAAACATATTACACGTTACGATTTCCAAAGCCTTTGCAGTGTGCTAAAATTCGCCGAACACGGAATCGTCGATCTGAACTATTTTTATATATGGCAGAATAACGTGCCTTTAATTTTTTACGATCATCCTCATTCTGATATTAGATATTGAAGCCTAAATGTGAAGGGACTTTTTGTTTTATTCAACCGGTGACTATCTGATTGGCTTATCCATTAAGAAGATATTATTTTATTAGCTAGGTACTCAGACAGACGAATGCAACAGGACTTTTTCCAAGAGGGCAGAAAAATATAGCAAAGACAAAACACACACACACACAAAAAAAAAAAAAAAAATACAGTGTATGAAACCCAAAAAGTCGAAGGTAATCATGAACACGAAAACACCATATTTAGAATATGTATTTTCGCATTAGTTAAATTTCTATAACGCCAACATGCTTCCCATCTGAAATAGTGGTCTTAGCATTGATAATGAGTATGTGAAATAGAACGCAATGTAAGAAGAACTAGTAAGCAAGAGGTTTTTTTTTTTTTTTTTTCCAAGTCAGTTTGATGCATTATTTTATTCGTCGTTGAAATAACATTTGATGGTAAAAGAGTTTTCTGCCTAAAAGGATTTTTTCCTTCTCGGAAACCGTGTTGGAAAAGACTTTGTGAGCAAAAGGTTTTTTTTCCATCATCGCGAGCAAAAGCAGTTTTCTCCATTCAGCCAATGAGATTGCTCCATTTCATGAGACCCTACAAACTGATTATATAGATTTTCAATTTCATTTTCATTTCTGTTATTTTCGTCTGCAGCAAATTTTTATGTTATTGCTGGAATCCTGATACATTTTTTTTTTCATTTAAAAATATAGAAATTGAAGATTCTGATTTCATCGAATACAAATTAGCAGGCAGGTGATTATTTCTAAAAATGAAGCGGGTTTAGAAAAAGAAAAACGAATTCCATCAAAAGGGAGACAGCGAAAATCTCGTTTACATGCTGACTGGACTTCGGTTGTTTGTATCTTGCAACAGCAAACATGCTGGTAAAAAGTTTGCTTTTTCAGAAATCTTACCAAGAAATCCAAAGCTTTTCGTGATAAACTGTGATCGGCTTCAAACAAGATAGATTAGGATCACATTTTGGCACCACAGATTACTTTACATCAAATGAAATGCCGACGACCAAACAAGAAAAGTGAAAGCAAGAAGCTAAAAGAAGGAAACAGCCAAACCACCCGTGTTTCTTACTCCACCCTGAAAAATGATATTGGTGAAAGGGTTAAAATTTGCAAGGAGTTTTTCCTTTCATTGAGTAAATTAAAAGAAATACGTTGGTCAATATTATGAAGGAAACTTCAGTCTTATGAAGCTATTTTACGTGGTGGCGACAGAGTGAGATACAAAAGCATTTCGAAAAAAGACAAAATTCATGAGTTAATTTGTAAACTTTATGGACCGAGAGCAGCTACAATTATCAAAAGACAAAAGGGTCAATATTCACTTCGAGTTCAACATTAGTAAACTTTGTAAAATGTACAGTCGTTCAATTGCAAATAACAAAGAGCTCACACACAGTACTGACAAGTTCGGAAGTATATTTAGCCAGAAATTCAACGTAGGTTTCAAGTAACCTGCATCAGACGTGCACTCACTGATCGTTTCTCAGTGAAAGGACAAAGAAAACTCCGAAGAATGCCACACTGTATCAGTCCCTCAATGCTGAGAATAGTGACAACAAACTTCGCGAAAACGCGATCTACGAACTTTTAAAAAAAGAAGACTGGGAAAACATTAACATGTGGGTATTTGATTTGCAACAAGTCAGCAGTTTCCAAAAACTCCCATTCAAGAAGCTTTTTACTTGCGTCGAATCAATTTTTACAGCTTCTCCCCAAAATTCCTCCAAAATAAAACTCCCCAAAATTTTTTTATGGCTTGAAGACTAGGCCGGAACAGAACAGACATGGTGCGGAAATTGGCCATTGAAGAAAACTACTATCAACAGTCCTGATGAGTATGAAGCGATTTACAGAAAAACTAGATATGTCAAAAAATTCGAAAAGAGGTGGATCTTGTGTGATTTCAATGAGCTAAAATAATACATCAAAAATATTGATAAAATCCATTCAATGATTAGAATATTTTCAAAGAAACTTCCAACAAAGAAAGGATACCCCAGCATCAAATTTAAAGGGTTAGGCAATTTTCGAATCTGAAGACTATCAATTTAAATCGCTCTTCAAGAAAGGTTACGACGGCTACAAAGTTTATTATCATGCCACAGATTTATCTGACGCATCTTATATTAATTAAGAAAAGGAAAACGACTTGAGAAAACTATTGCCTCTCCTTGGTTACTACTGGGCTTCAGGTCAAGGAGAGTTTTTCAATAGCTGGTAGGAGCCTCTTAACCACAAGTAGATTGCGACGAAGAGGAACACTGTGACTCTTTGGAGCACGACAGATCTGATAGCGTTTGATTTTGGAATGTTCTACAATACTCCAATTGAAATATTCTAAAAGTTATTACGCAAATAGATTAAGTGAAAAAAATTAAAGGTTATTTACCATTAATATTTACTGTTAGATGAAAATTAAAATCATAATGTAAAACTTTAGCAATTTTTTCCCAGGTTGAATATTTTTGGAATTTGTACATTAAAAGTTTAATCTACTTCACCATTTTATTTTTCTAACTTTGAAGGCATAAAAACGTAAAATCAATCGAGAAAACAAGCAATTTCAGCCAATCTTTTATCTGATGTTCAAAATATTCATTCAAAAAGGGTTCTCTCCATATCTGGCTATGCCATTTCTATAAAAATTACTATAGTACTTAAATCATTTTCTTTCCGTACCGAGAATTTGAGTCTTAAAGAAGTTCATAAAAAGAGAAATTACACTCGTAAGCAGATTGCAACTCTAGAAAAACAATTGTTACTGTTTCTCTAAAATTTGCCAAAGGTGAGAAAACCCCTTTTGTTTGCTACTTCCTTCCTCATATATTATTTCACTAAATTCGCATCTTAAAAGTCCTATTTTAACCCTTTGAGGCGCAACCCTTTCCCAATGCTGAAAAAAGGGCAGCCGTTGCCATCGCTCGACTTAACTACCAGCAAGATGGCGGACGATCTAAAGCTTCATCGCGTGCCACAGATCTAGAGACCCTTTTTAACGACAGCTGGCTGTGCTCGCGCACAGCCAACTGTTGTCGCGCACAGCCAGCCTTTTTTGACGACAGCTGGCTGTGCTCGTTCACAGCCAGCTGTCGTCAAAAAAGGCTCTCTAGATCTGTGGTACGCGATGAACGTTTCGATCGTCCGCCATCTTGCTGGTAGTTAAGTCGAGCGATGGCAACGGCTGCCCTTTTTTCAGCATTGGGCAATCTATCCAGCTGTTCTCACACTCTTCCATTTTTCAGAAGATGCCAGTGCTGTTAAAAATAATCGTGACAATTTTTTTTACGGGAAAGGACGTGCTGAAAAGTAAAGGATTCTCGTGGAGCTATGTCACCCGCAACTATTTTTATAGAAATCCAATCTATTCTTCGTGACAGGCAACAGTCAAAACGTCAGAGTTTGGTGATCCCAGAGCGGGATCACTGCGCGTTAAAGGGTTAAGCAAAGCTTCTATCAGAAAATATAAAAAAGAAAGAAACCATTTAATGTTAAATCTCCAGAAGTTATTCATTTCTTGCCAAAAAGTTGTTCAAAAATATATTACATGGCAACGAGACTTTAAAAAAAAATCTCTTGAAAGGGATTTAGAGACAGAATCAGTTTATTGTATTAAAAAGTGCTGAACTTCAAAACGCAATTAAAATTCAAATCTTCATTCAAAAAATGATGACACTTCAAAAGATTACGAACTGAGTATTAAAAAAAAGTTACATCGATAACTTAGTGCAATAAATTTTGGAAACATTAAATATCTCAATACATAATGTAGAGTAACTTGATAAGTTTTGCTCGTTATTAACATTTTTGCTGAACAATATTAATATTAATTACATGATTCAGAAAATTGGTCAAACTGAATATTTTCCTTGCAATGAAAGAACAACAATTCATCCTCTAATATTCAAGTAAAGGTAGATACTTTTTTATTACCTGCATTTTTAACGGTAATTTCTAGTTTTTTTTTTTTTTTTTTTTTTTTTTTTCATGGAACAAACTGAAAAATACTTCTGCAGCTGAAAAATAAATAAATAGTTTTATCCGTTAAAATATAATTGTCCCCTCTTTAATCGCGATCTGTGAATTATATCAGGTGAAATGACTGTATGTGAGTGTAGAAAAGATAATAATAATAACAATAATAATAAACTGAAAAAATAAGTACTGAAATCCTCAAATCCGGATCCATTTAAAAAGCATAAATTTACTTATATCAATGCATAACCGATACCCTCCAGAATCCGAAAAAAGTAAATAGACAAACATAAGAAGACGAATCTCATTTACAAAAACGCTGTGACAGCATCTGGACAGACAATGAAGCTTAAAGCGCTTTATGTACAAACCATCGACTTCAGCTATAATTGAGAAAAACAGTCACTAACCTAAACACAAGATCCTTAATAAATAAATAAATAACGTAAAGCACGATTAAAAAAAAAGAAATCGTGAAAACGAGTAGTAAATCACATATGTATGTAAGACGAATATGTGTAAGGGAGTAAGTGAACACGTCTACCACGGTAGGTCCCCCCTCTCCAGAGTTTTTCACCCAAAACAAACAAACAAAACACCCTGCTATTCTAATGTTTTATCCGCGTTTCCAAAGCATGTGTCGTCAAATGCCATGCAAAATTAATGCAACGCGGTACAGTCATTAAATAAATAAAGAAAAAAAGAAAAAAAGACGTAAAGGATGGAAGAAACAAGAAAGAGCAGCGGGCATCCAAGATTCATCTCAGTGGCATATGTCCCGCAGAAAGGCGAGGGAAAAAGAAAACAACTTTCTAAGCATCTAGCGAACCAAGTCGAAGGGAGTGCGAGAGAGTCTGAGAGAGGAGGCCTTATAAAATTTTCATGGCCGGAGTGAGGGGTCGGGGGGGGGGGGAGGAGAGGAGAGCATTGCAAGTGTCCATTACGTAAGGTAAAATAATTCTGGGGCCAGCGTCATAACTGCGGGTGTAATTCGGACAGGTAGCTGAGGCCAAGAGCCCTGGGACACGGCGGGCTTCTCACTCCGGTGCTACTCTAACGCAATTACATTCCCATTTGCTGGTTTTTTCCCGCTCTCCAGGGAGGGTGGGTATGGGCGGAAAATGTCCATTACCCACCGCCCGTCCCGCCATCAATATTTGAACATTTCCTGCTCTTGTGCCAAGAATACGACTCTGCCTGTTTTTGCTTGCGTCCAAACCGCAGCGACGTCTCCCTCTCACGGCCTGCTATATGGCTGCATTTCGGTTTTATTTGCGGCACCTTGTTTTTGCCGGGGCCGCACATTCAGTGCGGAGCTTCTTCTTGAGTTCCTGTTCCTGCTATTCTAATATCCTTCAGGGTGTATGTCGAAAAAAAAGAATGTTTTTAGTCTTGGTACACAAATTGAAGTAAACTAATAGCACCATGGTCTCCAAAAAAATTCCAGATAGTTCCTCACAAGCTGCTTTACACACTGCAATAAGCGAAAACGCAGTGGCGTTTGCGAAATTTTCAGAAAAAATTCTTAAACATGGATCTGAGCCGCAAGATTTTTGGAAGAGTGACACGTTTTTCGAACATTTCCGATTTTTAAGAATTTTTACTAAAAGTTTTGAAACTGATACAGATTGATAGTTTATTTCAGTATGTAGTACAGCTTGTAAAGAGACAGTTTCAAAATTTTGAAGTGCCTGGCATAATTAGTTTATTTGTACTTATGTACCAAAATCGTATGATTTCTTCGAACTACACCGTTAATGGACTTCACGAGTTGAGGCCGGGTGGATCTGGGGGGTCTACGTGCGGTCCTACTTTTGCTAAAATTCTGTTCCTTACAGAAATGGTATTAAAGTGTGTTAGAATATACAATAAGTGAGACCCGCTGTTTTGAAATCTAAGAAAGCATTAAGTGACTGTAGAAATAATAAGGCATTTTAGAACAAAGATAATTTTACTGAACGAAGGTCTACTGGGAGCCCCATGTATGCAATCTTGTAGCTGAGAATACGGAATGCTAAATGTTTTAGAGCCTCATTATTATTCCTTTACAATGATGTTACTTTCAAATATGCTAAGAACGACATTGTCAATAAATGTAGCAAATTTCAAAAACAAAAAACAAAAATTTGAATATTGGGTTCCCAACCGGTAGTTTGCCAACCCCAGTGGTTTGCGAAGTGTATAAGGGTGTTCACGAAAGTCATATGTTAGCACACAATGACTACTCAAGGAGTTGGCCAATTTCTTTTGGATTCTAAAGGGATTCGCAAGGAGAGAAAGGTTGAGAATCACTATTTAAAAAAAATGTATTACGAACAGTAAGAACCAATAAATTGCGTTCGTGAATTTCTTATTGAGGTTTCAACAACTATTGTTGAAGAATACATAATGGTGTGTAAGAACGGCTATACTAAACCATTTTTGGATCATTTTAGGCTGACCCCTAGAATAAAAAGAGCTTTCGTGCTAAAGAATCAAATATACTAACTCGATCGACAGAAAAAGTCAAATTATTTCTTGCTAGGTTTATTGGGGGGGGAGGGGGGGGGGAAGAGGCCGCTAGGTCAAAGGATAGTCGGCCCCTAATAGATTTAAACGGGAAATGAAGTATTCGGTATTAGAAGAATTGTTCTTTATTTATTTCCTTCAACCAATTAAATCCAAATTGTATAAAAGCTATCTTTTTTGATTAAAAGAAATAAGCGAAAGAACTTTCATTCTTTGAAAAAAAAGGTGTTATCCTTCAAGAAAAAGAGAATGTAATCTGTATGAATTCGGATCTTTTCAGATTGCTCCGGGAGCCTCTGCTGCGTGTAAATAGACATTTTATTTCAAAATCAGTTTTATTTATTTAATTTTAAAAGTTACATTACCTTGTAAGTTATTTGGAATCATAGTCAACTGATGTACTCGTGGAAATTATGTAATTAATATTAAAACTAAATCAGCAATTCTTTTTCACGTAATTTCAATTTTAATTTTAATATAGACATGCTTTCTCACAGAGCACAGAGAAACTATTTAAAATAATATAAATATGACAGTTGCATAATTTATGTTAACGCATACACAAAAAACTTTTTTCATCAGTCAACCAACCTGCTTATATATATATATATATATATACTAGCTGAAGTACCCGTTCTTCGCACGGGAATGAATGGACTTTTTGATATTACGATTTGTGGTGATTACTATTCATTGTAATAAACAGATATAGCAAAGTGGATATCGCGTTATATTGTGTCCAATAATCATGCATACCGAATTGCAAGGCAATCGTTTGTACGGTGCAGAAGGCCATGCGGCGTAGCGCAATCTAGTGGCGAGTTTTAGCAAAACGGATACGGTGAAAATATTTTCCGCATTCAGATATCGATGTATACGAATTTTCATGACTATCGGCTGGACAGTCCTGAAGTTCATGTGTTGACGCGACATCTAGTGGCAAGTTATAGGAAAATGGATAGCGCCAAACTCTTCCCCGTGTTCCAATATCTATGTATACCTATTTTCATAGCGATCATTTGCACAGTCAAGAAGTGATACACTGCAGGGCCATCCAGTGGTTCAATAAAGTAATGATTTGCTACAGCGCCGTCAAGTGGCGAGTTATAGCAAAATGGATAACGCCAAAATATTCTCATTGTTCAAATAGCTATGTATACTGAGTTTCATAGCGACCGTTTGAATGGTCAAGAATTTGGCCTGCTGCAGCGTCATCTAGTGTCGAGTTAAAATAATAATGCATTGCAGTGTCATCTAGTGGTGAGTAACATCAAAAGGAACGCAGTTAGAATATATTCTTCGTGCTCAAATGTGTAAGTATAAAAATTTTTATGCCGATCAGTCGAACGGTATAGAAGTTGATGCTTTTCAGCGCCATTTAGCGGCAAGTTACAGCAAAATGGATAGTGAAAAATATTCTCCGTGTTCTAATATTCGCGTGTACCAAATTTCATCGAAATCGGTTGGACGATATTCGCATAGCAAACGGCTAAACGGAATAGAATTCGACGTTCTGCTGCGCCACCTTGTGGCAAGTTAGAGGAAAACGGATAGCATAAAAAGCTTCTCCATGATAAAAGACTTAGGTGAACCAAATTTCATGGTGCAACGGTGCTCAACGGTGCTGGAGTTTTTCAACCTCATACACTCATACCAACATTCATTTTTATCTATAACCAGTGTCATTATATATCCCAGTCTCAAATAAAATCCAGTATCAAATCTAAGCCTCGCCAAAGTGCCTTCATACGCCATTTTGCAAGCGTTTTTTCAGGAAATCATTCGAAGCATTGACTTAGCAGCAATAATATATGGGAAATGGTTCGACCGCGAAAAAGTAAAGCAAGCCTTTATTTGAAAAGTGGAATCCCTTAATACAGCCGAATTTTTTAAAATTATCAACTATAACGTGTTTTATTCATCATTTTTCCGATGTACTAAATGAGAAGATTTCAATTTTCTGAAATTTGGCGGAATTCCCCCAACTTAAATCAATGTACTCATTTGGCGAGAATTCTGGAGATAGATCTCTTGAAATCCCTTAATAACTGCATTATTTCTTCACGGATCATTAAAATTTAACGCTCTATTCTAATAAAACCTTTGCACTTGTTTTCAAAAATCTATTTCCTTAAGCTCTCAATAAATTGCGCCAAGCCGAAATCTGTGCAAACCGCTATAACTCACTTTCACAAAATCGGCATTTGAGCCATTTTATTTTTTCGCCAAACTAAAATAATTTACCTATTAGCCTCGGAAATCTTCAATTCTTATTGTTTTGCGTGTAAAGCATTACATTCCTGCTCTGATTTCCCATGCAAACGATATTATAATTTTAAAAAAAAATAACCTTACGAATATAAACTAACACAAAAAATCATTATTATTCTTTTATTTTTACTTTGAGAATTTAAAACATTTTATTCGGCAAAATCGCCACACATGGCAACCACGATCCTTATTTCACACTTTTTTCACTACAGGGGTTACAATTACGGAAAGCTTTTTGCGTGAAGAGCATAAAAAATCTCTTAAATTCCGGGAACGGGTGGACTTTCAAAGTTTTAAAGTGGACTATGAGTTATTCTATATTATTTTACATATCTGTACTAAATTTCAGGCCGATAGGTCCATTTTTGTAGATTTGTATACGAATCAAATCCACAAACAAACAAACAAACAAACAGAATTTCATTTTTATTTATAAGAAGATATATATATATACAGTCGAACCTCGATTTAACGTACTTTGATTTAACAAATTCTTCGATTTAACGAATATCTTTTTTGTCCCGACAAAAAGGGTGCTAAAATGCTCTGATTTAACGAATTTTTAGCTTTGATTTAACGAACAACAATCACCGAAATAAAATTCGGACATAAAACTAAAACTTTGAATCTTTCACACCCTAATCCAAGTGTGTAATACAATAATTTTTTTTTTTCTAATTTCTCCAAACGAAGCAAGAAGAGAGCGGTACAGAAACAGTTATTTACAATTACGCCGTGGATAACCATGATGAAGTGGCTGGATGGGAAGATGTTCCTAGTAATGGAAATTTTACAGAATATGTGTCTTGCGATGCACAGCTAACTACCTGTGATGGGGAACAGAAAGAGAATGAAGATTCTGAAAGCAGCGAAGTTGATGAAGAAACGTAAATTGAATGAAAAAAGAATGACATTCCAAGAAGCAGTTTGCAGCTTCAACGCTTTAAAAAAAAATTTTTTTTTTGTCTCACGGGGTTGATGATGTTGTTCTTATTAAGCTAGAAAATATAAACAAAGAACTTTGGAAAGTCAAAGCAAAGCACTATCAAAGATTTCTTTCCAAAGTGCCAATAATTATGTATGTATTAAGTTTTAAGAGCAAGGAACATTACAAAATTTAGATTAGTTTAAAGTTGATCGCCTAGCGTATAAGTTATAATTTTTAAGCTCTTAGTAAACAATAATCATTCTTTTTTTCATATCTATATCTAAGGGTATTTTGCATTGATATTTTATACCATACTCTTCACAAAAATTGATATTCGATTTAACGAATTGCTTCGATTTAACGAATGGGTTTGTGGGTCCCAATGAATTCGTTAAATCGAGGTTCGACTGTGTATATATATATATATATATATATATATATATATATATATATATATATATATATATATATATATATATATATTATACCTCTGCAATAATATACTGATACTAAATTATTGCAGAGGTAATATATCTGCTTTTCGTATTATGCGGACAAACACTCCCAAAACAGTGAAAATTTCATGCCTGTAAAACAGGTTTTTCCGCCTGAAGAGTTGTTTGTTAGAGAAACAAACATACTGCTTTGCATCAGAAATGTTTAGTTCTTCCTTAGATTTTCTTTGTTTAATTTTATTTAAAATCATTGCTTGGTTTTTACATTTACTTGTTTTTAATATATTTATTAAGTGAACAACAATTCCAAAAGAGCGAAAATTCAATGCCTGTAAAACAGGTTTTTCCGCATGAAGAGTTCTGTGTTAGTGAAACAAACATCTGCTTTGCATTTAACGTGTTTAGTTTTTCTGTAGACTTCCTTTGTTTAATTTTATTTAAAATCATGTCTTGATTTTTATATTTATGTGTTTATATTGTTTTATTAATTGAAAAACACTTCCGAAAGAGCAAAAGCTTAATGCCTGTAAAACAGGTTTTTCTGCCTGAAGAGTTCTGTGTTAGTGAAACAAACATCTGCTTTGCATCTAAAATGTTTAATTCTGCTGTAGACTTCTTTGTTTAATTTTATTTAAAATCATCGCTTGATTTTTATAGTTATTTGCTTAGATTGTTTTTATTAAGTGAAAAACACTTCCGAAAGAGCGAAAATTTCATGCCTGTAAAACAGGTTTTTCCACCTGAATAGTTATGCTTTACAGAAGCAAACATCTGCTTTGCATTTAAAATGTTTATTTCTTCCGCAGATTTGCTTTGTTTAATTTTATTTAAAATCATTGCTTAGGTTTTTTTTATATTTACTTGCTTATAATGATTTATTAAGTGAACACTTCCAAACGAACGAAAATTTCATTGCTGTAAAACCGGTTTTTCTGCCTGAGTTCTATGTTAGTGAAACAAACATCTGCTTTGCATCTGAAATGTTTGATTCTTCCGTAGACTAATAATTGCTTGATTTTTATATTTACTTGTTTTTATTAAGTGAATAACACTTCCAAACGAGCGAAAATTTCATGCCTGTAAAACAGGTTTTTCCGCCTGAAGAGTTCTGTGTTAGTGAACAAACATCTGCTTTGCATCTAAAATGTTTATTTCTTCCGTAGACTTTCTTTGTTTAATTTTATTTAAAATCATTGCTTGATTTTTATATTTATTTATTCATCTTGTATAATATAATTAAAATATTGCATAAAGTGAATATGCATACCAGTACTTTGTGTTGTAAAACCCTTCTGACTTTGCCAAGAGTTGAGTAGCTCGGAAAGCTAAATGTTATCGGTAAGAAGAGAGAGCCACAGTTCTATATTCACGATACCTATACTATCAACTGTGTAGTATAGTGGATAAATAACCATTCTACCACACCAAAAGTCCAGATTAAATTCCTGGTATGAGTTTGGGTATCATTTTATCCGTCCCTTCAGAATAGGCAACGCTGGTCTACCTATTAAGTGCCTCAGTAATAAAGTGACCAATAATTCCGACCTTACTAATACCCAACTCCTACAAACGGCAAGAGCCCGCCATTAGGAGGGTGGGGGAATCCGTCAACTGTTCAACAATTTTACAACTTTTAAACAGTAGAATGAAAAAGAAACTAAAATTTAATTTCCGCTTTAAATTAATTATAAGGTAGCTATTATAAAAGAAAATTGTCAAAAATAAATAAACACCTGTATTATTAAAATGCAATTATGATTGTTAGCATAAGTAATTTTTAATTTAATTTAGTCTATTAATATATAGTACATTAATGTATAGCACATTAGTATGTAAATATAACTTTCTAAAGTTTATAAAATTATACATGTTTAATGTGACCTCTTATCACCACTTAATTAAAACAAAAGCCGTAAACGAAGGGAAGGGGATTTAGGATTCAGCCCCATCCCTCCTTCCAAAAATTTCACACTCATGTAATACTTACAAAAGAATACCTCAAAATACTGAGTTTACTCGTTTGGTTTAGAAAATGCAATCTTTCAAATCTTATGTATTCCTTTGTAAGTAGTTTTTGTCTAAACGATAATGATAACAATAATAAAGAAGATGGTGTTGAACCCTCAAACCTCCATTTTGTTCCCATTGAGAACTGACAACAAACTGAATGAGAAAAAAATTTCGATGGTTTTTCAATACTCCTTTTAAAAAGAGTTGAAAATTATTTGTAACTATTAAAAATATATTACTTCTTGGGAAAACCTTTCGTATGAATTTGAAGAGATGTACTTTGTAGTATATATTTATAAAAGTTTGAATTTTTTTTAATCGATATTCCCCAAATATTTTTCCTGCTCATGTTGTTTTAGAATATTCAATATGAACATTAAGTAGATAAGCATGTAAACTAAATAGATTTTTAGTGCTCAAATAAGATAGTACTTGGCTTACCTTTCGCAAAACTCATAACGAGTATAGAGGCTTTATTGTCCAGTTATTAATTATATGTAAAAAAGTTTGTATGCTTTAAAAAAAGGTTACATTTAACCAATACAATGCTTCCTTTCTTATTAAGAAGCTTACTCTATAAAGTACACTAGCGGACGTACTCGACGACGATGGATGACGATGGATGGACTTGGATTCATAGTCCATCCATCGTCATACATGATAAGAAAGGTTTAAAACCCCTGAACTTCTAAATATCATTGATAAACATTTACTTTTTTATACTCTTAAATGTGCAAGATTATAAAACAACAATAATAAAAGAATATGTTAAATATTACACCGGTCATCAAAAAAAATTTTTTTTTTTTTGGGGGGGGGTCTGTTTTCATGCTTAAATTCTGATTCTAGACATTGAAAAACACTTAAATTTTTATTTTTAGTTCTTAAGTTTGCTTTTGTCTGATTTATGTCGATAAGTGTATTTTAATTTATTTCATAAACGAAAGATGAACTTTTGATTCATCTGATGATCATGCACAAGTGTTTCATATGACGATCAAACACTTTGATTAACCCGAAAGTAAACTGTATTATTATATCTAACTCTGTAGAATTGGTTGTAGATTTATTTGTAGTATTATTTGTAATGTTATTATATGTTTGTATTATTATTTCCTCATACGAACATAAAAGAAATCCGAAAAATATTCACTTTTAGACATTAATTTCTTATTATTTTACATTTATATGTTATTGTTTATCACAAATCTTGAATAAAAAAAGACTTTTATATCCAGCAAAAACTTTTCTGATCATAATTTAGAGTGGAATTATAAAATATATATCACTAATATATAAAATTCTCCTGTCACAGTGTTAGTCACCTAACTCCTCCGAAACCACTCGACCAATTTTAATGAAATTTTCTATGTATATTCGTTAGGTCTGAGAATAGGTTTTTAACTATGTCTCATACCCCTAAGTCATAAGGCGGTCCACCCCAAAATGTTTAGCCTCAGAGTGCTATTAATTTCAATCAGGATTTCTGTGTAGACATTAGCGTGTCGAGTCACTTTTCAAATGTGTTTACCAGATAATGTGGAGAGGGGGGAGGCGTTAATAAAATGTTGAAAGTCGCACAAGGTTTGCAATTTTTGATAATGGATCGCTAAATGTAGTGCCAAAACGTGACAATTTATTATAAATATATTTCGCGTATAGTTAGAAAACGCCTGGCGTATATTGTAAAAGAGTTTTATTAGGCGATTTTAATATAGATTTCTATTCCGTTGAAGTGCTCTGTGGAACAAGAAAGAAAAACACGGTATACTCGTGGATTATGATGCCCATTCCAAACAGCATTTAAAATGTCTTTGCGGTATAGTTGGAATATGCCTACAGGAAGAATATGCCTGGCGAAGATTGTAAAACAGTTTCAGTAGGCGATTTTAAGATAGATTTCGATTTCAAAGATGTGTTTTATGGTACAAGAAAGAGTTGATTCCTATTTTAACGCCCCCACTCTCGCCAATCTAAAAAATCCCCGTACTTTGGCGAGCTTTGCAGTCATGGGTCTCTGGGAGTTATGCACAAGTTTCGACGGTACTTACGTATTATCCCGGTGGTCCGCCAAGACAAGCAATTTTTCACCAAGATAAATGCCAGGCACAGGAAATTGTTGATGGTTTGGAATACGATTGGCAACGTATTTAAAATCTACGAAAAAGTAGTTTGGCGGAAGTGACCGCCGGGATAATACGTAAGTACCGTTTCAACGCACCCAAAAGAACTAGGTGATAACTAAAGTAAACAAACTAGCGATAAACGAACCAGTTAAGGAATTTGAAGACATTTAATTATTAAAACTACATTAATTGGTAATCCAAAATAAATAAAAATGTAACGGCATGCTGTACTTACATGTTGTTTCCAAATCGCCATTTTAATTCTAAATTACGATTTCTATACATAAATGCAAAAAATCGTCATGGTAACTGCATATGTTTAATCATCGCCTCCTTGGCGAGAGTCGAGGCGTGAAAGTAGGAAACAATATATAAAACGGTGAAGTATATAGTTGTGATATACTTGGCGAAGATTGTAAAATAGTTTTAGTAGGCGATTTTAAGATAGATTTCGATTCCAAAGATGGGTTTTATGAAATAAGGAAGAAAAGTACAGCACGTTCATGAATAATGATAACACTTTCCAACTTAATAAGGACGAAAAATAGGGAATACGCATAAATTATGATACGATTTTAATATATAGCACTATAGTGCATATTTAAAATCTGAAAGTGTTTCAGACTTTCATCCTTTTTTTGGGGGGGCGGCAAAATTTTTTATGGAATGACTATCAATAAGTCTCAAGGCCAAACTATGTCTGTTTGTGGATTAGATTTGAGCACGCCATGTTTTTCACACGGACAGTTATACGTGGCATGCTCTCGAGTGGGCAAACCATACAGTGGGCATCCAGTTTGTTTGTGTTATCTAAAGATGGGATAACAAAAAATATTGTATACTCTATTGCGTTAAGGGATTGATATTATTTTTTAGTAAAATTATTGTAATTAGCGATATATATAAATTTAAAGAATAAATTACAATGAATTAAAAATATAAATGTTTGGTATTGTGTTATTTTTATGTTCCAGCATCGTTCACAGCGCTCCATGCCTCTTCCACTCATATACCACATCCTCACAAACTTACAATAACTTAGTCATTTCTTTCTACTAAAATAATCCTAGGAATAATTTATATGGCAAAACAACGTTTGCCGGGTCAGCTAGTATATATATATAATTTTTGAAAAATTTTTTGGTAAAAATTTGGTAAAATTTCTACAAAACCATACTTTTATTTTTAAAAAAATTATTTTCCTTAGTTTTGGCGTAGGAGAAACTAAAATTTAACATGTAGATATCAGACCCAAAAAATCGTGTTGACCGGTGTTACCCCTTCAGTTTTATTCAATCTACCAATAATATGAACTGCTGGTTTTGCTGCATAGCTTGGATTGAAAATAGACCAGTGTAACAAACACTACTTTAAATATAACCATTATCAGAAAAATATTTAACCAAATAACATGTATACCTTAATAAAATTTTAATTTTTTGAGGGAATACTTTATTTGCAAGTGATTTTTCCTCTCATAGCAAATTTTCAGCCGGCTCTATTAAAAAATTAATCATAAAAAATTTTTGATTTATGAAAATTTAGAAAGATATGAACATTAATAAGACAGAGTATATCAATTTTTCTTTTTAGGAAAAAGCTGAACAATAAGGCATTTTACATAAACTATGATTTTTCTTAATAGAACGAATAATAGCTCTATGCCCTTTAATGACAAAGAATGACATGTAGCATTCCCTATCGTGTACGCTTCCCATTTGAATTTTATTATCGTTCTTTCAAAAAGTATAGAGTATATATTACTACAAAAAAATTTCTAAATTTGAATGATACTTAGTTGATTTTTTTTATGATATTAAAGTTGGTTAAATTTGCGGAAATCTAAAATTGATTTCATTCATGGATATATTTTGTTTCATTTCAGTGTCATGTTTTCAATCACATATATCTTTACTTTTTTTTTTTTTTTTTCGTTTTCGTAATATTTGGTTGAAAACTTTCTGGGTTATATTTTAAGAAAATAAAGGAATAATTTAACTTTCTTAAGCGTTTATGTTTCAGTTAATACGTATTTTATATCATAAAAAAGGTAAAATATTTTGTAAGAGTTAGGAAATGTTTCCACTTTTTAAGTTTTCGTGAGTTTTATTGTTTTCATGTTAAGAATTAGCGTTAAATCACTTTTTAAATTTATTAGCTTTTGGATGCTGTTAATCTCTCTCCAGGATTTGTGGGCTGGATCACTTTTTAAACTTAATAGAAAGAAAAGTAGAGTGGAAATATGAATTATGATGCACTTTCTAACGTAATTAAACAAGGAAGAAAAATAGGGTCCACACATTTTCCAACACTTTCCAATGAAGTAAGAAAGACAGATTGGAAACCACACATGGATTATGAAGCACTTTCTAATACAGCGATATAAAAATACACCTCACATATAGATTATAATGCACTTTCCAAAGTAATGAAAAAATAAATAGAGAAAGCAAGGTGCATAGTTAATCTGAAGGAATTTCATAATTTTCCACCTCATTTAATTTTTTGTTGGTCTTCAAAGTGCAGCAGAGACTGAATAACAGCTGCATGAATGCACAGCTGAATAAGTTACAACTGCAAACATGTTTTCTACAGAACCAAAAATCGCAGAACAATGCTTTAAACAATTCTTCATTTAAAAAAATAAATAAATGAAATAAAAAAACAGCTATCAAACGTTTCCCATATTTTTCGACTGTGCATGTTTCAGATATAAAAAAGTGGTGAGGTTTCATATAAAGTTCCTTTTAAATGAGGTCTTTTTTCCTGGAGTCACAGTTTGGCAGAAAAAAAAAGTGTGATATTCTAGTTTGTTACTCTTTAATGAAAACTTTAACGCAAAGTATCGTGTGCTTGAAAAATTTTCTGTACTCCTTAAGCATTCTGACATTAAAATAATTCTTAATAGAAAATTACCTTCTCTTAACATGATTCAGGTAGCAACAAAATTTCTTCAAAATACGTGAGCAGAATTCCAGCTGTTTATAAATATTTTTGAAAACCGAAGATGGCTGAGTTGTATGTTAATGAGATGTAAATTATACTTCTTAATCAGCATATAATGCATGCAAAACGAATAACGCACGCCATTATTATTTACGTGATTGCAATTCAGATTGTACTTCACTTAATTATGTTGAAAAATGGGTGAAACGTACATTTTTGAAGATATGTTGATACACTTTTAAACATCTTAATTTAGTAAAGGTAAAAAAATAATGGCCTATAACAACTGTTTACTGTTTTTTTTCTGTTTTAAATAAAATTAAGTTAAATATCTGGTCAAACATTACTATATTAAAATATATTTTTGAACTATAAGGTTCATAAATAGAAGCCGCTCAACGCTGTGAGACTTCAAAAGTTTCCCTACTTTTTCTTGTTTGGGTATCTAATCTATTTACATAAATGTTTTAACTAATTTCTTAAATAAGGGATTATTATATCATGATGCAAGAATTTCTTTTACAGAATCGTACATTTCAGTTGTATTTGACGCTTTTTTTTTAAATAAAATATATTTTTATTGTTGAGAATAATTTCTAATTGATAGCTTCAAAAAACGCTGAAACTTGATTCAGTAGTTTTATTATTAATTTTATCCTTAATAATTATTTGTTGTGGTTATTTTTTTTATATATTATATAATCTGTTTTCGTTGATTATCACACACAAAAATAACAACAACAACAACCATTTGTTAGAAAAAAACATTGTAAACTTTTTATTTCAGTTATCTAGTTCGGATTTAAAAGCCGCTCAGGTGGTGTAGCGGTTTAAGAACCACACGTTGGGTCCAAGTTCGATTACCAGCTTGGGCTCGGGTGTTAACTTGTCCGTCTCTTCATAGAAGTTAACGTTGGCCGCCCACTGAATACCTCCATAATAAAATAGCCAATCATTCGGCCTTGGTAGTGGCGAATGCTTGCAAGGGCCTGCCCAAGGGGAGGTGGGGGGGTCAGATCAAACACTCACTTGATGCATCTGATATATATATTTGAATCGGTTATTTAAAAAACCCACATAAATAGTGATTCCATGATTTAATTACATTTTTGGACTAGAGAGGGGGGCAGCAAACTTTCAACGTAAAGTCAAAACATTTTAAATTTTTTACATGAAGATGACGTCTGTAACCCCTTCCCCGACCTCCCTCTCATAAAAGAATCCTGAGTACGCTGCTGGACACAGCACTTTCCAGAACAGCAATCACACCTTTTCTCTCCTGCCCAGCTATTTGTGCACCCTCCCCCGGAAAAAGTGCATTCCAAATCGTCGCCAAATTGGATTGCGTAGTCGTTCGAGTCCACATGTCATCTGCAGATGCAGCTTTTATTTCGCCCATTCCCGGAGCGAGGCTGCATACATTGCTCTCATCACGGCCGCGGATTCCGGCGAAGGATATCCCTTTATTGGTCGTTCGGACGGCCACCTAACGACCGTAACGACGTCGCTATGAATAACGCAGACCAGGTAAAAAAGTCACGTAAGAGCTGGGGAGGAGTCGTTACAGTGACAGGGAAAAAACGCCATCGAGCTGCTTTGAGTGTGATGTTCGGGTGTGCGCTGTTATTTATGCCGCAGGGCTGATTTGTTTGCAGATTTTGAGAAATAAAATATTGACGCTGGATTTTTTTCTTTAAGGGAGATATTTAGAATATTGATTTTATGGGAGATGGTGTTTCTTAGTCAATTACTTTATTAGAATGGAAGCCAGTGTGGGAGGGCAAGAATTGCTTTTCGAATTACTTTTTTTGATAATAAATAAATTAAAAATGAATGAAAATGATAAAATTTTTAAAAAAGCTCGGACTCCTAAAAGATAGTTTTTGAAAGAAAAAAATCCCAAAATTGTTTACTTATATCACTAGGGGCCAGGCGCTAGACTTACTACCCTCCCTTTTCGTACGGGGTATTCGGCCTCTAATAAAGTCTACTCGTAAGAAGGCATAATCTTCACAATCAAACCCCAAGATTGCATCAGATAGAATTTTACCGAACTACACACTGCTTGATTGTTGCATGTTTCTTGAAATATAAAAATTGAAATTTCACAATATTTTTAAACATTTAAGCTTATGGATCAACTTGCGTATTTTCCACCCATGCGGTTTTTCATAATTTGAGGCCTTACTTCTGCGTATAGTTAATTACTACTCGTATTTTTCTTTAAGTTTTCAAATAAAGCAGTATTTCATTGTTTTCTTAGCTAAAAACTGAGGAACATCTACGATATCTTTCCATCAATGGCGACTTTTATTTTGCGATTTACACATGCACATAATCGACAATCATTTCCCATGTAAGGTTGCCATGAAAACAGTTCTCCATACATCGCATATACTATAATCCTTTACAGATTTGCGTATTTAGCACCGCGATATATATCTGGCTGTGTTGTCAAATATCCAAGCTGTACTAAAACTGCTATAATGTCCTACTGAACGCCACCAAATATATTTCTACGGGTGGAAAATACCCAAACTGAACCTAACCGGCTTACATGAAAAACACTCAAAATACTGGTGTTGAAAGATAAAATAAATATAAACTTTGTGTAAAAAAACACACATAAAATTATACTTATGGCAAGATACGATCGTTTCGACCAAAAATTTTTGCGGGGTCCTAACGATCGTATCTTCCCATAAGTATCAGTTTATGTGTGTTATTTACACAAAGTTTTCATTTATTCTATCTAAC
This sequence comes from Cheiracanthium punctorium, assembly GCA_038373885.1. Taxonomy (NCBI): domain Eukaryota; kingdom Metazoa; phylum Arthropoda; class Arachnida; order Araneae; family Cheiracanthiidae; genus Cheiracanthium; species Cheiracanthium punctorium. The sequence goes on along the minus strand of JAWZYV010016579.1, from coordinate 146,239 downwards.
ATGCATTATTACAATATGCATTTGAATTATTTTTCATTTTCAAGATTCTGGGTGCTAACATTTTGGAACGGTTTAGATTTACCCTGCTTGGAGAGACAGCTTTTTGCCAGATTGTATCGGATGCCAAAATGGCACTAATGGAGTTACAATTAGTTATTTTGTATCGGAAAAACGAATAATCTGTAATTTTAAATTCATGTTGTCTAAGAGAACTTATTTGCTATTTGAAAATTGTGAGCTTTGTGTAACACCCTCTGACTTATTTATTTCTCGTACTTTTTAATTTGTTGTAAAATTAAGGTAAATCTATTTCATATTTAATATCACGAGATTCTGTATACTTGGAATAACTTTTTTGTTTCGTTGAGAAGACGTGAATGATTTTATGCTGGCAAAAATTGCCAAACCTGGCAACAATGATGCTCGTTTTTTTTTTCAATTTTTTATTAATATCTTCTAAAACAATTCTAATTTCGAAATTTAAATCAGCGGTATGGCTTTCTCCGAATTTATCGAATCCGTGGACAAACTCTGCACTGTTTTTGGAGGAGATAGCATGACAAGCTTTTGGCAGCGGCAGCGGGAGTTACTTTTTTCTTAGAATAGAGAGACTATGTTATAAAAAAAAAAATTACATCCAATAAAAACTTGTATGAAGCAATAAAACCGCCCTCTTCCGAACAAGCTAAAACTGGCTAGAAAAGTATCCATCGAAGAGCCTGACCCTCTCTGCATGGTCTAATGAATGGGTTATCAGCACTAGTAATTGATAATTGCGTCGTAATTATACAAGGAACCGATATAACCCCAATGGTAAATATTGTTAGTATCACTTTAAATTCGTTGACAAGTGTTACCCTGATAAATGCAAAAGTCCATGCAAACGGAAAAAATCGAAAACTATCCGATCATCAGTAGAGGTGGCAATAAGTTAGAATGTGGAAGAATTAATTGTTCCGCATTCAGTTGCAGTAATTATCGTTTATTTGTAACGAATAAAACACCCGGCTGACGCTTTCTGCTGGACAATGGTGCCAATTTATCAATTATTTTGCAACTACTAAATATAAAATATGTAATTATTTTCAATTGTATGCTGCAAATGCCACAGTTATACCAACGCCTCCTAGATATAGAAAGCCTTACAACTTCTACGTCACCAAGCTATGTTGTCATCATTAGGCCTACATTTAAAAATTTTATTTTCATAAACTAAAACTATTAAAAATTTCTGATGAGTGCTACGAATATTAGAAAATATCTCAAATTAAACATTAAAATACCTTTCTCATACAAGATAATTCAGTATGATCTATTTCCTTACCATATTATCTAATTAGTCATGATTAAACTGCCATTTGACGTAAAATTGTATTTTTTTATCTCAAATTATTAAAATATTGCTATTCATGAGTAAATTCACCAGAAATTGTAGGCCTAATGATGACGTCAAAGCTTGATGACGTAAGAGTTGTAAGGTTTTCTATATTTAGGAGGTGTTGGTGATACCCACGTTTGGTTTTAAATTTTTACTCTAAATATTGCTCAACGCAGAGCTTTCCGATTTACATTGGAGATAGCTAAAGTAGATTGAGCTATTGCGTAAACAAGGATTAGGACCCTTTAGAGCCCCCCCCACGGAGGGTACCTCCTCTCCATCGGCCTAGATACCTAGCGTAGATAATTGGCTGTATTCTCTCAAACAAACAAACAAGCATTTAATGAAGAAATTGATAAATCGCAACTAATGAAAATCAGAAAATTATCTATTATTGCTGGTTTGGAGAAAGTCATGCAAACAGCCTGGACGCAAATGAGCTGATAAACGGTCTCAGTTATAAAACTTTAGCGGCCTTATACAATGAACACTTGACACGCGAATCAATCCAAAGACGCGTGTTACACCCATATTCGCCGTCTGCCTTGAGTGCTAGTTTACAGCAAACTCTCGGTCAAACGCTCAAATGGTATTCATTTGATATTCGAATGGTACAACACTTGAACGTTCGACCTAGAGTCTGCTGTAAACCGGCAGTCAAGGTAGACAGTGAATATGGATGTTAAAGCCATGAGTAAGATATCTCGCCCATGACTCTGACCCGCGTGCTTCGTTTAACCTGCGTGTCAAGTGTTTAGTGAATAAGGCCGTTACTAATTACGGTCTGTTGACTGCAGAAATCAATAACCACCACTTAATTTTCTGATTTCTGTTTGGCGATAATGGGTAAATAGTTTTAAAATATTAGCTTTTAAATTTATACATGGCTTATGAATTTTCGTTTGAAAATCCTTTTTGGTCGATCGTCCCGTATCGGGGACTTTCATAAATCGTCTTAGAAGTCAATGTTCGAATAGCGGGGAGATCGTAAGATGCCGTGAAAGTCATAGACGCACGCAGCACAGTGAACGAGGCTATCCATAATTTATCCAATGAATATCCAAATATTGACATTTAACCTTGTACGCAAAAGTAACTACAGAACGCCAAATTTGCTCTGATCTGCTGGTACTCCCAAAAGTTTCATTATCTCAACATAAAGAGTTCACCTTTAGATGCCCTAATTTAAAATTTGGTATCGGATTTTTAAAACACGTTCACTGCCAAATTAGAGTACAAGCCAAATTTCTCATGTCAACTTCAAATATAAAACAGTCATTTATGCCCTCACCTGCACAAATTTGTAGGTGATTTACATCCTCTCAAAAAGTATTCGAGTGTCAGTCGTATTTCCGTAAGTTGATTTCATATATAAAATACTATTTATGCGCATATAAAATATTATTTGCGCTATTTTCAAATGTGACACCTGAAATTGTTTCAGCTGTCACATTTGCTACAGATGGAATTTCTATCCAACATGTGAAACGGTCAGTATATGTTACAATTTACCATTTATCTTCTGAAACAGGAGAAACGAACCAATAATGTCAATGGAAATGAAGCTGAATATGCACAAGTATTTTAAAGTGCTGGATTTCCTGCAATATCGTGTGATTACGGATCAAGGTAGTCAGTTCAAATCTGACCTTTTTCAAAATTTAAGCATTATTTGTGGATTCAAGGTAAGCACGTTCACACCCTGTCATCCGTAATGCAATGGAACAGTTGAAAGACTTCATTGTGCCTTTAAAGCTGCCATCAGAGCACAAAATTTAATTAAATGGACTCAGTCATTACCAACAGTACTATTAGGGTTAAAGTCGGCATTGCAAGGGAACACGAATTTTATAATTGCACAAACGGATTATGGTAAAATTATCAGGTCACTGGGAGAATTTTTTGAAAAATCGAAAACTATCTTTGATAGATACGTTTGCTGATAAACTCCAAAAACAAATGGAGCAGGTAAAACCATTTAAAATTAGACAACAAACGTCTCAGAGAATTTTTTTTCACAAAGATGTACATCATAGCACTTGTGTGTTCATCCATGTATATAGAATGATAAAACCGCTCGAACTTGCTTCTGATTGACCTTTTCCAGTGACAAAAAGACACGTCAAATTTCTTATAGCGACTAAGGATACTAGAACCTGAGTTGGTTTATTCCGGCCGTCAAGGCCGTAACCAGGGGATTTGATACACACACACACCCCGAAATTTTAGACAATGCAATAGTAGTTTTTCATTTGCGTTGATTCTGGCGATCATTTAAAGCTGAAATAATTTTAGCTCTACATATCCGACCTAAGCGTTCGGAGTTTTCAGTGGTTTTCTCCGAAACTGCGCTTAAATACAGGTTAGGACAACTAGAAAGTCCCCTACGGAGGGCAATCCCACCCTGGACTAGATCCCTAGTGTAGATAATTGGCCGTAGACCACATTTTCATTTCCCTCTAGAAGCGATGCATATCCCCCCTTTTAATTCCTTTTCTGGGTACGGCCAGAAATGGAGGCTTGCCCGCTGCGAGGGCTACATTTCATTTTTGTAATTTCATTATGGGGTGCCTGTTAATCAGACCAACGTTGCTTCGTATGAGTGGTCTCCTAACTTTGAACCAATTCCAGATTTGACACCTAGAACTGAAATGGACAGCCCCAGTGGTAACGTTTGAACATGAAGGACATTGGACGATTTGACTTGCACGGACAGATTTTACATGCACACGGTCCGCAGCAACCCAGCCGAGAGATATTTTCACTATCAAAAGTGGTGGCCAATGTACTTTTTATGTTCTTATGAGAACGGAGCTTTGCTACTAGACCACTACAACACCCCCTTCTCCACAGAAAAAAAAATGACGATGCATTAATGAAGTTCTCCTGTTTTTAATATATTTCGGCAATGGAAGTCGAAACATTGAAAATTTTTCTTGAATGATTTGAACAATTCAATGCAGCACTACCCATTTTCGAAGTACAGTCGAACCCCGCTATGGTAAACCCGGGATATAGTGAACTCTCGGATATAGGGAACTTTTTCAACTGTCCCAAATGAACACGTATGTATCTAATGCTAATTTATACGGTTATAGTGAACTGATGAGAAAATAAAAGTCCGCTTATAGTTAACTAAAATGTCATTTTGGTAGCTTTTTTTCCCCTCTCAAAGGCAATAAAAGTCTCTCCTAGTGTCTAAAAGACAGCATTTCTTAACTTCCACATCAAATTCCTCTCTTTCACCCTTCTTGCCGTGTTTCTATTCAACCACTGGCTCTCTCACAGATAAACAACAATCCTCTTTGTTCAGTGTCTCCGCCGTTTCTAGGAAGCCGTTGGTCACCGACAGTCCACTCTTCTCAAACCACCCTTGAATGACAGGTGGAACAGACCTATAGGTTTGTTGTCTGGTCAGCACGAAATCCCATTGTATTGTATGCAAACCAGTTTCTGTGCTTGGAATTGCCAATCTGTACCGTGTCTTATCTGTATCTATGGTTATCCCCTGCGGCTAGTTCAGACTGAACAGATATTTTCGCTTCTCAGCACTATAAAAATACTGTAAAAATGGCGAATTCCGTAAAAAGGAAAGCATTTTCCATTGATGATAAAGTCAAAATAATAAAACGTATTGAATCGTAAGAAGCTCGTCAATTTGAAATATGCAAGGAATTTTCACTGTCAAAATCTACTGTTTCCAACATTTGGAAAAATCGCAGTCTGATTATCGCTGCTCACGAAAAAAATTTAAGTGGAACAAAGAAGTTACGTCGGGCTGGAAGAGAAAATGTAGAGGAAGCTCTTTAAAATGGTTCACCATTCAGCGGAATCGAAATCTTCCTGTCTCTGGAGTCATGCTGCAAAGCAAAGCCAATGTGTGTTCACAGAACGTTTTAAAGAAAAAGATTTTGTATGCTCAAACGGCTGGCTGGATTGATTTAAGAAACGAAACAATATTTCATGCTCTAAGATTGTTGGTGAAGCAGCTAATGTTAATGCACTGAATGTAGAAAAGTAGAAGACTGAAGTACGGCCGGATATAATTAGAAAGTATGAAGATATTTTTAACGCAGATGAAACTGGGTTGTTTTATAAAATGTCTCCGAATCAAGCTTTGAAATTTATGGGAGAAAAATGCAGTGGTGGTAAGCTGTCTAAAGTTATGGATGGTTCGGAAAAACGGAAACTAACCGTAATTGGGACTTTTCAAAATCCTAGGTGTTTTAAGAATATTAAAAGGCTACTTGTGAAGTACAAAAGTAATTGCAAAGCCTGGATGACTGTTGGCCTATTTGAAGAAGAGCTTCGCCAGTGGGATAGTGACTTGGTAAGAGTAAACCGCAAGATCGTATTCCTGATAGATAATTGTACTGCCCATCCCTACTTAGAAAATCTTGAATGCATAAAGCTTTTTTTTTTTGCCTCCCAACAAAACATCTGTGCTTCAATCGATGGATCAGGGCGTTATTCGCAGTCTCAAGGCTCACTATCGGAAGCAGTTGATCATGCGTATTTTGGAAAATTATGAATTTAATAAGGAGTATAACATATCGCTTCTCGAAGCAATCATTTTGCTGGAGAAATCTTGGAGACAAGTAACAGCTACGACAATTCGTAACTGTTTTCGAAACGCATGTCTTTCTAAGAATGTTTTGGATCAAAGAGACAGAATTTGGGATGAAGACAAAGATTAAAATCTACCACTTGCTGTATGGCTGGAACAGCATACCATAAAGATCTTTTTTAGAGATGAAATTGAACACTTTGAATCGTGTGATAATGAGGTATGTACTTCATCAGATATTCCTACTGATGATGACATCGTATCCGAAGTAAAGCAAAAAAATACTGATGACGATGAAGCTTCCTTGCCTTCAGACGAAGAAATTGTAACGTCAGCACCCTCGATCACTGAAACGAAAGCTACTGAAAATATTTTAAATGCATTTTTTTCTACGGAAAATGTAGAGAAAAAAAACTATGGACTCGATTCTTAATCTTTGATAAGAAAATTGATGAACTTTACTTAAAATCGAAATGTATAAATGAAAAATAACGAATTATTTCCACGGTGTGTAAAAATAAAAGTGAGTACTTAAAATTATTCTTTTTAAATTTTTATTGTTGTCTATTTAATAATTTATTAGGAATAATTTATAATTTATTAGTTAATTAATTTATTAGTAAATCATGCATTATACTAGTAAATGCTTCGAACAAAACTGCTATCAAATTCTAAGAAAAAATCGATATTTTAACAAATTTGGATATAGTGAACCTCCGGTTATAGTGAACTTATTGGGCCCGCAGGGGCTCACTATAGCGGGGTTCGACTTGTATATTAAAGTTTAGTTTCTCACATACGATGGTAATCAAGCACAACTACAACGGCGGGCGGCCGGATTGATACAGAATGGGAAACAAACGTATTAAAAAATGATTGAACTAGGATTTAAGTAACTCTAATGTATTCATACTGGCCGTTCCGTGCCGATAAGACGACACGACGACAGACGTCATTCAGAGAAGCAAGGCTGGGATGCAAACCTCTATAGAGCTCTTTCATCTACGTCATGATCACTACGTCAAACCTTAGCATCCAACTTTTTTTGGTCAAACAATCGTTCATTTGAAAATTCTCATTGGCCTAAAACGTGGCTTTGTATTCCTAAATATCCGAGTTCACCTAAAAAAATTTCAGTGACGTCACGTGAAATACTCTATTAACCTTCATTATAAACCAGTTCGGTCCATAAACCGGTTTATAATGACGGTCAATAGAGTCTGCGTTTTAAACCAAAGTGTACTCCGAGAGGAGGTCGAAGAGGGTTTTTCAATTAGAGGACAGCATTTTTAGAGCATTGTTTTGACATACCACTTCGCTGCTATACGACGTGATTTCAATAGGGCATTTATTGCGCTCCGCAAGCTCGCGCGCGGACAACCAACGTTTCAAAACGGAAAGGAACAGTGGGGCAGAGCGGAATCTGAGCGGCACGGAGCGGACAGTGCGAACCCAGCTTAATAGTGGCCATCAAAGGAGAGGCCTTAATGTCTCAGAGGATATGTTGAAATCATCGTATTTGCCGCAAAGGGATGTGGACATTCCTGATTATAATCTATCAGACAGCACACAAACGTTACCCTCAAAACATGAAACACAACCTCCAGATTTGATAGAGAAAAATACAGGAATAAGAACTACTCGTTCTAGTAGACGTGTAGTTTCCAGTGTGTTATCAAAGTGAATTATATTCATTACTGGCTGAAGTACCCGTTCTTCGCACGGGAATGAATGGACTTTTTGATATTACGATTTGTGGTGATTACTATTTATTGTAATAAAGAGATATAGCAAAATGTATATCGCCTTATATTGTGTTTAGTAACCATGCATACTGAATTTCAAGGCAATCGTTTGTACGGTGCAGAAGGCCATGCGGCGTAGCGCAATCTAGTGGCGAGTTTTAGCAAAACGGATACGGCGAAAATATTCTTCGCATTCAGATATCGATGAATACGAAATTTCAGGACGATCGGCTGGATAGCCCTGAAGTTCATGTGTTGACGCGACATCTAACGCGAAACTCTTCCCCGTGTTCAAATATCTAAGTATACCTATTTTCATAGCGATCAATTGCACAGTCAAGAAGTGATACACTGCAGCGCGATCTAGTAGTTAATTAAAGTAATAATTTGCTACAGTGCCGTCAAGTGGCGAGTTATAGCAAAATGGATAACGTCAAAATATTCTCATTGTTCAAATAGCTATGTATACTGATTTTCATAGCGACCGTTTGAATGGTCAAGAATTTGGCCTGCTGCAGCGTCATCTAGTGGCGAGTTAAAATAATAATGCATTGCAGTGCCATCTAGTGGTGAGTAACATCAAAAGGAACACAGTTAGAATATATTCTTCGTGCTGAAATGTGTAAGTATAAGAAATTTTATGCCGAACGGTATAGAAGTTGATGCGTTGCAGCGCCATTTAGCGGCAAGTTACAGCAAAATGGATACTGAAAAATATTCTCCGTGTTCTAATATCAGCGTGTACCAAATTTCATCGAAATCGGTTGGACAATATTCGCGTAGTAAACGGCTAAACGGAATAGAATTCGACGTTCTGCTGCGCCACCTGGTGGTAAGTTAGAGGAAAACGGATAGCATAAAAAGCTTCTCCATGATAAAAGACTTAGGTGAACCAAATTTCATGGTGCAACGGTGCTCAACGGTGCTGGAGTTTTTCAACCTCATACACACATACCAACATTCATTTTTATCTATAACCAGTGTCATTATATATCCCAGTCTCAAATAAAATCCAGTTTCAAATCTAAGCCTCGCCAAAGTGCCAACATACGCCATTTTGCAAGCGTTTTTTCAGGAAATCATTCGAAGCATTGACTTAGCAGCAGTCAATGAGGGAAATGCTTCGACCACGAAAAAGTAAAGCAAGCCTTTATTTGAAAAGTGGAATCCCTTAATACAGCCGAATTTTTTAAAATTATCAACTATAACGTGTTTTATTCATCGTTACTCCGATGTACTAAATGAGAAGATTTCAATTTTCTGAAATTTGGCGGAATTCCCCCAACTTAAATCAGTGTACTCCATTGGCGAGAATTCTGAAGTTAGATCGCTTGAAATCCCCTGCATTATTTCTTCACGGATCATTAAAATTTAACGCTGTATTCTAATAAAACCTTTGCACTTGTTTTCAAAAATCTATTTCTTTAAGCTCTCAATAAAATGCGCCAAGCCGAAAACTGTGCAAACCGCTAGAACTCACTTACTCAAAATCGATATTTCAGCCACTTTATTTTTTCGCCAAACTAAAAAATTTTACACATTAGCCTCGGAAATCTTCAATTCTTATTGTTTTGCGTATAAAACATTTCATTCCTGCTCTGATTTCCCATGCACACGATATTATAATTTAAAAAAAAATAACCTTACGAATATAAACTAACAAAAAAAAATCATTATTATTCTTTTATTTTTACTTTGAGAATTTAAAACATTTTATTCGGCAAAATCGCCACACATGGCAACCACGATCCTTATTTCACACTTTTTTCACAACAATTACAGAAAGGGGTTACAATTACGGAAAGCTTTTTGCGTGGAGAGCATAAAAAATCTCTTAAATTCCGGGAACGGGTGGACTTTCAAAGTTTTAAAGTGGACTACGATTTATTCTGTATTATTTTACATATCTGTGCTAAATTTAAGGCCGATAGGTCCATTTTTGTGGATTTGTATACGAATCAAATCCACAAACAAACAGAATTTAATTTTTATTTATAAGATGATTATTATTGTATTTTCGTACACTTACTTAATTGTCAACATTGTTAATAACGATAAGAAATTCTTTTATTTTTATGATTCTGCACCGAAACTAAATTACTAGGGAAGGAGTAAAATCACATCTACATTTAGCATTATCTTTGTTTCTAAAACGAAGTTGTCATAGGATGGTAACAACAACAACAACAACAAAATCAGTTGATGTTCTTTTTAGTTAGTTTTAAAAACTGATATTTATGATATGAAATAAAATGTCTCCCGTGTTTGTTAGGTTTTTAGAACATCATTTTGCGCCATTTTACATTAATTCTGTCTTGTCTAATACAAGTAATTCTGCACGATTACCTTCCTAAATACAATAACTCTGCAATCCTTCTGTTACAATCTGATCATTAGTATATGCGGTAGCATATGAAAGATCGTTTTGAAAACAAGGTAATTTATGCTGTGGCATAGTTGCAGAGCTATTCATCACTAACAATGGTAAACATTCCAGTTACTCAATAACTTGAATAAATATAGCCTCCCCCATTTCAAAATCGCATTCCTTTCTTTAAAATCAGTTGGAACTCATGATTAAAATGGTTCGTAGAAAGGAGGGCTGTACTTTTGTGGTGGTAGAAGATTGCCTTTGCGAACGCAACGCCTCGGCAGTTAAAGCCCGGGCTAGTGGATACCTTTTGTTTGGCTGGACAACGCCTCAATCTACTACAAGAAATTGCTGAGATCAAAACCCGCTCCCGTCACACGCTCTCCCTTCATCGATGACTCGGACAACGAACACTCATTCTACTTCTGGCTTTCTGTGACAGATAGAGCCAGCATCGAACCCATCTATCTCAAGCTCTTTCAAAGTCCACAAGGCGTAGCAGCAACCTCTTGAAGTCCACAACGGGTAACAGCAATCTTCAAAGTCCACAACAAGTGGCAAATTCCTTAATACTTTGAACATAATTCGTCAGTCTCCGAATGACTCTCCAAGGGCGGGGGGTAGTGCAGCGGCACCTAAGCACTCACAACACTTCGGAAATTGTAGGCTGGACAAGTACGTACCTTTTGCTTTGATCCGCTCTCTGGCAAACGAATGAACTTTCTCTAACCGTGCCTCTAAATTACTCATGTAGTCATTCCGTGAGGAGGGCCTATCATATGGTCGTCCAAAAACAATATCACTGGGTAATCGAAGCGGACGGCCGAACAACATCTCTGATGGAGAATATCCGGGCGCTTCATGAACTGCACTTCTGTAAGCTAGGAGGAACAGTACAGTGTCAAATAGGTATCCCAGTCGGTTTGATTCTTCGAAACAAATAATGAAAGATGATTAAAAATTGTTCGATTGAACCTCTCGACCATGCCATCGTACTCGGGATGGTAACGCTGTTGTTCGAGTCTTCGTGATTCCCAAATATTCGCAAAGCTCCGAAATAGTGCTAAATTAAAATTTGAACCGTGATCCAAATGTAATATCATAGGCACTCCGTAATAAGAAATCCAGTTTCGAACGAGTTCTACAGCTGCAGTTGAAGCTTCCTGATCTAGGATGGCAGTTGCTTCTGGCCATTTGGTAAAGTAATCCATCAGGACTAAGACGTATCGATTGCCTTTCGATGTTATAGGTAGAGGTAAGATATCTAAAGCCACTCTTCGGAAAGGTGCGCCAACGTTATAGCGCTGCAAACGACCCTTAGTTTTTATTTTAGGTCCTTTCCGGGCACCGCAAGCGTGGCAGTCTCTGCACCATTTTCCAACATCGGCACGAAGTCGATCCCAATAAAATCGCTCTCTGGTTTTATTTAGCGTTTTCATCACTTCAAAATGCCCTCCACTTGCGCTATCGTTAATCTCCCGCAGAACTTCTGGAATTCTGCTACCTGGGAGAAATAATTGCCATCGGCTTGATCTTCCCTCATCACTCTCCCATTTCCGATATAAAACACCGTCTTTAAAATGTAAAGAATCCCAAAGAGCCCGGTATCGCTTTGTAGATGAACTCTAGGGAGTGATCTCTCTCTTGCCAAGATGGTCGATGTGCGGAATTTAGTTTCTCCTCCAAAATTGGCCTAATATTGGAATCTTCCAACTGCGCTCTCTGTACTTCACTCGAAGACCACGGATCTACAGTCATTGTAGTTGAAGCTTTTACGAAAGTATCCGTCTCAATTCCATGCTTCATCTCGGCGTTCACGCAGTGTTTACAGTCCTTTTTACTTCGTTTGGAGAGAGCGTCTGCATTTCCGTGCGAAGTTCCTTTGTGATGCTTGATTTCGAAATCATACTCTTGCAGCCTTTGGATCCAGCGAGCTATCTGACCCTCAGGTTCTCTAAAATTCAAAAGCCATCTCAAGGAAGCATGATCAGTCCGGAGAAGAAATTTCCGCCCATAGAGGTAGTGATGGAAATGCTCAATAGATTTAACAATAGCTAGTAATTCCTTACGAGTGACACAATAATTTCTCTCTGCCTTACCCAAGCTCTTGCTGAAGTAAGCTATGACAATTTTGCCGTTTTCTGTTCTCTGCGAAAGCACGGCTCCTATTCCTTCACTTCTAGCATCTGTATCCAAGGTAAAGTGTTTGTCAGTCCGGGGATAGATCAAAATAGGAGACGTCGTTAACGCCTGCTTTAAACTAATAAACGATTTCTCGCATTCTTCTGTCCAATTAGAACTTGATTGAGCTTCAGTCAGTTTATGTAAAGGTCTTGCTATTTTTGAGAAATTTCTTACAAAACGGCGATAATAGGTGCACAGTCCGAAAAAACTTCGGAGTCCGTGTGCTGTCCCCGGAGGAGGCCAATCGACAACTGCTTTAACGTTTTGTGGATCAGTCTTAACTCCTGCAGAAATAATGTGGCCAAGATAAGCAACTTCCTTACGTAAAAATTTCCATTTCTTTGGGTTTAATTTAAGGTTAGCATTTTGTAGTCTAAGGAATACTTTACGAATATTATTTAAATGTTCATCAAACGTTTTTCCCACGATAATAATGTCATCCAAATATACTAAGCAGGCCTCAGACGAAACTCCACGTAATACAGTTTCCATTAGTCTTTGAAAAGTAGCGAGGGTGTTGCTAAGACCGAAAGGCATTACCTTAACCTTCTCAAGCTGGAGGTTCAGCAGTTGTACCAAAAATTAAATATGACTGGAGAACGGCGCTGATACGAATGCCTTACCCGAGATTTCTTTCCCCACTTCGGACGAGAAACCCATTCACCCTTCATGGAAGGTAGATAAGGAATTTCGAGAGGTGGGAATCTCTTTTGTTATACTCGGTTATACTGTGGGGGGGGGGGGGAGTTTTCCGTACTCCCTTCCTCTCCCACCACCTACCAAACGAAAGACATGGTATGCTCATCTGCTGAGAAGCATAGATCTTTTAAGGACTAGATAGGAAATCTCCATGCTTTGCGTCGACCACCAGGTCATGTGATTCGTAATCCCCACCCTCGAGTTGAGGACTGGGTTAATTGGCGGTAAAGCCTCTTTGCGTAGTTTGAGTGACAGCTTGTTCAGCAAATAGCTTTCAAGGGGGTGCAGAATTTTGGAAAGGAATGTAAAGATCAATTTACGCGCACCCCAGTAAAATATTTAAAAGTGATTATGAATGTACATACATAAAAATTATAACTTCGCTTTCTTTACTTTGGCAACATACTACATCCATTCTGTGTACTCCTACCATGCTGACGAAAGTTCTTACTTTTTGGAAATTTTGGAAATTTGCCGTCAAGGACGGGTACTTCAGCTAGTAATGAAATAAAATAAGTTTTACAATCATATAGTATGTGCAATTTATTTAATGAAAATTTTAAAAATTAAAAAGCGTCGTAAACAAGAAAGTGGAATATTTCAAAATTAAAATTTTAAAAATTATGGCTTAATTATGTTTAAAAAAGGCAGATTTGTAAGATAAATTAATCTGCTCAAGTTAGCGCGCCTTACAAATACAATCCTGAAAAACTAAGTTATAAATAAATGAGTTCTTATTTTAAAAAAAGATAAAAAGTACAAATTAAACTTAGGTTACTGAAACTTATGCTAAAAACAGTAAGGTAACTTTAAACCGTGCTTACTCAAAAATAATTTTTCATAAACTGTCTATAACAACCAAATTTCTCTGTATGTGTCTTATTTTAATGAAACTTTCCAAGTTGTAACTGGTGTTAATATATAAATGGATTCATATTAAACCTGGACGAGAAAAACGTTTAAAATGTTTACAATCGTATGTATTAATATACATATGTAATCATGATCTTTTAAATTACAATTTGAAACCAAACAAAAAAAAAAAAAAAATACTAGATATGTACTTATTTTTAAAAGAAATCCTTCATTCTGTAAAAAATACATTTCACTTCATTTGCAATTTTACCATTTAAAAAAAAAAAAAAAAAAAAAAAAAAAAACAGTCAAATTTTTACCTTTCCTGAAAAATCTATCAAAGAAATTGGGTGTTATCTCAAGATCTGAAATGTGTCACAGTGTATCACTATAGAAAAAAAAAATAATAATCATGCTACTACTATTAATTTGATCCAAAAAGTATAAAACCGCAAATGTCTAAAATACATGTATATTTCTTTCTTCATCCCTCTAATCCCATGCACTTTTTGCGGCGAAGAGCGCTTTTCTAGTCCTTTAGTGATAAATGAATCCATACTCCGTGACAGCTGTCTATACGCGACCCGAAGGGAGATCTGGAAAACGGAAAACGCCCACCAGTAGGAAATCTGTCCCTCCTTCCGTCCATCCTCCCGTACGTGTTGCGGTCAGAATCTCCATACTCATTTCTCTTCTACGTCCCTATTCTAGTTCTATGCTGAGAAGGAGGGGGATGAAATCTCACAGATTCTGCCGTTTCCTGGGTCGAAATCCTTCAGGAATGAGCCGCTGCGAAAAGGTTAAACTACCAGAGCCCTTGTCCGGTGGTGAAAGCTGTCTTTTCTTTATCTTCAGGTCGGATTTCGACCTGCCAATACCCGCTCTTCAAGTCCAACGTAGAGAACTACTGGCTTCCATTGAAAGCATCTAAAGTGTCATCTATTCGCAGGAGGGGATAGCTGTCTTTCCTCGTAATATCGTTCAGTTTCCGATAGTCGGCACAGAAACGTGTCGATCAGTTCCTACTTTTTAACATGAACGATAGGTGAAGCCTAAGGTCCCGACGATTCCTCTATTATACCACCGTCCACCATTTCTTTAATCAGACGTTCAGCTTCCTCTTTCTTTGCAAGAGGCAAACATCTTGGATACTGCTTGATTGGTGGGTGATCACCTGTGTTTATGTTATGCAGCGTCACAATACAGTGGTTCACATCAGCATCACAGGAGTAAAGTAAGTTTTGGAATTCCTGGAGTAATTTTTGCACTGCTGTTCGCTGTTCCTTACTAATTCCTTCAAGATTCTCTAGCATTAGTTGGAAATGTTGATCATCAGAAAATCTTTGAGGACGGACGACTATATCCACCACTGGTTCACCCGTCGCAATAACGGCCCCTTTTTCTACAGTCTTAGGTTTATTGTCCAAATTCAACACTCGGACGGGTATAGCTTCCCCTCTTAAATCCACGAGTGCGGCGGCTACCAAGATACCTTTCAGGGAGAACTGGCTAGGAAAGTTCGTTACTGCATACCGGAAATGTCCAGAGACTTCAGGAACCCCTTGGATAAGAAATTCTGATCTCGCTGGTATAGTCGTCTCCTCTTTCGCAAATATAGAACATGATTTTGAGCCCTGCTTGCTTCCTGAAAACAAGGGAATTTCTTCCCCTCCTGTCCGTATCTCGTTCTTCTCATAAGGCCCGTTTACATGTGAAAATGGAAAATCCCGGGTTAAAGCGGAGTACACTGAAAATCGCAATGCATCATGGGAAAGCGGGGTTGACTCTGCATTAACCCTCCTCTCGACCAGGAATCTTTCTACCCCGCATTTTTCCCCCTAAGTAGGGGAAGCGGGGTAGAAAGCAGTGTAAGTCCCGGGATTTACTCCGCATTTTTGCACATGTAAACGGGCCCTAAGTCTACAATAAAGTTAAATTTTTGAAGGAAATCCAGTCCAAGGATACAAGGGTCAGTGATGTTAGCCACATAGACCCTGTGCCGGAATTTCTTGGATCCACATTCAATTGACACATCCAGTTTTCCTTGTATCTTTGCCTTTTCATTAGTAGCAGTCTTAATAGAGACGCTTGGAGATGTGTAGAGAAGTTCTTCCTTCAATTTCAATGCGAAGTCCGATTTTAGAAGAGTGAGATTTGCACCCGTATCCACTAGCATCAAACAAGGGATACCACAAATAGTTCCTTCAGCATAAAGTCCATTTTCTCCTCCTCTAAGTGCGGAAACTTTCAATTTCTCTTCAGGGGCTTTATTCAGAAAAGACAGCCTCCGTCCCGCAAGATGCCCAAGACTTAGTTTTCCTGTTTGAGAGAAGTCACGTCGCATTCTCTTTGCACGTGTCCCCTTCTGTGACATCTCCAACAGGTCACGCTCGGATTCCTTCGGCAAGAGCTCTTTTTTTTCAACAGCTAGACTATCCGATAATTCCTGTAGTGAGTTGAGTACAGAATTCAGTGTATCATCTTTTTCTTTGGCGGCGTTCCCTTCTATATCCATAGACCTTACATGCCTGGGTGTTTTCGAAACGGTTCTCGCAGCTTCATATTTCATGCTATACACCAGAGCTGCCTTCAATTCTTTTGGGTATACCAGTCTCGTAGAATGTTGTGTATCTTCGTCTCTGATAGCGTCGACGAAGTACTGAGCCGCTAAACTTTCTCGAACATCTAGGAGACAGCTAGGCTCATTGATCGCTCTACATCGGCGGCTAATACCTAGGCTTTCTCCAGGTCTCTACCGTCTTGCTTTCAATTCAGTCCTATAAAACTGGCTATCTCTAAATCGAGATTCGAAAGCCTTTTCGACGGTCGATAGGTCGTTGAACTTGTCAATCGGTATTCCTAGGAGAATCTCCGCAGCTGATCCCTGTAGAGAGGCTACAAGTTGACTGGCCTTGAAGCTATCCGATCATCCATTTGTAGAGCTCACAACTTCAAACTGAGTCTTAAAAACAGTCCAAGATGTTTGGCCGTCAAATGTTAAATGTGTCTTAGTCGGTGTAGAATTAACCCATTTATGCCTAGCGTCCCTTTTTTGGGACGGCATTTTCGCTATTAGTCGAAAACGTTATTTATTTTTCCTAGCCTTTATTCATGAGTATTGAGCCTCAACTCTACAAAATATTTTAACATGACCAAGTAGGATGTTGATATTTCGATTTTTATGCATAATGATTTTAAAAGAAATCATCCCTTGTTCAAGAAGTTGACATCAGAAATTTATCTATTATTTCTGATATCAGTAAAAATCGAAGAAAGTCGCAAAAATATCCAGGCACAAATGGGTTAATAATTTTTGCTCTTGTCAAAATATTGTTTAACTTCATCTCAATATCAGCAAGTCTCTTTTCAATATCGCTGATTTGTCCTTGCACCATCGCCTCATACTCCCTCGATTTTCTCTTGTACGTCGCTGATCTGTCCTTGCACTTCGCTTCGAACTATCTCGACTTAATCTTCGAATCTCTCAATCCTTTCGTACACATTGTATTTGAGTCTTCATTTCTTCTTGTCCTGAACGCATTTTTCTCTTCTAGACTCTTTTGTCTCGAACAGATCTTCTCTTCTAGACTCTCTTGCTCTGATCATATCTCCTTTCCCATTCTCTCTTGACCGGAACGTATGTCTGACATCGTAGCAAACAGTGTTTCCATTTTGTCGTCCATGGTTGCTCTGGTTAATGGCATTCAGACACCAATGTTACGAAATTTACCACGTCGGTGTATTCTTAAGCAGCCAAATGAGCACAATAAACAAATATAACACTTTATTCTACGGCTCGCTGCCCAATAACTCAAAATAATACAAGAATCAGTAACATGTGCTAAAGAAAATCATAAAAAAGCATAACAATAACGCTATTCATATCACAGAGTCAACCACGCTGCTTCCAGGTCTATCACTGAGCTCCCCTACGCGAAGAGAAACAAGCGCTTTTATAGAGGTAATGACGTCATCAGAATATTCTGGAAAAATCTTTCCTAATTAACATAGGGTCTCGAGACATGAATTTTCTATAAGCCACCATTTGTCTCCAAGATGATCGCCAAGTTCGTCGCCAAGGCTACGGGGTTACTTTCACATATTTACTTAGGACGTCGCTATTATGCCTGTAAAACTAGTTTCACGACGAAACATGCAATACAAGAACAAATTAAGTTATTATTTGGTAACATTATTATTTGTTTATTTTTATTTTTACATGTTTTTTTTATGTATTTGGATAGCTTTATAAAGATATTGTTAAATTTTTAACGAAATTAGTTTTTAAAATAATTAAAAAATCCCCATAAACTAAATATTTTTTTTTTTTCAAATGCAGTAAGAATCACTGAGCATACATACAGTAGATAAAAACTTAAAATAATTATGGACGAATTAAAAAATTAGGTTTGTTTACAAGTAGTGTTCGCAGTGGGTTTAATTTATCAAAAAATATTTTATGAAGTTCTAATTACTTAGTAACTATCTTTTCGAGGAACTGATAATTCGTATAAAACACTATGATCAAAATTAAGCGAACTCACACCTAATAATGCAGCGATTTTAAATAAATCCTCCATGTTAGGGGTTCTTACTGCATTTGAAATAAAAAACAATTAGTTTAAGGGGATTTTAATTATTTTAAAAACTAATTTCGTTGAAATTTAACTGTATTTTTCTAAAGCTATCCAAATACATAACTCAAAAGGAAAAAATGCATGTGAAAATAAAAATAAATTTGCCTTTTAATTATTAATTTGATTAAAATTAAAAATTATGTTTTAATTTGTTTATAACTATTTTATGAGGATTTAATTAATTCTATAAATTCATTTTGTTTAATATTTTATGCGATATTTTCTAAAAACAATAAAATGCAAATACGGGAAATTATAAAAAAGTTATTTTCCCGCCACCAGATGGCAATACCAAGAGAAAATACCAAGAATATAATCTGACGAAAGCTTACGGAAGCAGACGAATGTTATGAGCTTCACTATATTATTCCAGTGACATAAACCATTTCCAGTGTTTATGTCACTGGAAATGGTAGATAGGCGAAGTTTCCGGGTTCGGGACCCATCGCGTGTCCGTCGAGCTAACCGTTCGGAGTTTTCCGTAGTTTTTTCCGAAACTTAACGTAAATACGGATTAGGACCCCTTGGAAAGACCGCCACGGGGGGCACCCCTCCTTGTGTTATCCTTCTGACAAGGATTTATAAGCGGACTTCGTGCCAAGCACACAAATACGATATTCATGTTCAAAACAACAACAACGAATGTTATGCAAAAAGTCTCTTCCGAAGTAATTCAGACACCGTCAAGGACGTACCCAGAAAGCAATTTCGGAGGGGGTCCAAACGGTGAAAAAGGCAGAATTTTTCACAAAAAGACTTCATCATTCTTATTTTGTTAATAAAAACTGAAATTTCGGGGGGGTCCGGACCCCCTGGACCACCCCCCTGGGTACGTCCATGGACATCGTAAACTTTATACGTGCGCATCCGCTCTACTGTCCAATGGCAATTAAAGTTATCGCTACCGTGAGTAAAACCGCTGCGCAAAAACTCCCTAATAGGCCCGTTTACATGTGAAAATGGAAAATCCCGGGATAAAGCGGAGTACAGGGGAAAATTCGCAATGCATCATGGGAAAGCGGGGTTGATTCTGCATCTGCACTAACCCTCCTTTCGACCAGGAATCTTTCTACTCCGCATTTTCCCCCCTAAGTAGGGGAAGAGGGTTAGAAAGCAGTGTAAGCGGAGCCCCCGGGAAGGGAGGGGGAGAGTAGACAATTACAAGGCGAGCCTGGGTACTGAACGCGTGGAGGTGTTGTGACGTCACAAGAGAGGATGGACTTTTCTCCGTTAAAAGCATTAGAATCATACGGAAAAGTAGAAGAAACTAAGATGTTTTGTGCCTTTTTTGGATACTAATGGTAAGTCAGCAATCTCTATTCTTAATACGACATACTTGATAATAGTTATTAAGCTATAGAGTACATAAAAATATAAAATTGCCGTATTTTGCGTTAGTTTTATTGATTTCTGTTCTTTTGTTCTAGCAATCACTATGCTTCCGTTTGCTGCGTCCCAGGCTGTAAGTAAAGCTAATTACAAAAGAGGAGAAAATGTAAATGTTTTCACTTTTCCCAAAAAACGAAGAAAAGCGGGCCGAATGGACTAAAAATATTCCAAGAAAAAATTGGTCCCCAGGAAAAAATACGTATGTTTGTATTGAGCATTTCCGAGATGAAGATCTTTTAAAAGACGATGCTATTTTAAAATCAGATGAGGCACTTTTAACTGTAAAAAGAAAGCATTATAAATTAGAACCGAATGCTATCCCGTGCATTTTTTCGAGCTTACCAGCCTATATATCCGATATTACCAAAAAACAAGAAATAACTGATCCTACTAAAAGAAGAGAAAACGTTTAGGAAAAAGATTTGAGGAAACCGAAAAAAATAATGCAAAGGAAAATATAAATTCTTTTGAAATTAAGAAATGTATCAAGAGTTTCATGGCAATTCTATGTTAAGAAAATTTCACCATTAATTATAAATTAAACGCAGATCCCCTTCCACTGCACATACCAAATAGCTTAAGGTTCAATGCGGATCTCATGGTTGATTTATTTATTTTAAAAAAAAAAGAGAGAGAGAGAGAGAAATCTATTTGCTGGATACTTAGAAAAACAAAAATATAGAAGGTATTTATTAAAGAAATATTTCCAACTAAACGTTTACCGGAATTTGTTGAAAATTCTGAAATTAAGTATGAACACAGATTTGAAAATTAACTCAAAAAAGAAAATGTATTACTGCAATGCTAACAACAATAACAAAAAAGTATATGTATTACTGCAATATATTTTACATGAAAACCCCTGAGAGCATTTAGGCAGTTTTACATATTCAAGAGTTATACTCACTAATTTTTAAAAATATTTAATTATGTATATTTCAAATGTCTCAATGTGATATTTGAAAGTCTTATCTAGAAAAAGCTAAAGCAAACACTTGTAGTGCTTTCATGAAAAACTTTATAGTATTTGTAAGGTTTGGGTAATAAAAGCTTTTACTTTTTATTTTCTTGTTTTTTGTGCTTTAATTGCTTCTAATAAAATTTTACATTAGGAGTCTGTATAACATAATTATATATAGTATGTATTGTACAAGTTTTTAAAATATTAATTGTGGAAATTTCTGATTATATTCCTCGTGCTACTGTGTTTATTGACATTATTGATCAGATTTCTTCCATAGAATTCAATACAAACTCTTTGAAATCCCATCCTCTCTTGTGACGTCACAAAATGGCTTGAGATGACTATTTATGAATCTGGATATTTTTAACATCAATTCTTTCAAAAAGCTTATTAAAACGAAGCAAAACTAAATAATGTATTTCAGTTTTTAAGTAAAATTAATAAAAAATATTATTTTTACTTAAAAATATATTTACTTTTACTTACTTAAAAATATGACTTTACGCTTATACAACGTATAAATTTAATCCATATACATATTATTTTAGATAAATGATAACATCGAGTAACCATTATATTATTTAGAATGTATTTGCTAGCCCGAAATGCAAAACATATTGCATACAATGCTGAAACTGCTTTAAATTCAGTACCAATTTATTTCATTAATTTCTGACAAAAAATATTGTTGATTCACTATTATTTAAGAACAAAGTGTTGTAAAACGAAAATGCTATTTCAATGCGTCATAAAAAATTAAGCTACTCGTATTTATTGGCATTATTAATTCCATTTCTTCCATTGAACTCAATGCAAACTGTTCCAAATCCCATCCTTTCTTGTGACGTCACGAAAACCAGTACCCAGACCCCCTCTTTCTTCAGTCGCGGCGACCCCGGTGTAAGTCCCGGAATTTACACCGCATTTTTGCACATGTAAACGGGCTCAATACGCTGTCGAAGTGTGACGTCACAGCCGGGTTTTGGGCATCAAAACATTGTGTTCCCATGTTAATTTCCCATAGGGTTTTATAAATTGCTTCATATCTTCAATATTACACAAAAATAAGACATTTCACTCCATTTTTCAACTACAGTGCAGTAAGTTTTATCTCTTGTATGAATATCAAGTAAATTGAATGACTATAAATATGATTAATTCGTCGATAATAGTTGAAATCGTCTAAGCCTAACGATCTGAGAATGTAAATAAACATTGTACATCCGTAATGTCGGCATGTATTAGTTCTAAACTAGTGTTGTATTTTTGGTGTTTTTCAATGTGATAATGAATAATTAGTTGATCACAAATAATAACTAAATGTGTATGAGTTTTGTTTTATAATATTTTTATGAATTGATAGAGTATTTTTGAAATGTTTTACAATGTATCACTTTGCATGATTACTACTTACAACCCTGTTTAATTTGTATTGAATATGACTATTGCTTATTATAAGTGAAGAAATTGTTGGATATGCGATGAACTAAATAAATTGTTCCCCTATTTATATATTTATTTCTTAATTATAGGAATGAATCAGTGCTTACATGAATTTCTGCTGCATAATTTGAAGAGCAATTATCTAACAGACCCATTGGAAAAGGCATGAATTAATTTTAATAATTCAGTCTTTTTTGATAGATCTGTTGGACACTAAACTGCACTCTCCACTTACTTAAATGAATAATCGTCTAGAATGTAAGTATTTCGCATTAAAAAAAAAAAAAAATATTCTATATTGTTTTAATTTTGTTGTGTTTATTTAAAACAAAACAGTTATATTAGTTTGATTAAATTATTTTAATTGTTCCCAGTAGTTGAAATAAGAAATTGCTTTTGATGTGAATGAGCAGATGTACAAACATATACATCTATGTATACTATTAAATATATATATTGCACTTTTTAAGTGTGTATAGCTTGTTAGTATGCAAATAGCACTTACGACAACATAAAAACATCAAATATCAATTTAAAATTAACATTAAAAACCTCAAAAATTGCAAAGATTCATTTAAAAAAGCACTTACCTTTTTTTTTTTTTTTAAATTAATCGCTCAGAAATGTCCCTAACACCCACCGACTTATAACGTAACACCAGCATGCTTTCTTTTATTTACTTTTAAATTGACACTGCATTTCTAACAAACCCAGACACCGGTCGATAACGTAGAACCAACATGCTTTCTTTTATTTACGTTTATATTGACACTGCATTTCTAACAAACACACACACCGGCTGATAACGTAAAACCAGATATTTAATTTTTGTAAGTTATTAATGATGTGTGAAACATGCTTGCAATTATTGTTCTGGTGTCATTTATTTTTTTAAAAAAGGAAA
Organism: Cheiracanthium punctorium; assembly: GCA_038373885.1. NCBI lineage: Eukaryota > Metazoa > Arthropoda > Arachnida > Araneae > Cheiracanthiidae > Cheiracanthium > Cheiracanthium punctorium. The sequence continues at coordinate 123,103 of JAWZYV010016579.1, read as the reverse complement.
ATCTGAAGCCTTTCAGATTTTAAATACGCACCCAAGTGCTATATATTAAAGGGCAATCATAATTTATGTGTCGTCCCTTTTATCCTGAGTCTGAAATTTCAGATTTGGGGACATCCTGGTTCTCCAATTCTAAAGCAAAAATTGGGAGTATTTTATACTTTTTTGATTAAGCTTCTTTGTATTCAATTGAATCATTTCTAACATTAATAAAATGAAGGATATATGAATGATTTTCATGAAAATTAGGAAGAAAAAAACTATTATTATTAAGGTGGCCAAACGTTCTCAATTTTTGGGGACAGTCCCCAATTTCTGTGTCTTTTTCAATTTATCCCTACAATGTAAAAGAGCAATCGAGGACAGTTTTTAACTATTGCATTGTTTTTTAATTAGCTTACTGTTAATTATTTGTCCCCATTGGGACAAATTGGAAAAATTCTGAAATCGGGGACTGTTGCCGAAAGTTGGGGATATTTGTTCACCGTTACCTCAAATGCCCTACTGTTTGAGATAATCAAGAGATGCGTACTTTATAAGAAAAAAGGACCACTTTTAAAGTGTTGAACTATTTTAGGACTATCAATTAATTTTTAATTTTTCAAAACTTTAACAAATCCAGTATTTCTCATTTCTAGGATCCCTAGGCCTGGACTGAGGCCTGAAGTATTGAATACCAGATGGCAGTAGTGTATACAAATCTTCGTGCTCGGTGCTTAAACGAAAAATTACAACGCCGGTTAATCGGTTATTGTTATTGGTAGAAATTGCACGTCGCACGTGCATCAAGTGAAATGTGCGAACGTAAATACGTTAAATAATTATATAATTGGTGTAAATTGTTTTTTTTTAAAGTATATTTAAATAATAACTCATATGTGGAAGAACTGTAATCTTCAATTTGCCAATGCAAATGTGAAATGAAAATACTTTCACTTCATCGAAGGAAGCTGTTACTTACTAAAAAGTATTCGTACTTTTATGCTTATAAACGTTAAAAGTGCCTAAAATAAAGAAACTTTTAAGCTATGCACGAAATGTCGGAACCACGGTAAATGTTCTATTGCATGGTACATTAAATTGCCTACAAAATGCTGTTTGTGTTTTGCGATTCTCGGAATTCTAAAACTGTGTGCAATTTAAATCCTTCGTTTGCATTTATATGAAAAGTAAGTTTAACAGTGGTCTAATGAACTGATAAATACAGAAATCATTTATTACTTTAATTGATAAACATCTGTATTTAATGGAATATCGAAAAGTTTGAATAAGTTTCTATCATATACTTTGATGACTCATGCTCGAGAAAAAGTGTGCTAGATGTAGGAAATCACGGTAAAAGTTCCATCATAAAAGAGTGTTCACTCAAATATTGAATGTAATTTATATACGTTGAAAGGTTACAATACAACTGCTAAATCTTGTAGTACTGAACAAAAACATTCGTTTAGTACAGAATTGACTAACATTTTAATTAAAGTGCAAAAAATAGTATTCTGCATTTAATTTTACCCAGAAATCATCGACGTTGGTGAATTCTTAAATATGACTAATATAAACTGAACAAAAAAGCGTAAGATGTTGGAATCACGGAAAAAGTGCTGCGGTAACTTGAAATTCTTATTCTGATGGCAAGTGTTTGTCGGTTGCACTTTCTTACATTTTATTTCAACTGCTGTAAAAAAAAGACATGTTTAAATGTACTTGAATGAGTTTCATACATGTTAAACTACTTTATCAGTATGAAATGTTTTATGAAACTTATCAGTGTGTGCTTAAGTGCTGATTTGAAACATGAAATTATGACAGCAGTGTTTTGAATTCATTGTTGTGCTGTGCCTTGTAGTAGTTTAACTTATTGTTTATGTATAAAAATAAATTTTTAAAGAATTTCATGCTATGCTTTTTATTTAATTACTAATGTTAAAATGGTGTTATTGCCCCGAAACTTATATTACTTATATTATGCTATATGTTCAAAATGACTTAAAAATTGAATTAAAAATCTTGGTACTTTTCTGTTAGCCAGACTCAAGCGAAAAATCACCAAATAATGTAGAATTCTACTAAATTTCTTACAACCATACAAACAACTGTATTGGATATGAATCATAATACAGTTGTACATTGGAACAACTACTTAAGAGAAGTTTGTGTAGTACTAACGGAACATGAGCAAAAAAAAAACTGTGGTCTTGAAAAAATAGTTCAGATGGACAAGAGCTTATTTACAAAACGAATGAACAATGCTGGATGACTAATGCCGAATTTATGTGGAGACGAAGAGTAAAAGATCCATTCGAGTAAATTCTCAAAAACATCACCATATTCTGGAAAAACCAATAATTATAAGCATTCTTTTTGGATAAAACTGTTTTGTTTACAATTCATTAATATTTGTTTATAGTTGAACGTTTTTGACTTTTATTCTGTTGACTGTTTTGCCATTCGTTTTGCTTGGCGACTTCGCTCACATTTGGTTCACAATTGGCGACATTTTCACCCGGCTAACAGAATAGTACCAAAATCTTTTAGTGCAGTTGATGCTCAATTTTATGAACTCATAAGAATCGCTCAAAAGTTACATTAAAATCAAAATTTCATAAAGTTTGGTCATAAAATCGTCAGTGGGAGTGTATTTGGAACCACTTGCTGGTTCGTAAAAACGAGTGTTGACTATAGTGTAAATCATGCTGAATTCACAACTTATGTTAGTTTTACAAAGTTATTACTTATATTGAATTGATATGTGAAAAGTTATAATTAACTGAGCAAAAAAAAAAAAAAAAATATATAAATTAAGAAATAGGAATTACATCATTAATCCCTTAACATTCATATTATTAAAAAAAGAAAGTAGATGAGTATTTTTTTATTCAAGAAAGCTGTACTAATATCATGTTAGTTGTACTACCTAGTTCAAATTAAACCAACTATCTCTATTCACATTATACAAAGTATGGTACTTCTATTTAAAACGTAAAATAAGAAATAACTTTTGAACAGTCCAGTCTGGAAATATCACAAAGAGCGTCATGATTTCTATGAAAGACTCCAAAAATGCAAAAATCATTCCTTAGCACGATATATTTATGTATGCATGTACATAAGAGATGTACTATGTGCATTGACACCTTACAAAATTACATTCACTTTATGCAGCGGCATAGCAAGTGGGTGGTTTTGGGGGTCAGAATCCCCCCCCTCTAAGTATTTCAAAAAAGGGCCCTATTCTTGGCTATGAGAAACAGTCCCATGAAATAGGATTGTCTTGTATTGCATTGTGCGTATTAAGGCAAGCCTGCATGAGGGGTATCTCCCTAAGGTGGAACGTGCCTTAGTTGGGGGGACTTTCTAAGGGAACATGCATTCATGTTATATCTGTGGAAAAAAGTGACCAAAGCTGCAGACCATTAGATTAAAGCCGAGTGATGGGGCCCTAACCTGGGACCTTCACACTTCAACTGTCTACCATTTTGAGTCCCTTATCTACTTGGCTATGGTGGGGCCTTCCCACAAAATTGGAAAAGCTTTATATTTCCTAATTTTTAGATAGAAATTTGAGAATTTATGCATCACTTCCTTTTTTACTATTGTAAATATGAAATAGAATGGAAATTGTTTTTATGCTTTAGAAATATCTGATAAGTACAGATTCTTAACAATAGATTAGGAAACTCTGTGGCAACAAATGATATGGGGTTTCATCTTCACTATTTTTTCCAAGCCTTAACCACTGTTAATTGAATTATGGTCCACTTTTCTGACATGTGTGCCATCTCCTAAACTTGGGACCCAGTGGTAATTATGGCCCTGGATAAGGTGCCTCAATGTACGTTAAAAAAGGCCTTTTTAAAGCTTACTGTTTCCAGGCCCAAGATGTTTCTTTATGGCATTGCCTACTCCCCTTCCCCCATAAATTTTTTTCTGGCTACGCCACTGAATTAATATTGCCGATAATTGTTAAACAATGTAAAGTTTTGCAGTTTAGAAAAAATACATATTTAAATAAATAATGTCAGGGTCTATAGAATTTAGGATTATGCAAGGCACACATACTTGCTGACTTCTGAATTTCTGGAAAATAGCTCATTTCTCCAGTTTTCTGTCTGGAAAACAAATCATCTGGATTTCTGCAAATTTTCAGAAACTTACATTTTTCAATTAAAACTGCAGAAAATTATACTTGAGCATTCAATTTCAATCTTCTTCCACTTATCTTGGGAATGACAGTTTATTTCAGCATTCTTTTATTTAAATCTATAATGCAGTATGATCAAAAAGACATCTGTTTTATAATTTAAGTTTGATATGAAATTACTTACAATTTTTAGGAGCTGATTTTTAGATCAAATCTTCCTAAAAGATATGCATGTATTTTTTGAAGATTCATTCATAAACATATTAAATAATTCACTTTCATTAACTTTTAGTTAATGAAAATTTTAACATGCTCTTATTTAAAATGGTATGTTGCATATTGCAGTAAATAATATAGCAGAATTGAATTTAAAAACTTTAAAATAGCATACATAAATATTTATCCCATTTTTATGAAGTTCCTAATAAAAGTAACCTATTGAACACCAGTTTTTTGAGTGAGAAGAATTTGTTACAGTGGTGCACACAAGGGGGCCCCATTGTCTTTGATATTTTTTTTTTCGATTGATTATTATCCTATATCTATAGTAAATAAAATAATTCCAAAAAAAGGTAGCAATAGTTTCAGTTCTAATTTAATTTAAAAAAAAAAAAAAAAAAATTCTCGTTTTCCTCAACTTTCAAAAACGAACTGAAAGCGAACATAAAAGCACCATCTTGTTCTCAAAACTGAACAACTATTACTTTCCTTCCTATTGTACTCTGTAGTGTATTCTTAGGGAACTGGATGGGACGAGTTTAGATGAATTCCATCTAATGAAAACGAGCTCTTTCATCACTGATTTTTGACAATCTGGAACATCCCTAAAAGATGGACCCCCCCACCCCCAGCCAAAAATCCTGTGTGCGCCCCTGATTTGTTATAATATTAATTAGAATCAAAAAATTACAAAGAACTTGACATGCATCTATAATGTTAACTCATTTTTCAATAGCAGTTAAAACATACAGATTAACAGATTTTTCATGTTTGTGCACTTTCATGCTTGCATCATAATAAATGTAAAATATTTTTGATTTATTTGAATTTGATTGTTTTTCACTTCATTCACATATTTGATAAAAAATTTTGTAAGTGGAGGAGCACTCTGATGCAGAGCTAATTTTTATCCTGGTGAAAAATCTCCCGGATTTTGCTGAGGAATCTTCAGAATTGTTTTTCCTGTAAGTTGCCAGGTATGTAAATGAGATCTCATCTCCTTCCTCTCCTTTCATAAGTTACCAGGTAAGCCGATAACTTACAAAATCATGTTTTTGGTATCAACACCAACTGCGCTATCTAAATTTAATAAATAGGCATTTTGTAGGGCTATAGTAGATGGACTGACAGGGTCTCATTCAGTGTAGATGTATTAGCTTCAAAATTCACCCTGATCAACCACTACTGTGAATGAACAAGTTGTACGTGTTAAAACTGTGGGGCCATATATATTTTCATTTTGTTGAACAGAAGTTGGATGAGGGTCTCAATAAAATGTTTTCTATGTCATCATTTAAGATTATTATATTAGATATGTCTAGATTATTTTATGTAACTAATAAAAAGTTTTTAAACACAGCTCAGACTATGAAATAAATATTTTTTATTAAAAATTATTTTTATTTAAATTATTAATATATATTTTTTATACAAATAGAATTTTTTTCTACACTAATTTTTATAGTTAAATAAAAGATTTTTAATTTGCATTCCCAAATAACTGATTTATTCAATTAAAAAAATTTTTTAGACTGTTTCATAAAGATGTATTTAAAAAGACAAATTTAATTAAATTTAAACTATCTAAATGTTTATTGAAGAATAAAAAACAATGTATCTTCTGAAAAATGTGAGGGGGGGGGGTGTCACCATAAGTTAGCCTTTGCTGGTGTGTGCGTGTGGGGGGGGGGGGTCGATGTTAAAAGGATACTATAGGATACTACCTTCAGGAATGGCCTTCCTATTTGGTTCAAAGTCTGTTTTAGTTCTTGAAGTGTCCTGCTGAACCCTAGCCCCAGGCTCAGGTCCAGCAAGCAGCGGTTTCACTCATTTTTATTTTTTTTTACAGCACAATTTTTGGATTACAATTGGTAAAATACATCAGTGTTATACAATATAAAAGCAATTAGTTTACGATTGCTGACAACATTGTTCTTAATAACATTTGACCATATATACATATATTTAACACATTCCTTTTTTTTTTTCTTCTTTTTTTACAATTTTGAAAGTTCCAAAAAAGTTAATAAATATCTAAAAGTAAACAATAGGCTTGAGAATGATAAAATTTTAAAGTAATTTTGAAAAATTTAAACATAAATAAATACATCTAATATTCAAAATTGTGCTTTAGAAAGAAGGTTTTTTTTTTTTTTTTTTTTTAAATTTTGGAAGCATACATATACAATATATAATAATGTACTGAAAAATAAATTTAGGCTTTGATATGAGAAGTGTTTTTTTTTTTTTTTTTTTTTTAATTCAATTGAAATAAGACCAGCAACAGAATTTCTATGTCAGGAAATACTGCAAATAAATCCATAATTTAAAAAAATGTTCTATTTAGAGTTTTCATGTGGTTTTTATCAACTGAAGTTCTTTTATTTATTTAATCTCAATCGCTTTGTGGTGTATGGGGTCTTATTTCAATTGGATTAATATACTTGGGTTGATTATTTTGTAGTTCTTCAATCCCTTTTATTATTTTGTTGCATAAGTTTTTTTATTTTTTAATACATATGCAGCCCATTGCTCATTATTTTGTGAAGATGATTTTAAAACTCTGTATTGCTTTAATAATGTACAATTAGTGAAATAATGTAATGAATTACCTTTCATATTGCATTTACAATGATCGGAGGAGGCTCTGTTTATTTAAAAAAAATATTCTGGGAATGGTCCATGATTGGTAAAAAAAAGGTAAAGGTTCCTGTGTTCTAAAAGAAAATCCTCGGATGTTTTTTTAAAGTATTGGTAAGTATACCTGCCTGTAACTTCTGTGTCCCATGATATTTTCCATTTTTCTAGTTTGTCCTTTTTTAATAAGTATTTTAGATAAGATAGTGGGCTTGGAAGTGAAACACTTTATATTTCTTGGAGGCGACTACCATTTTTGTTTATAGTGATAAAATTACTATTGTAGATGGCTGCTTGTTTTGCTAATCCGTCTGCTAGCTCGTTTCCCATAATCATAGAGTGCGCTTTTATCTACTTTAAATCCTTACTTTTATTAAAAGGATTTGTCATTCAGTACACCATATCACGAATGCCCTTTGTTAGCTAATGTCAAGTTGCTTCTTTCCACACTGCTGCAAGATGTCATGCAGCAGTGTGGAAAGAACTAACAGGAGCTGAACTACTTCTAAAATAGTTCTGACCAGAGAAGAAACCAATATGTGACTGTAATGTCAAGTTTCCTTAGGTCAACTTCATTAATGTGCATGAAGTTGAAAAATTATGGCTAGATTTCTTTACCTTTCTCTATTTGGTCAGATTTCTAAAAGAAGGATCTAACCAACTGCACATGATTTTGCAAATGTTGAAGACAATCTGTCTGAAAATGATCATTCTGTTTGTACGACAATGTTGCCATTCCACCCTGTTTCTGCCAAGAGGACGAGAAATAGATGGCAAAACCTCACCCCAGGATTGGCAAGAGCTAGAGGCTAAATCAGTGGACTTGTCATAAACCTTCTAGTTTATTCTAGTTTAAAAAGATCGTGTTTAGCTTTCTGAATAATTAAACTAACTTTAACTAAATTAAATTTATAAGGTAGTGAGATAAGGAAACTTAAATTCTAAAATCTGATACATGAGGAGAATCAATTTGATGATACTAAATATGCTCTTAAAAAAAAAAAAATCTGATCAGTGCATTATTTAATTTTATGTAATTTTATTTAATCTTTTCCATTTGGCATTGATTTCCTTTAGGTAACTACCTAGTGGTGCCTATTTATAATTCTATGAAGTCTGGAGTAAGAAAAAAAGTGGGACTTGTGTCTGATAAAGAACCCTGATGATGTGTTATGTCACAGTGGTGTCGGCAGAGTATAAACCAAAGATGAAAGTTTTGAAGCTATCACTTGAGTGAGTATTCCTTTGTCTACATTATTTTAAGTAACTTTTAATTACCGTGTTTACTCGTGTAATAGTCACATTGTTTTTGCCAAATTTTCATGATAAAAGTAAATGTGTGACTATTATGTGGTGAAAATCTAGTACATAATATTGTACCCCAAAGCTATTTTTTCTGCTTCAAAACAGGGGTGCGACTATTATGCAAGGGTGACTATTACACTGTTAAACACTTATGATTTTTTAACTGGATTGTGAGCATTTGACAATAAAAACTCAATTGAAAAAGAAAAAAGATTTTATTTAATGTGCATTCAAAAATTATCACATGCTATTATAACAACATTTTTAAAGCTGTTTTTAAAGCTATTATAACAACATTTTTAAAGATTTAATAGGCATAGAAGTAAGTCATTTGGAGTCCTCATCGTATATTTAACCAAAATTTCATGCTTTTAAGAAATAAGTACCAAATTAACTACTATGTTTTCAAAATCTTTTTTTAACTTCAGAAATTTAAGTTAGAAAATTATCCTAATATTCAATTTTAATATATTTTTTTTTTTAAATAGAAAAATATAAGATTAAGAGAAGTTTTAATGAGCTGATTAATATCTTGATTTAAATCTGATTAGAAGACGACATAAAAATTTAATATTTTCAAGAATAAGTATATCTTTATAGAAACGAAGCAATTAAATTACAAAAGATTATATTGAGGCTTGTTTTTGGTATTATTTAAGTTAAATAATTATTACTTACATACAGGGTCATCAGATTTGTTGCCTGGGTGGCTCCCTTTTTACCCCACCGGGGCAGGTTTCTTACCTTAAAAAATCCACTGGTTTTTTAACGATAAAACTTTGATTTGTGTCATTTTAAAAGAAATATCTGAATAATAATTTATTGTAGAAGCACTTAATTTCTTACAAAATTTTGAAGTTCGATTTCAATTCAAGTTTATATTTATCACTAATGAAACTATAAATTCTAATTCTATTCTGTTGCTTTTATGAAAAAAAAAAGTCTTTGTTTTTGACCAGTCGTAATACTGTTTAAAAATTACATTTAGTTATTTTTGATAGTTGAAATTTATGTCATAAATTTTTCTATCGCCAAACAAACAGTATTCTATAAAATGTTAGCTGTTTAAAGATTATATGAACTCGTAAAGGATATAATCCCGCTATACAAATCCATCAGTTAATTTCTATTGAAAGGAAAAGATGTTTATGCAAACATAATATCCAATATATCTTCATTGGAATATATAGAAATGAAGCAACCATTCAAAGATGTGATTAATAATTTCTTGGCTGTATAATAAAAGCAGGTCTGGTTGCACGAACTGCTGAAGTTAGATTATATCGCCGTATTAATAAATGAAAACCATAAAATAAAGAAGTATATATATACAGTGGAACCTCGATCTATCATTCCCGCATGCATCATTTTCCCGTATTGATCGTTTTATTTCTATGGTCCCTGCACAAACTGTATTCAAATAATGTTAACAAAACCCACATGTATCGTTCGTCAAAAATTCGCTTTCCCGCGTTCATCGTTGTAAAATGTTTCTTCTGACAGAAATGAAATTGAAGATGAAGTGGATCAATATGGCTTACAAATCTAATTACTTCCTGTTATATCTTGGGTTGATGATGATATAGGTGAGGAGTTCTTACATCTAGCAGAGATAAGTATGGTGTGAAATGTAGTGATTATATTTCCATTGATTTAGAAGTAGCAACGTGCGGTATCCTAAGAATGGAAGAAATGTGACGCAAGAAATGAAATTAATCGCGAAAAGGCTGAGAATAATATTCATGCCTATGAGACTGAGCCAACACTAGTGCCTAGTTTATCCTACGCAATAACGGTATTTGAAATTGTATGACTTTTATATACAAAGATGAATACACATAAAAAGACAAAAAAAAATTGTAAATCTTGAAAATTTTGTTTAATTAAAAGATTAATGGAAAACCCAGTGTGAAATTACTGATTTTTTAAAAATAAGTATCACTTAATTTCTACACAACTTCAATTTGTTTCTTTTACAGTTTGGTAACAAATTTAGTATTTTTGGTATACTGTATACATTGTGTGTATTCATAAATACTGTTTTCTTCATATTTTGACTTAAACCTGCATTCGTCGTTTTCCCGCATGCATCGTTTTTTACTACGCACCCCTTGAAAAACGATAGATCGAGGTTTTACTGTATTATGGAACTGCTACGGATTATCCGTAGTTTATACGGATAAGTAGTATGAACTACGGAGCTACGGATGGTACGAAAAAACTACGGAATTGAGCAAATGTTTACTTTTTTTAGGGCATTGTGCCTGCACGGAGGTGCGGTTTGCAACCCTAGCTGCTTTGTTGTGAGTCAACACTCCTGTGTGTCGGCGCCGATCGTGAAAGAAGGGAATTCAACATTCTCCCTCGGCGCCGGCAGCCGTGAGCGAACTTGTGTCCGCGAAAGTGTGGTATGCGTGGGAGGGGGGGGGGTGCCGTTAGCTGCTCCTTCGCTTGTTACGTCACGTCTCCTCTCGCATTTCCCGCCACCCTATATTGCTCCGTCCTGTGTTTGGATGTAAGCTTAGCTTTTTTGTGGAAGGAAAGTGCAGCGCACGTTGTTTTCTTTCTTTGTTCACATGGATCGTTTTTTAAAACGTGATAGTACTACTGATATTGAAAAAAACCTCTAATAATGATGTTGCAGGTGCAGGGTGTCTACCGCTCTTGAAAGTCTAGTAAAAGCCGGGAAATTGGAAAATGGGTCTGGAGAAAACCGGGAAATTGGATAATGGGTCCGGAAAATTCACCAAAAGAATCAATTTTTTTTCCCCCGTGTCTTTGTTTTTTCTACACTTTCTCTCTAATTGTCAGACTGTAAACCGAAAGCAGCTGCGACGCATTTTTCGGACGGCGAAAGCATCAAGCGATGTGTTTGTATAAGGAGGGGAAAATGGGGGACTCATCCATCGTGACGTGAGGGTAAAAGACAAATTAGCTTACTTGGTAACTTATATCTTAGGACTGTGTTTCCAAGAACAGTAGAGTTAATTCTATCAGAAAGTGCAACTACTTCTGTTTCTCAATGGATGAAAGCTTAATCCTGTATACTTAGTCAAAATTGATTTAAAGAAGTTGTACAAAATATGCAAATATAAAGACAAGCATTGTGCAATTTCCCTAAGTAAAATGCATTGGTCAGGAATTTTTTTCCCGGGACCTCCCAAAAGTCAGGAAATTGACTTTCAGAAATTTGGTAGACACCCTGTGTTGAGAAAACCTCTAAAAAGAGGGAGGTTACGACTACTTCAACTCATATATATGTTTATGTGTTTGTGATAAGGGAGTGATGAATATACATTTTGTATGGCAAAAAATTCCTCATGGGGTGTTATGACTTGAAACTTTTGTCGCAAACCATGCATGTTTTAAGATGTCAGTAAAGAATGCTGGTAATAGCAGAAAATACATAATGAAGTTTTAATGCATCGTCTCAGGTTCCTAGTTCACGTTTATTTTTGAATAAGATGGGGGAATTTTTAATTTTTTTTTGGTCAGTCAGTGAAATTACACATCACAGGGTTGACAAAGTGATATATATTTAGGTGGGATTACTTTTAGGGGACAAGGTAAATTTCTTTCATTGATATAAAAATATTTTGCCGTAAATTTTTGGAGACATTTCACTTTTCCACGAGTCTACTACAAAAAAAAGTTTCTCGTTCCCTACATATGGTTTAAAAATTTTCTCTAGGAATGAAATATAGACTTGTTGAAAGTTTCCCAGGCTTTGAACATGCTTACATTCACATTGGAATATTTTTCATTAAATTCTTGATAAATTTAAAATTAAATTCATTTTGCATTCTACATCAAATCATAAATGTTTTAAGTATTTATGACAGTTTATACCGAATATTGAATCTCGAACTGTAATTACATGTGTGTTGTTACACATTCTAGCTGAATGGGAAACTTAAAACAATAATTGCATCGCATCAATCAAAATGAAGAAAAATGCAAATCCTTTTTTATCGTTCTTTGTTCTTAGTCCTAAAAGTATTGGTAAATTATCAAATATTTACACAACAAACAACTTTATTACCCCGGTTTTACAAAATAAGTCACAATGTATTCCTTACATAATCATTTTAAACTGTTCTATTAATTTTTAAGGGAGAAAAAAAAATGAAAAATAGAGTGGCCTGAGCTGGAATCGTACCTGGGACCTTATGATCGGTGACTGAAAGCAAAACCACGGTGCCACAGAGTACATCAAGCGACTTGCGAATTAATTAGTAGATAAGAATGTATCAAATGTTTAAATGGAATTTTCTCGAAAATGCACGAGAGTAGGCGGCTAATTCTTTGTCATTTTACTATACTATGGGTCCCATATAACTCATCAGCATTTCATCAAAATCTGTGATCTCAATGCCTGAGACTCCCCTTGTAAGCTAATTATTTATTCAAAAGAATATGCAGTGAGTTTTTAGAAGAAAACTTACTCATTCATTCATATATTTATTTTTTGGAGGGCAGTGGCAAATTCCCTTTGTGAGTTAAACTCTAATTTTATGTTTGTCTATGGTTTGAAGTTTGCATTTCTATCTGTGCAAATTTTCAAATAACAAAAATTTTAATTTTGCCCAATAAAACCTGTGTTTTTTTTCATCCTAAACCCAGGTTTTAAAATAAAACCCGCCTAGGATGGGCTGTACAAAAACAACAAAAAAAAAGTTTTTTTTTACAACCCTTCTTACATATATATATTTAATATTTATTTTATTATTCAATATTTTCACGTGTTTCTCATGTAATGTTGTCTATTCCTTAAAATTGCATTTAAACAAACAAATAAAAACAAGTATTTTTTTCCCAGTCTTGGAGTATATTAAATATTTTTTATGCCGTGTTTTTATTGACTAAATATTGTATAAATTGTTGATCAATGAATTTGTTCATAAAGCTGCTGAAGGATAAATTTTGCTTTTATTTATAAATTGTATTAAACATTTCTTTTATTCAGTTTAATACATTTATAACATACACATTAACATGTTTATAATTAAAGGCATTTGTTTTTAATGTGAAAATAAAAAACCATTCTAATTTCTCTTAGTAGTAATATAGAAATTACTAGCTGCCAAGGCGGCCAGGTTAGCCGGCTCGTATCTTACTGTTCTTTATATTTAGTGCAGTGTTGGCTAAATTATTGGACTCATTTGAATGAAAATCATGTTTCTTTGTTTCAACAGTATTTGTCATTCAATTTATTTAGGTTAATGGTTGCCATGTACTAGCATTTCAGAATGTATGAAAAGACATAATTGGTGACATTTCCATTCATAAAATGATTATAAAAGTACTGTATTGGGTGATAAAAGGTTGCTCAAATTAGTGTGGTACTATTTCTATCCATGAGTTTCATGGTTCTCCTAATGGGTATTTGTTTAGTTTAATAATATAACAGTGTTATTGTGCCAAAGTTAGAAACCTGGTGTTTATGTAGCATGGTTGCTTTCTCTAATATCTATCCTTTTTTACAATAATATAAAACAAAAGGAAATGGCTAATATGTGTTTTAGCCCATTGCGATAAACATGCCAAAAATAGTAAATTATCTATTTTAAAGCTGTGAAAATATCCGCAAGAACTTGCATTTTCACATGTGCATTAATGTTATTTTGTAGTCTAGCTACTGCATCACATATGTAAGTAAACATAACCAGTAACGAATATGCTTGCTTCATTTGACGTCATTGAACAGTTAATTAGGATATTTGCGCAAGTGTTATTGTTATTACGCTAATGTTTACAGCTAGTTGTTGTCATTTGCTGCATAGAAATATTGTTTATTTTAGTACCGCATAGCTTAGCGTTTTATATAAGTATATTATCTTTTAGTCAGACCTAGATAATATAGATGAAAGCATGAATATCATTTGCAAAAAAGTTTCAAACTTTGCAAAATAGCTTTGATATATTTTTAAAGATTTTTGAAACTAGTATGCTATTTAAAAATATGTTTAGCTGTTGGCAGCTATATAAAACGCTGGAAGCAAACAGCTTTTTTTTTTTTTTTTTTTTTTTTTTCCCAGAAAACTTTTAAAGAAATTATTAGAGTTTACAGACAGTTTTATATTTTATCTTGGTCTTCCTTCAGTATGGTGACATTACTGTTGCCTGCACATATTTGAAGACTCAGGGAAGTTATTAATCTGTTACACACTTAAATGGACATTAATTTTTCGATGTATGGAATGCCTAGATAACCTCTGAAATAACTGAATTATACGAACTGCTAAGTGGTAAATAAAACAAATTACTTAAAACACAAAGTTTATGATAACTTTTTTATTTTATTTATTTTTGTGTGTTGGGTATAAGTACTTTCCACCAAAGAGTACTTGATGGTATTCAAGGAATATTCCAATTAACACCTAACCATACATTTTTAATTATAAAATGAGTACTCTGTTAAGAAAAAGCATTAAATAGACTGAAAATATTTTTATATTAGATGTTCTCATAAATATAATTGTTCATGAAAAAGTTTATAGTAGTTAAATCTTTAATCATTACTTAAATATTTTACTGATTCTAGGGAAAAGCTATCAAGGAAGAAATTTGAAGACAACGTGTATTGTTATTAACCATTATTTAATAGCATTAAATCAACTTTATATCGAATTGGATCAAGTGTTATATCCCCTCTCCCCAAGTCAGTGGATGATTTGAAACTTGAAGGAACTTTGGATGGTCACAAGTTTCCACCTTCAGATAAAAGATCTGGACAGAACTGCATTATTGTAAGCCTATTTTATGTGATTAATGAAAACTCAAATATATAAGCAATATAAAAGTTGTATTAGATGTATTGGCAAGTTATGTCACTTTTCAACACGCTTTTATTAGTTTCACCTCTACGTTTGTAACAGACTCCTTTGAGCTCAATTTGACCTACTTTAAACAGTCAGATTTAATTTAAACGTTGTAGACTTATCAAATTATTGTATTGACATTGGTCCTTGATAAGTTTATCCCATTATCCTGATTAGAATCATCAGGATTAGTAATTTTCTTAGAGATCCTTTGCGTGAGAGAGATGGAACAAGCATGTTTGTGTTTGTTGTTGTCGTTATGAAACTTGTTTGTTGATTAGAGACTTGCTTTTCCTTTTTAGTGAGGAAGGAAGCATTTAACTGCAGGTTAATTAATACTTTGGTGCACAGCAGGGGCATAGCCTGAGGGGGATGCTGCCCCCGCCCCCTCCCAAAATGAGACCCTTTACTTAGCTTACAATTGAACTTTAGCTTTAAATTTGATACCCAGCCCACCCCCGAAATAAAATCCTGGCTATGCTACTGGTGCATAGTGAAAATAAATTATCTTACAGTTTGTACTTTCCAACTTAGTGTTCCTTGGTGTCTTATGAGAGATATCGAAAATTAGAAAAAAAATTTTTAAATAAAAACATGCTTTTATCGCAAATCGAACGAAATAGTGAAACATAAATATAGTTTAAAAAAACTAAAAAACACACTTTAGTGATAAATTGAACTAACTAAAATGTGAAAAATAATTCTTAATATAGAAATAAATTAATGAACAAAAAAGAGTATTATTGTGAAAGAAGCGTGGGGTGCTCAATATATCAGTTCTTGAGAATATTAGATTGGTACGATTAATGCAAAAATGATACAAAAAACATAGCACAAAGCACCCCACACTTTTTTCACAATAATACTATTTTTCATTCATTAATTTATTTCTATATTAATAATTATTTTTCACTTTTTAGTTAGTTCTATTTATCACTAAAGCATGTTTTTTAGTTGTTTTAAACTATATTTATTTACAGTAAGTTCAAACAAATAAATTTTCAACAATTTTATAATTACAAACAAGCAGGGGCGTAGCCAGAAATTTTTCATGGGGAGGGGGTTACAACTACTGCAACTCACATATATGCATACATGTGTGTGATAAGGGAGTGAAGAATATACATTTTGTATGGCAAAAAATTCCTCAGGGGGGGGGGTTATGATTCCCACCCGTGGCTACGCCCCTGCAAACAAGCATTACAAATTTAAGATGTTAGCTAAGTCGCTGGCCATATAAGTGGGATTTTGATGTGGTTTATATGGATTGTCTATGGGAATTTGAAATGTTCCACTGGCCGGATCAAAAGGCGTGGAGGCCACATCCAGCCCGTGGTAGGGGGTTTCCCCATATGTGGTTTAGTATATCCTCATGAATTTGTTCTATATTTTTGTAATCTGTTAAAACAGATTTATCTCAACTGTAGAAAACTTGAATTGGAGCATCATTATCATCAAGAAACTTCTTCCACTGCAGGTTCTTCTGTTGCAGATAAGTTCAAAAGAAAAAAAGTTTAATATGTTACAAAAAATAAAAATAAAAAATCGTTGTTAAACAGAAACAACATCCTCTTTGAACAGAAATTTTTTTACGTCAGAGGGGCCGGGACTGTAAAATATCGTCTTTAAATAGAGATCATCGTTAAGCAGAGCGTCGTGAAATGGAGTTACAAATTAACAACTATCAAAACCTGAGACCAAAATTTACCAACGGCATTCCCTACTGCAGGGGAGCCGCTCTAAAAATTACAAATGAAGCTGCCAAGAAAAATATTAAAATACCCATAAAACCTAATCAAAATATCTTCAAACGCATTCGCAAAGACACTATTACTCCTGATGAAACCGTCGGTATTTATAAAATAAACTTTACAGACAATAGTTCTAATAAACCAGGCTGGTATATTGGTATGACTAAACGGAAAATTAAAGACCGAAAAAAGGAACACCACAATGACATTAAATTCAATAAAACCACTACTGCCCTCTCAAAAATAGCCCAGGAACGCCTCCATAGAAATCGACTTTAACAATAGCCAAAAATTCTCCAATTACAAAAATAATTATTATGCCCTAAACATGGAGGCTTTACAGATTATAATGACAGATGGTGCTATAAATGACGTGACGCATGCGCAGATAGATCCTGGATGGAACGCCGTACTGAGGAAGAGAGCAAGGCATTTTGAATTGAGGCCAGAGCTGAAGAAGGTGGTGGCTGCCACCGAAAGTGCTACTGACGGTTTTTAATGTGTTTTTATCTGCTTTTAATGAAGTGTCAATTAGTTCTTTAAAAAGTCCTTAATACTGGTTTATTTTTGCTTAGGATGCATTTGTAGCACAATCTTTTCTAATTCATTGTGATGTCATCCAGGCTTTGCTGCTGTTTGCATGGGAGAATGGCAATTTCTTTGTTTTTTTTTTTTTAAACATTGTAGCTTCAAAGATTTACCAATAACTAATGGCAGCATCTTTCTGATCCATTAGCATTGCAATATAAAAGTACAGTCAATCTGTTTTCACAGTGTTTACCTACAAGACACATTTCTCTCTTAAAATCCAGCATTTTAATTGGCAAAATACAATAAAATAATCCTGTTCCGTTTCATCTCAGTAAAAAATATTTTTATGATCAAAATTTTTTATTAAATATGGAAGGTCTGCAATTCATCCACTCACCAAAAATTAAGCCTTTAACAGCTGCATTTTCCCCACTTAAACAGTGATTTGTTAAACTATGTCTTCTCTAAAGTTTCTCTATCCATCCCCAAGAAATTGAAAAGTCTTGGATTCTCATTTTCAATGAGAGAGCAAGTGCTTTTTCTTTGAATACTCACTGCTGATTGGTAAATTAGATGCCTCATCTCCCGGAACCACTGAATTAAAGTTGTTTCAAAATTTAAAATTTTCCATTCTCAATTTTTGATTTTTTTGCATGTGACAATTATTCACAGTTCACTTTTTTACTTCCTTGTACGTAGTATAAGGAAGTAATGTGATCCCGAAAAATTTTGGGGGCCAAATTTCGACAAAAAAACCGATTTTGACTACCTCTAAATTTAATTTTAAATTTTTTTCGATGCACCTCATCGTAGGCTAGCATGCACGATCATATTAATGCGCCTGCAACTCATTTTGACCAGCGGCGAGTCTATTGTGGCCAGTTTTTCCATGCCGTCTGTACGTACGTATGTATGTAACTCGCATATCTCAAAAACTATTGGTCGTAGAATGTTGAGATTTGATATTTAGGATTGTTCTATGATCTAGTTGTGCACCTCCCCTTTTGGTGGCAATCGAATGGATAGTTTATGTACAGGACCGCCCAAAAGATTCGAAATACATTACACTCTATGGGCCGAAATTCATTAAACTCGCCTAACTCATAAGCTATTAGGTGTAGAATGTCGAAACTTCATATTTTGAATAGTTGTAACATCTAGTTGTGCACCTCCCCTTTTGGTTCCATTCGACTGGATAGTTTATCTGCAGGACTGCCCAAAACATTTGAAATACATTACGCTCTATGGGCCGAAATTCATTAAACTCGCATATCTCAAAAACTATTAGGCGTAGAATGTTGAAACTTTATATTAAGGATTGTTGTAACATATATCTAGTTGTGCACCTCCCCTTTCGGTTCCACTCGACTGGATATTTTATCTACAGGACCGCCCAAAAGATTAGAAATACATTACGCTCTGTGGCCAAAATTCATTAAAGCGTATTTTAGAGGTATTGGGCTATTTCAAACGTCTCATCAGTGATATATATGCTGCTAAGAGTTAGAAAATGAATTTCTCCATTAAAAAAAGTGTCTTTATCATTTACAGTTCTGCTACAGGAACACTCAAAAGATTTCCAATACATTATGGTCAATGGCAATTTTCGGGGCATTCATCCATTTCAAGCACAATACCGTCCTACCACATAAGTTAGGTAATGGTCCGACCACAGTCACGTGCCTCCCTCAAGAACTATGCCAAAAGTCGCCAAGCTTGGCGACTTTTGGTGTACGTGTGTGCATATTTAACTCTCAAATCTCAAAAACTATTATGAAATTTCATATATAAGATTGTTGTAACATCTAGTTGCGCATCTCGATTTTTGGTTCCAATCTACTGGAGAGTTTATTTACAGGACCACTGAAAAGAATTTCAGTACTTTAATGTCTATGGACATCTTCAATATAATACAACTGTAGACAGTCATTGTTTGGTACATGCCCAAAATCTCGCCGTCTGTCCTCAACCTTGGCGAGTTTTGGCGAAATGTCGCCAAATTTGGCGCCAAAAATTATTTCGTATTTTGTATAACTCTAAAACTTTAACCCGTAGAATTTTGAACTTTTATATTTAGAACTATTGTAATATCTAACTGTTTTCAATATCTTTTTTGACAGCAATTGACTGAGAATTTATTTACAGGATGAGCCAAATGACTTTAAATACATTGAGGTGTATGGATGCATACAATTCAATGAAAGTCTGTGGTCAATGACTACTTTGGCTATCCCCACAATCTCGCAGACTATCTCAAGTTTGTCGGCTTTTGGTGAAATATTGCCAAATAAAGTGTCAGAAGGAAATCTTTCAAATTGAACTCAGCTTGGCGATATCGAAATATTTGGCTAGAAATCACTAAACCTTACTATTATTGATATTTTATCTCTTTCAAACAAATAAGTTTAGAGGAAGTGCGCCGAAAATATTTTTGATCTAATAGACGTGCAAGGAAGTCATGTGTTGGACTCATCAGATTTTTATTTTTTTTAATTGAGTCCTTGTTCTTTAAAACTCCTCTGAGCATTGATTCTGGCATATCGAATATTTGAGGTAAACATATTTATGTCAGTTTGGATCTTTTGGCTGCCTCTATAACCCATCTTGAATAAAATTAACTCTTATCTTTTGTACATTTTCTAAAATAAAAAAAGTTACGTGCAACTTTACTTTTCAACTTTAGGAAGCTTAATTAAACACCACAGTCTACCTTCCAAAAGATAGGCCAGCTAGACCAAAGCCATCATTTGAAGAGCGATCATGTGTACTTTGATAAGAAAAGAATTAGGCAGAACTGTACCATTGCAGGAGTCGATCCAGGATATTTTCCAGGGTCCCATTTTGTGAATTTCAATATTTTTGCCAATTTCAACATCTATTTTTCTGAATTTTCATAACAATTTTTGTTGAAGTCACTTAAAAAAAATAATTTGAAAAACAAATTAAAATATAAGGTACAATCCCAATGAAGGGTTGTTTTAATTGATTATAATTTTGTGAAGGGGACATTTTAATCCATTAATTTTGTGAAGGTGTTGTTTTTACTCGGTTGTAATTTTTTTGAAGGAGCTGTAAAATGGGCACAAATTACATTTGCATCAAACCCTGCACTGTGAAGAGTTCTTTTGTTCTGCCATTTCTAATTTTAGGAGCAATGTGGGAAGAACAGAATTGATTGCCAATTTTTCTTATTTTGTCTTCACCCCTCTTCCCCCTTTGAACAAAAATTTACTCATGGAAAGAAAACTTGTTTTGAAAGTATAGAAATGGATAAGGAATGCTGGAGACGAGTATATAGTCCCAGCTGGCTTCAAAAGGTTAAGTGGAACAGTCTTTCCGGGGGAGAAATGTGTGGACTATTTTCATGTATAACTGAGAGACACAATCCAAAGTAGCGCTTACAAGTGATGGAGGTATAGCTTTATTTTTTTATTCCTCATGGCAGGGCCTTGTGAAATTTGCATATAACTGAGAGGTCACTCTGTACATATTAAAATCTTTTTATATTTGACCATCTTTGTTTGGAATGTTTAGATTTGTTAAAATACAAATTTTTCTGATTTTCAGTTAATTTTTTCGTTATGTTTTAATTAATGGTATATGAAAGTTTGACTGGAAAATAATAAATCTCGATAATTCATTTTCGTCTTTGAAAAGATTACACCTGTAAAATACATCTGTGCCATAGCTGCCAAGTGTTCCATTTTTTACAGATTCATTCAGTTTTTTGAGCATTGTTCCGTAGATGCATTTTTAAGCCAAAATGTTCTGTTTTTCAAAAAAAAAAAAAGGACATCTTAGCTTTTTATTAATCATTTATCCTTGTAAATAAGTCAATAAATTTAATTGGATGAGATTTATCTTATTATTCTTTCAAATGTTTATTACATTAGGCATTTTAGTCAAATATTGTAAAAAATGAGCAAGGGGTAGCAAGGTACATTTTATATTTATAAATTAATGATTATATATTCACACACACCATCTCAAGTGATAATTACCTTTTTTAATCTAAGATATTTAATTGTATATTTAATCATACTTTTTATGATCATGCACTGTGTTCCTTTTTTACTTTCCGAACATGTACCATGTAAGGAAAGTATTGTAATCATGAAAAAATTCGACTTAGAGATTTTGGTGTATTTACATGTTTGAGGTCTTCGGAATTCATTTATGCTATTTTTACGAGATGTATGTATCAGTGATGCCGCTTACGTGCTATAATGCGTCAAATACGCAAAAAATCGATGATGGGACGCAAAAGAAAAGTTACAACGTGTCCCCCGGGGCGCGTAATTTCCATCATGCAAAATTTTGAGAAAAAAAGGTGAGAGAGTTCACACTGCCAATTTTGGGTAAATCTCTAGTAAAACACAAACTGCTCGTGTTTTACTCGGGGGAGATTGACATCGTGAACAGCTTTGTGGGCCCGTTTACATGCACACAAATGCGGAGTAAAGCTTCCCCTACATGAGGGAAAAAATGCAGGGTAGAAAGATCCCTAGTCGAAAGGAGGCATAGGAGTGTTCGCTTTCCCATGATGCATTGCGAGTTTTCCCCTATACTCTGCTTTTACCCGGGATATATATCGTGCTGTGCACACACGTGATTAAGCTGAAGAAAAAAGGGGATTACTTTGACGTTCTTCTCCTTTCTCCCTCCCCCACACTTCCGTTTTCATGTTAGAGGTTGTTCCGTTAGAGATGGTGGACTATCGGAATTGAATAAAGTTTTTTCATTATTTATTTTTAATATTCGCTTGTGTAAATGTAAACAATGATTTGTTTTATATTAAATCTGACAATTATTATTTAGAAATGAAATCTATAAGCTATAGAAGCGGTAAATATTTTAAACAATCTAGAAGAGAAAAGGGGGGGGGTTTCCATATTTTACTGTTGTATATCCTTTCCTTCCTCAAATATATTTCGATTTTCCTTGTGATAAATTTATTAATACATAGTAATTATTTTTTTTTAAATTAATATAAGATGGAGGGGCGCTTGAACGGTATTTTATTGTAGTTTTAATAATTTAAGATGTTGCGGCTGTTCTGCGAGTACATTTTACTTTCTTAAACATTTCTACCGATGCAGCCTTTCTCCCGGTTTTTACTGTACATACAAAAGGGGATTTTATTATTAGGATTTATTAATTATTAGGATTCAGGGCGGCATCAGGAAGGCTTTGCTGTGAAGGCAAAGTAAATGACATGCATGTCACAACAAATTTTTCTTGATTAATTATAATTCATTTTATTTATTTATTTTTTTAAATACAGGGGTGTTTGTGGTCCGGGTATACCCTGAATTCCGGATATTTTGAGGTAGTTCATATCTGGAATTTCAGATTTTCTTTTTTAGCAATGGGGGAAAACTGCACAGAAAGTTAGCTCAAGCATTCCGCTTTCAATCTTATCCCATTATTCTTGTAAATGATTATTTTTTCTTGAGCATTCTTTTATTTAAATCTCCAATAGCATAAAATTAAAAAATTAATCTTTATTTTATTTCTAATTTTTTACAAATTTATGATAATTAAAAAACTTAGTAAGATGTAAGATTGTCAAAGTAGAAGATGTCAAAAACTAACGATTTTTGACAGTTTGGATTTGATTTTTAAAGTCAAGTATTCTTAAAACATCTGCATGAGAAATATATTTATGGAACATTTACTAACAATAGATAATGAAGGTTATAACATATCTCTCCGTTAAAAAGCCAGAATATATTATAATAACGTAACTATTATTGATTAAAAAAAGATTACTAATTTGTTCACTTATTGTTACTTGCAAAAGTTTAAAATCAACGTTACTTTCACCATTCCCTTTTCAGGGTTTTTGAAGAAGTCCCACAATCACCTCTGTAAATATAAGTTTTAGGTTATTTATAAATAAGATATTCATACGCATCAGCACACCAAAATGGGCGAGACATGATAACATCAGTCGTGAAATTAACCAAATGCTTTTATATCGATAAGGACCCACTTTTTGGAAAAAAGGACCCGTAAATTTTGAAGTCCTGGGTCCCAAGGACCCGTCTCTTCCAAAGTCTAGCGTCATCAGTGTGTATGTATGTGTATGCGTGTTTGTCTGTATGTGAGTGAACACGATAGCTCCTAAATGGGGCATTTGATTTTGAACTCAAATCGGGTATATATATATATGTTATAAACCCCCATCATAAGACCGGTATTGATTTTGATGTGTATAGGACTTACAGGCCTATGACAAAGCAGGCATGAAAGAGTTCCGCTTTTAAGCAGAAATCCACTTTTTTCAGTGTCTTTGAGGCTGTTTCTGAGATCGATGCAAAACCGTCGAGAAATCGCGACCGAAAAATGTGTGTGTGTGTGGGGGGGGGGGGGGGGGGCGAACGAACACCATTTTTTCAGCCTCTTAGTCCGTGTTCACAGTAAACAATGCAGTAAACAGAGATGCGTTCCTAAGCCTACACATCGTATCTATCACCCTAAATTATTGGTGCAGCGGAATGGAGAAAGGCGTAACTTGTGCCAATCGGCTGAATGACGATCGCGCAGGTTGAAAGTAGGTCACGCCTTACTGTTGAAATCGCACCGGAAATTGCCGAAGTTGAATTACGGGATGACTGATAACGGCTGTTATGTGAACAACTTCTACTGCCACTTTTATTTGTCGTGTGTTTGGAATTGTACCGCACACACTCTGAAACGCATGTGGGGAAATTGCGTTCTTCATTCATCAGTTTGTGAAGATGATCTTTTGTTAGTTAACCAAGATAACATTATAAATATGGATATTAATTTAAACAATGAGCATAAAGCTTACTCAGTAGATGCGAGCAAAAAAAATAAATTTAAATTCGGGTGGTTGAATAAATCTATTAAAGTCAAACTACCGGCAAAAGTTATGGATCATGAAGGAGAAATAGAAATAAAAGTAGGGGATATATATATGCGATATAGATTTAGTAATAATTAGAGGTTATTTTATGAGAATTTAATGACATTACATTTTACGACTCAACATAAAAGTGTAGCAGTTAATGTTTCGTAGATGTATTAAATTAGTAACGTGTCTTCTGACTTTGAATTACAAGCCAAGAGCAAGCTGTGTTTAGTTTATTATTTTGCATCAAAATTTGAAGTAGTAGGTTGAATTAAAGTGTGCTTGGAGTTTAGCAAGAATGTAATCTTTGATTACATAATTATTATTGGGGGGGGGGGTCGGGATTGATTTTTATCCCTCGCGACACTGGTTTAGGAATGTCCTGATTTTAGGTTCAGAAAAAATGGTCACTTAAATAATAATAAATGAATGAATAAAATCAAAACTGCAATAATGAAAAAAAAAAAAAAAGAAAGTTTTTGAAAACATTTTGATTGCAACAGTTTTTAATGTATTTTTATCATGTATAGAAAATGGGGGGGGGGGAAATTTTGTACTATCATTTTTTAAGAATGGAATGATATATTACTGGAAGAAATTACTGTACAAAAACAGTTGCTTTTCAATCTGTAAGAATTTGGTTACCTTTTTTTCCACCATAAATTGACCCTTATAGAATATGGTGTACTGGCTGGTGAGAAAATGTATACATACATACATATATATATATATATATATATATATATATATATATATATATATATATATATATATATATATATATATATAACTAACAAGTAAAACACAAAACATACTACAAATAAGACATATCTCGCATAAAAATATAACAGCTATTAGCAAGAATTAGAAACCAGATTTTGAAGCCAAATAAAGTGCAAGAATTATTGTGATAATATAATGGAACGGAAATTATAACCACTGTCACCATCGTCAGGGGCCACAAACAGTGGATTATAATTTACAGCAAACCAAATAGTAGGGTTTCGGTTGTGTGGCATATCAGAAGAGATATTAACTCCACACATCTGGGTCCTACCCTACTATATAAAGGAAAAAAGAAATCAAAAAGATAACAAAAATTAGAAATAGGAATTATAATTTTACATACCAGACCTTGAGCACATGGAAATTTCATTTGAACAATTGGTATGTGTTGCCAATGCTAAGAATTGTAAAAAGTGAAAAATGGTGTTGCCACTAAATAAAAGTGTAAAAGTGGAAAGAAGAAAGTATAGGAGTTGCCAAATACTAAAAGGTAATATTATTAAATTTTAAGAATATCCAGGTTAATATAATAAATATATATTGAATAATAATAATTTAAAATGATTGAATAAAATAAATAGTATAGCAAAATTAAATATAACATATTGTTTAAAAAAATATAATGATTATTATTATTGACAAAGTATGTATAATAAGTTATTATATGACATATATACACATATGTATTATATATACACATACGTGTATATATATATGAGACATCAGATATTTCAAGTAAAGTTTCAGAGTTAAGGCAGGTAATATGGTTTATTGAACATTACAATTAAGTTACAATTTAGAATGAGAAGAGGGGAGGGGAGACGGGTACAAGAATCAGCGTGGACTCATTAAGCAGTTCCAGTGGCAAAAGTCTCTCGATTTTTGATGTGCGGGAGTATTTACGCTTACCACACCATGTGGTTTACGAAGACATAACTCCGCCTCTCTCTTATCTCTGATCGAACCACACACATTTACCAACATGACCCGCATCCGGGGCTACAAGGGCGTGGGGACACGTGTACATCTAAAGAACTCAGAATCGACGGCCTGATGTCTGGCAAATAACAAAATAAATAAAACATAGCTCCAGAGCGTGCGTGGCAAGTAAGACAGAAAAGAAAACTTACAGTGAAAGTACCGCTTGAACAATACCCAAACTAGTAAAATCCAAATTATCTTTTTATACATTACATATATATATATATATATATATATATATATATATAATATTTTTTTTCACGTTAAATTTTGTATTCGGGTAGAGTTCAGCTTTTTTGATCAGCTTGCACTTTCATGCCTGCAAAGATTTCTTTTATGTTATGGTCTATGGGGGGAAATTCTTGAAAGTGCACTAGCGTTTAAACGGCACATTCGATTGAGCTCAAATTGGGTATATATGTTATAAACCACCATCGTAAAACCGATATTCATTTTGATGCGTATAGGACTTATAGTTTTTCTACAGGGCTACGACAAAGATTTCTTTTACATTATGGCATATGGGGAGAAATTCTTGAAAGTGCACTAGCGTTTATTTAAAAGCTTGGTAATGATCTTAATCGTAAGTGTTCGGAAAGTTGAGTGGAGTCACTCCAGATTTTTTTTTTTTTTTTTTTTTTTTTTTTTTTTTTTTGACTGCATGCTGTGCTCCTTATTTTTTTCCTCAGAAGATTGGCAGCTATGCATCCTAACTAATATTATAAATGCAAAAGTGAGTTTGTTTGTTTGTTTGTTTATTTATTTATGACGCTTTCACGCCTAAACCGCTGAATCGATTAGGATGCATTTCGGTTTAGATATAGATGGGACCCTGGAGTTGGTTATAGGCTAATTAGAATTTTAGATTTTTAATTATTAATTAAAAACCGTTTTTACGTTGCCATGCTTGGCGAGTTTCGCCTGTATCATATGATTCGTGTTTTGAGCTAACAAGAATGCTATTACTTCAACAAAGAAGCGTGTGCGCGTGCATCTGAAAAACATTAAGTAATACGGAAATTATGCCAGTTTTAAGCCAAATATATCTATTTCTAATAATAAAAATGAATGTTTTCCAGACAAATCTACAGAAGCAGAGCTTTGAAAATTTGAGCATGCCTGGACCCATGACTTCGGTAACGTGTACCTGAGGCTCGGAAATTTTAAATACTTTTCTAACTATTAATTAAAAACCGTTTTGTCGCCCGCACAAAGTGATTTATGCTTTTGAAATAAAGCAGAAATTCTATTTGCAAAATCACATGCATTTGAAAAACATAAATAAGTCTGGAAATTATGTTGATTTTACGCCAAATTAAAAAGCATAAATAAAGAAAAGTGTACTAACGAATTATCCCGGCGGTCCGCCAAGACGAGCGATTTTTAGCAGAGATAAATGCCGGGCACATGAAATTATTAATGGTTTTGAATACGATTGGCAACAGTTTGGCAACTCATTTGACGAAAAAACAGTTTGGCGGGAATGACCGCCGGGATAATAGGTAGGTACCAAGAATAGTCCAGATGTGTTTCTTAAAATTCGTAACCAAATCCTACAAATAATATAAATGTGTACGTTTATGTGTTTGGATGTTTTTGACTGAATCACACAAAAATGTCTGGAAAAATTTGTAATGAAGATAGCTTATGCCCTGGATTAACATACAGGCAAACTTTCAAGCATATAGCGTAAATAATTCTTTTACAAAGACACTCAAAATAATACTAATGCATTGCGCTCTATGGAAATTTTGTAGCAACTAAACCAATTTTAAAACTTTCTTCACTGATTGGAAGTCCTAGGCGTATATTGAGAATTCCTCTGTGTGGAATTTTCTAAGGGATCCTAGCCCGTATTTTCGCGAGGTTTTTGAAAAAAACGCGGAAAACTGCGAGCGGCTAGGTCGATATGCGCGACCGGTGTTTGAACCTGGCATCTCCCACCTTCCAGGTTTGAGAGCAGACCCTCTTAAGACACTGGGGGGACCCTGAGTGTTATAGGCTACCTTTTATGCATATATCACATAGTTCTTTTACAGGGATGCTCATAAGAATTACATTATTACGCTCCATGTGTATCTCTGTAAGTACTGAACTGATTCCAAAACTTTTTTCACTGATAGTAAGCTACACTATTCTTGAGTATTATAGGCTAAAATTAATGCATGTAGCACAAATAGATCCTTTACAGGAACACTCAAAATAATTCTAATACATTACGCTCTATGGGTATCTCTGTAACTATAAAACCGATTCTAAAACTTTTTCGCTAATAGAAAGCTGCACTATTCCTGATTAACATAGGCTAAAATTCATGCATATAGCATAAATATTTCTTTTACAAGAACACTCAAAACAGTTCGCAAATACTGTCGTAACTGTCTCTATTCACCAAATGCCTGAAAAAAATCTAAATTCAGTAATTTTACATACTCTGTTATTTTAAATGAAGTATACTACCATGCATTATACTTCATTTAAAATAAGTAAAAAGCAAATAATATTTAAATGCAGTTTCTTTAGTCGCAAACATATTTGTTATTCATACATGCTTCGTTTCTCTCGGGACCTAATTCTAAAGCCGACGCGGACGAAGTCGCGGGTAGCCGCTAGTATACTATATTTTTAAAAAAAGTTTATAATAAGTTAATTTTTCCTAGTAATTACTTTGTCTAGCACAGTTACGAAATACATAATTGTCTACTTTGGTTTATTTTTTATAAATTTCTAGAAATTTTTAAATGCATTTCTTTTCAAAGTTTCCATTATATGTTTTAAATATTAATTTAATGGAATCAGATTACTTTGCAACTGTGTAGTAATGTGAGCACTATGTCTTGATTTATGTCTTGTGCATTTTATGTTTATTTATTTTATTATCTACAGTAGAAGACCCAAAATCCGCACAGCTTGGTTCCAGACCTTGTGCAGATTTTAGAATTTTGCAGATTTTGGGTCATAATAGGAAATTTATTCTATTTCCACCCCCCCTCAGAAAATAATAGAAAAAAATACAATAGAGATCAAGGGAAACAAATCATGTTACTTATAATTAGAATCATGATATAAAAATACAGAGGATTAATGCAATATACAAAATTATGAGGATTATAGAACAACTTATTTAAACATGTATATTCAATAGTTCAGGACTTTGGGATGTTCTAATTATAGTTTTTATTTATTTATTTTATTTTTTTTCATTTTCTGTTCATGACACAGCTGTGTTGCTCTACAAATCTGAGATATTTCTTTCTCACAGCCTAACCTTCATTAAATGTTAATTTATCAACTTTTTGATCATCCTCACTTGTTACTGTGTCAGAGTTTGCATCATGTGATCATAATTCAGTGTCAATTATGTCACTGTCAGTCATTTGAAAGTTATCAATGTTAAAATTAGAGCTCACAGACTCCTAAATTTTTTTTTCCAAGTGGGAATAGCTTATTTAGTTTTACTTTGTGGTTATACTGTAGTTTTCTGAACTTGCAGCTGGCAGGGCAGATTTCATTGTTTACATTGAACAGACAGTGCGGATTTTAGAGCCTTGCGGATTTCGGATCGGCGGATTTTGGGTCTTCTACTGTATTAGCTTATAAAGTGTTTCATTAAGGCCATAGCTTAAGAGTGCACAACCTTTTCAGTCTGCATCCATAAAATCGAAAAAGTACTTTACTGGGGGCCAATGCTCCATTGCAATGTAAACACACAAGCTATTTTGTCGGGAAGGCTACATAGTCCAGAAAAAAAGGTAATAGACCACTTTGATGAAAACATGCACTGTTCTGAAAGAACAGAATTGACAATATAGGAAAGTCTCATTGTGTTAAACAGCACTGGAGCAGTATTTTTCATACCTTTCATGATATAATACTAGAACGTTATTTTTCATCTTTGAACCGTACAGTGTAAAGGGCATTTTACACGAATTTTATGATGTGCATATGGCTTATTTGAAAAGAAAAGAGATAATAAATACTAACCCAATATTTCAGCCAGATGTTGATATCAAAGATGATTTTCTGAATTAAGAAGTTATCACTGAAGGATTTTCATATCTTCAAGCTGATCACGATTTGTAAGTAGAATAGTCTTATAATAAACATTTAGGTAAGGACATCAAGTTTCAAGCAATATAGGTTAACGAGTGGTTCCAGCAAAAGACCTCTAATTAAAGAATTAGCATTATCCGAATCTCTTCAAATAAAAAATATCTGACTGTGGCACTGTTTGAATATTTGCGACCGACTGGTGAGATGAAATATTTGGGTGTGTTAATTATTTTATTACAGTTCTTTCAAGCAAAGGGAATGCATGGAACACTGTTTTATGGCAACTTAATGGAAAATGATTGTTGATTATACACACTGTTGAAGTATCTCAATGCTTCTCTGTTTAGTACAAAACATAATTACAATTGTTTTTATAAATTGAAAAACAGTATGTTAAAAAAAAAAGTTCAATTTTTTTCACAACTTTGTTCACACTTTGCCAGTACTTTTTGTATTAAAAGAAACAGCCACATTTTTCTTTTTTCCCCCCTTAGAAAGTGTTTAACTAAAAAAGGTTATTTGGGAAATAAAAGTGTCATCCAAAGAAACAGTTGCTACAGGCCAGTTTTGGCCTGTGGGCCATAGGCTGTGCATCACTGCCACAGCCCAACAAATTTAAGGAAAAAGACATATCTTTTTGTTATTACTGAATTCTGAAAAATTTCAGAATCAGAATGTCTCCCAAAAACTCCTTATGTCCACAGCTAAAAAGCGATACTTTGCATCTGCAATGGCCAGTAAAACAACCGAAAAGGACTTCTGATTATTGAAGAATTGTGTGTTTCTAAGGCACTGGATTGAAACGAGCTTCCCATTGATTGAACCAATGCAGTTTGGAATATTCCATCTTTTATAAAATTCTTCTCTGCTGCTTTCAGAAGCTTTCTAAGTTTTGCTGAGGTAAAACTATGGACTAAAATTGCATTGCACATCTCTTGTGTAATTGTACAAACAGTTAAATCACCTAACCTATAGCTAAAAGCTGATGATTTTTGTTCATTTCTTGTCAAAAATCTGCAAAAGAATAACTTCAATTTTTAATTTCAGGTAAAACACTTCATAAAAAGTGGAGGAATCTGAGAGATTACTTCAGAATGGTCAAGCTGCCAGGAAAAACAAAACAAAAAACAATGGCAATATATACAACAAATGATATTCCTGAAGGATACATTATCATTTTCGAAGTATGTATAATTTTGCATACATATTTGCTGCTTCAGGCAACAGCATTGAAGCAGTACTATTATCAAACATGTTTATGACCTTGTATTATGGGAAATATATAATTTATTTTCAAATAAGAAATTTTGTATATAAAATAATTTAAAAAAATAGTACTGCCTTCAAACATTTATTAAATTCTTTAAAAATTTTCAATCAATTAAAATATGATTAGTTTCCACATTTGTTTCATTGTGCACAGCCTAACATTAATAAAAACTATCTTACAGATTCACTTTGTTTCTGCATGTACTCTAACCATAGGTTCGTCTAGGCATATTTCACAGGGCGCAGCACCTTGCCTGTGCTTTTTTTAAAATAAATGCTGCCTTGTGTGCCCTTATTTTAAATAAGTGCCGCCCTTCTTGCCCTCATAATAAAAAATTGCATCTCGACATGCTGCCCTGCTAAAAATGTGCCCTTTTTCTAGAAATCGTCCACTCCATTCTACGTGGAAACAATCTACTTTTTATGTGCCCTATTATTATTGAGTCTAGACCTATTTGGTAGAGCGCAGCCCCCAGTGGCCTTTTTTTAAGAAAAGAAAAAAGGGTTGTGTATAGCAACCCTTTTTCTTTTCTTTCTACGCACTCCTGCTTTCACATTTCCATTATAATTTGTCTTCAGTTATCTTTTTTTATTTCCTGCACATCATTTTGGGTTCGTTTTGCTGCCCATCATGACAATACCTTTATTAATACAGGCCATTCACAGAAATATGCTTGATTAAAATAACCCCATCATAAGAACAGGATCGATTGAAACTGCCCTTTTACAGAATTACCATTTATGAAATGGGACCTTTTTCACAGACATTACTTATTAAAATGCTTTTTTCAAATATTCTGTTTTTTGGGATTGAAATATTGTTACTGCCTCTTTCGTTGTCTTAGTTTTCATTTGTGCGAGGTGAGTAACCTGAAACGTGGTCCCTCTGGCATATTTTGTTTTTTGCTGACTCAAGTGAAAAGCCGACCGGGACAGAACTGTGAGCGCATTTCACTTAGGAGTTGAGGAAAGAAAATTTTTTATTTTTATTACATGCTAAACACATGTAAGCTAATCCACTTACACTGAAAGTCCTTGTTCGTTTAAAAGTTTGTACCAATAAAGATGCAATATCGAATAAGAATGTGATCAAGTATGAAAGCTCTTGGCCCAATGATAGTGTGATAAAATTGAGGACCAAGAAGTAATAGTTCCCCCCTCCCCTTCTGACTAACAAACCATCTCTGGCTAAAAATTTCTGAAACCACCTTCAATAAATCGACTATCATTCTTATTAATAATAAATATGTACTTAATTCAATTTCGTGAAAAAAATTAAGGAGAAAATTCATATTATAAATTAATCGTATTAAAGCCTCTTCTTTTTTTTTAATCAAAAACTTTTAGTTTTGTACACATTTAATTTACCATAGCATGTTTTATTTATGTCATATTTAGGGCAAAATAATGTCTACAAATAAAGTTTCCTAGTTTGCTTACTTTTACTGGAAATTTTCACCAAAAGAGGTAAAAAAAAAAAAGAAAGAAAAAAGCTAACTATGCATTGTAAGTCGGAATACACATTACAACCCTAGAATGTTAAAGCTTTGCTGATAAATCCTAGTCAAACTGAGATCAATACAAACCAGTTCCTATACATGTTATATACTTGTAACATTCTAGTAGAACTCAAAAGTTCCCTTTTTTAACCCACCGCCTGGGGGAGGGGTGGCTTTTTTCTAGTGTCAACACTACCTATGTGTACATAATCAACTTTTTTTAATAAAGTGCCCTAAAAATTATTGAGGTACCCTTTTTAGAACTCGGAGCACCCTGTCCTTTTTTTATCCTAGAATGAACTCTGCTATTTATTCACAATGTACTACAGTAAAAACCATTTAAGAAGTTCCCGCTTAAGAAGTTTTTCCACTTAAAAAGTTCTAATTTGAAGTTTCCAATTTTTTCCTATTCTTACAATGTTAAAACAATCCTTTAAACAAGTTTCATTCCAAACAGTTTCCCGATTAAAAAGTCTTTTTTCATTTCTAAGTTTACTTTCAGAGCGTGTTTACATGTGCCTTTCATTTTTTTCCCCCAATTTCTTATTATTGTTTTTAAAAATCAATGCTTAGGACTGAAAACAATTGTATTGGCCTGTGAAATGCTAACACTGAATGCAATTCGTGAGGTTACAGAAAATTAAGAAATGAATGAAACTGAATAAGAGGTTGTGAAAATTCTTAGTTTTCCAGGTGCTGTAATAGGACTAGAAACTTTTCATAATTTTATTAAAAGCATTGAAGATGTAAAAGAAAAATTTTTTAAACATGAAAGACCAATTAAAGATTGCCAATAAAAACATAAAACTAAAGTTTTTTTTTTTTTTTTTTTTTTTTTGTAAAATTGATTCCAATAATGTTTAAAAGCGAGCATTTTTTTAAGCTTTAATATAGAGTAGTTATTATAATGTTTTAATTTATTAACTAATTTATTAAGTGTGCAAAACAATTTATATAAGTAATTACTTTGTATTATTTAATATTTTAATAATGTCAAAAGGTGTTTCTTGAATATTTTTAGTGATAGTAGAGTGTAAGAAATAAAATAGAGTTTGTAAAGCATTTTTGTGTGTCGGTGTGTGAAATCTAAAAAAATTATAGCTTTTAAAATTTTAATTAGCATTTCCTTATGAATTTGGAAAATTTTTGAAAGTGGCAATATAAATTAGAAAGATCATTTATTGATATATTGAAACATTAAAAAATATACTTGCAAGTATTTTTAGAGATTTTCATAACTTTCTAAAGGTTCAAGGCCTCTTAAAAATTAAGTAGATAAATTTAGATATTATAGTTCTTTTCATATTTGTGTCTGAATTATATATGTATGGTTATATTTAATAGGTGTTGAAAATTAAGATGTTTGGTAAACTTATATTCCTTTTGCTCTGCTGATTCATGGGAAACAGAAGTTGTTATTTCTATTACCTCTTAAATATGTAGTGCATTCGTAAATTTTGGTTTTATGGTACATTTTTAGTTTTGCTGTTTTTTTTTTTTTTTTTCATCCAAATATTTACCTTTTAAATTTTTTTAAATACAAATTACAACAATTTCCTGTTTTGATAGCTTACACATTTTTGTATTATGCAGTACATTACAATCGGTGGTGTAGTCTTGTACAGGAAGTGGGGCTGTGTCAAGATGGGTTTCCACATAATAAATTATACATGTAAGGGAATGAAATGCTTTTATTTATTAATTTAAATTTGTTTTTTTAAAGGAAAGAGCAGAATATAAGAAAAGAAAAACTTTAAAAAATTGTTTTTTAAAATCACACCAGACTGTTATAATGAATCTTTGTTTTGAGTAGTTTCTTTTTAATAAATAGAGATTTAAAGCACTTGATGTATGTCTAAGTCTTATTTTTATTTATTTATTTATTTATTTAAACATGTGGGGGTTTTGTTACCCGAGTTATGTACACAATTGCAATTATTAATCAATCCCAAATTCTGAAAGTAATTAAATGATTTAATTAAATAATTTTTTCAATACATACAGTGAGTATTAAATGTTATCTGCATCCCAATATGTATCTATAAATTTTATGTATATTACTTACCATGTTATGTATAAAAAATTACTGATAGTTGACGAGAGTATTTTACTCACGTTTCTTCTTCTTTCATAGAAAATGATAGTTTTATATGTCAATTACAACACTATGTTCGTGAATTTGATTGTGAAATTTTGTAGTTCTTAAAAAAGGATTTTTTATTATGATAGTATAAAAATATATTCAAGCTTTTGTTTTTTATCTGAGTATATTATTTAACTTATTTTAGGAAAATATTTCCTCATGTTAAATCTGAAATTCTTAAGTTTAGTGTTAAAATTCTCAATCAATCTTTTTGGATTAAATAATGTAACTTTCAACTCATTATCAGCTCTCATCTTCCCTGCACCATCACCAGTGGATTTTTTAAAATTCATATCTAAATAATGTATTTTATTTTTCAGAATATCTTCTAACTTGATGGTTGAATTATCCAATCTGGGGATGGATGAATATGATCTTCGGAAAGTGGAGAGTTACCAAAGTATTTTAAACGTAAAAATGAATTATGAGAAAAAACTCACCCATAGGACAAAAAAGCAACATTTTCCCAATCCATTGAGGATTCTTTTAGGGATTTTTTTAAAGTCTGTTCAGGCCATTGTGAATCATGACATTTCAAATCTTATTTCAAAATGGACAAGGAAACTTTTTCCCACACAAAAATGAAGACAAAGTGCAACAAGGAACATCAGTATCTGGATCTGCTCTGGTCAGACCTTTTTAAAGTAGGAAAAAGATGTGTATACATAAAGGATGCCAGATTTTATAAAAATTTTGACTTACTATTTCTAAAGATAACATCTTAATGTTCCATTGCTTTAAAATCTGTACTAAACTTGTAGAAGATAAATTAGGAAAAGTTTTCAGGAGGGGTGGAAGAATATGAAAGAACTAAATAAGTAAAAAGACTTTCTACATTACATAAAGCTTGTGTTAACTACTTAAAAAATTTTGTGGGCCAGATATATCCTGATATTCCTCTGACTATGCTTCTGTTATGAGCCAGTTCAATTGCATTAATTTAGATTTTATATGTATTAGCACAAAGCTTTAACTAAATACTGCCATCATTTTGTAACAAAATTTTATTTACATTTAATGAAACGTGTTAAGCCTAGTATTTCACAAAATTTTCCTTGGTAAGTGACACCTTGATGCTTGACTATAAATTTATAAGGTGATCTTTGTGCTTCAGAATTTTTTCTAAGATTTATACAAGATATACAGGTTTATTATTCACAGTAGTATAAAACTAGTTTGTGTACAAAGATACTGAGTTTTTTCAAGTTTTTGTCATAATTTGTTTATTTTTAAATCTCATTAAGAGATATGTAATGAATGCATTTCTACATACAAAAAATCACAATGTAAGTTCTCCCATCTTTTTGCAGATCTAAAGCCCATTAAAGGTTTTCAGCATTTTAAAAGACTGGATCAAATCATAAAAATTGGAACAACTTGGATATTTGGCACCAATGGTTAATTTTTGTTCTTTGGTGATTTATGCATGCACATAATCAATAATCATTTCCTATTATGCTTTCCACTAAGACACATATTTTCTATTACATAATCCCTGACAGATTGACATATTTAGTATCACAAAATATTTCATCTTGCAGTTGTGACATATATCTGACTTTAGGGGGTAATGTGTTTGTTAACAGTCAATTTTCATGACCCTAGGAAGCGGGGTTACTGTATTTAACTTTTATATCTCTATTACATGCATTCAAGGTTAATAAAGGCTTTAAAAGGGTAAATGTCAAGCTCTAGTGAGGATGAGCGATTATTGCTTACATGCTATCTTCAAAAAGAGGGGAAAAAAGGATGTTGGGTCCATCCCCACCCTTCAACAGCAAGAAAAGTTAGGTGAATTTAATCTTGTAAAAGAGCTACTTATGGACGAAAAAAGATTTTATGCTTATTTCCATATGAGAATACAGGGCTTTTGTGAAAATTTAAAAATATTAAAGCCTAATGTCCAGAAAACTAGTTTATGTAGAAAATCTGCTTCAGCAGCTGAAAGATTAGCTGTGACTTCAGCTGCATTTCAGCAGAATTAACTATAAAGTATTTATTAAAATGTGTTACTAATCCAAGCTGTTTATTAAAGTAAATAATTTTTTGAATGCATATGTGTTCCCATATTTGAATTTTTAATGCAATTAATATTTAAAAAAGTTATTACCAAAAATACTTGTTGTTGTTCGTCAAATTGTGATTAAGTGTAATAAAATGCATTCTTTTTTTAGTAGTTGTGCAGTTCAAGTTTCTCTTAACCCTTTTCAGTGCTTTGTGACTAATGCCATGTTCTTTGCTGACATTGAACAATTTTTTTTTTCCCTTCACAAGCTGCTTTCAAGTGAAACGATAAGGTCACTGAATGCACTTTCTTAATTTTTGTTCTGGTTTAATAGTAGTTATATTGGATAGTAATATTGCTCTTTTACAAGAAAAACAAACATGTATTTTTAACCAGTTTTCATATAATCATATTTCTTAATAAATAAAGTTATTTTCCTTCAATAAAAAAATGTTTAAAATGGAGGAGAGGGGGGGTGCCCAGCCTTGGGTCAGAGTAATATTTTACCAGTGCTGCTAATTTGCACTGTTTGACCACTTTTAAGTGGGGCATTTTCTTTTCTTGTGTAGTTTTTGCAATTGTACTCTGATAAGTAGTCAGACCTTTACAACATGGGTTTTTGATTAATGCCATTAAAAAGACACATATTTAAAAATGTTAAACATGACAAAATCTGAAATAAAGACAGAAAATATTCTAGATATATTATTTTATTTTTAAGAATACTATTTTTTTAAGATTTTGTACAATTATCTAGGGATGCATAATTAGTCTGATCTGGCAACCTAGGATCTGGGGAAATTTTGCAGAAAAATATACAACTGATTTCAATTTTAACAATGAATTACAAAATTCTGCTAGTTTTTCTTTACGTTTCTCATTTTTCTTTTTTTCCTTGGTGTACATACTGATGTATCAGAAATAGTTTATGTGCTTGAAAAGTGTTTGAAATTTGCAGTGAATGCATTTTTAAATCTTTGACTCTATTTTTGAAAATCACATTTATAATAGAACCATGAAATCTGATAATCTCTTTCATGAAGTATTTATTTCTTGGAATGGACCTCCAGTGCATAAATCACATATGGGCAACCACTGGCCTGCTGGGTGGATGTGGCCCACCAAACCCTGTATAAAACCATTCAAAATCCCAATTTTAAGGCCTGCAAATTTGCTAATATCCTGAAGTTTGGCACATGATTTTGCTAATATCCTAAAATTTGGCCCGCTTCTTTCCAAAGTTTGCCCATACCTGGCATAAAGCTACAGAAATATTAAAAATCATCCTTAAACAGATATTTTCATGGGGGAAATTATCATTTTACTAGATTTTCTTCAAGAACCAGACTCAAGATCTACAAAACATCAAAAGTTATTGACAACATCCACAAAGACAGTGGATGATTGCATTTTCTCAATAATTGACTATTTATAAGAAAAGATAATCAAAATCTTTATTTTTTAGTTAAAACTGTGCACTTAAATAGATATTAGGCATAAGAATTAGATTATAAAACTTAATGCTTAACTTAGTTTATCATTTAAATATCTAGGCATGATACAAGTTCAGTTATAGATTTTTAAAGATGAAACTTGTACATTGCAGATCTTTTTATATCTATGCAGAATTTATGCAAGTCTATAACATATAAAATTTTGGGGAAATTTTCCTATGGATTGGGAGAAATGTTTGGAGTAAAAACATTTTCTGCATTCCTGCAATTATCTTTTTCAAAAATGCAAGTTTCAAGTTGTATACATATTTTTGTGATTTTCTATAACTGGAGAAGGCATTTTTTC
This sequence comes from Cheiracanthium punctorium, assembly GCA_038373885.1. NCBI lineage: Eukaryota > Metazoa > Arthropoda > Arachnida > Araneae > Cheiracanthiidae > Cheiracanthium > Cheiracanthium punctorium. The sequence goes on along the minus strand of JAWZYV010016579.1, from coordinate 84,288 downwards.
TTAGGAAATTGACAGTTGTCCTAAAATTACCTGAGGTTGGGAAGGTTGGGAAAAAGACTTGAGATCTATTTGTGAACTAAGTATACTACTCTTTCTTTGGCATGTGAAATTTTCAAACTTAGTTAAGAATTGATATGTGTTTCTGTATATTTTATCACCAAAATTTGCTGACCTTTTACCTTTTTCTTTGAATCATTAATTCTTTAGTTTTTTCGTGGTGTCCTTAATTACATCTCTGTTACAAGTGCTGTTTAGTATTATTTTGAACCATAGGTATGGTATCCATAAACCTGGAAAATGTAGCAAAATTTAGACGAACTATTTGGCAGTTTAATAAACTGAATTGTGTTCTAAATGGTGAATTCTTTCTGCTCAGTACTGCAAGAGGCATGAAGTGCGCCCCCCCCCCCCAAAAAAAAAAAAAATGGTGGTCTGTTTCTGTATAAAAAAATCCACAACCAAGATACTTGAGTATTATAGCAGCTCTAGAGCATGCTGGTAAAATTAGTGCTATGTCAAGATGGCAACTATAATTTTGCTAAGTTTGTGAAGCATGAAATTGGAAAAAAAACTTTCCTTTCTGCCAACAACATGGCAGATGTTCTTAAGGTGCAAAGGAGATTTCACAACTACCATTTTAGCAATATACCTTAGTTGCTTGATGATTGAACTTTGAGGGTTGTTATAACACACAAGTACTATTTTTTTTTTTTTTTTTTTTGTTAATTGTGTTTGATTAAAAAAATACTAGTGATGAAGATTATTGGTCATAAGACAACAGATTTAACGGTGTAGTTCAAAAAAATCATGTGATTTTGGTACAAATAAACTAATTATGACATGCACTTCTAAATTTTTAGAATGCCTCTTTACAAGCTGTACTGTACACTGCAATTAGCAATAAACCCGTATCAGTTGCGAGACTTAAAAAAAAAAAAAAATTCTTAAAAATAGACAATTTAGTAGGATGTGTCACTTTTCAAAAATTTTTTGCTGTGCAATTCCATGTTACAGAATTTTTTCTGAAGATTTTATAAAAGGCACTGCCGTTTCATTTATTACGGAGGGTAATACACCTTACAATGAATTATTCTGAATTTTTTCGAGTCCCTGGGACAATTAGTTCATTTCAATTTGTTTCCCTTGACCTTGAGGGAGATTTTGTTTCTTCGAACTACACCCTTAAGTATGATGCTACAAAATTTCTAAACTTCTCAAAAATTTCTGTTTCAAAGTCATTTTTAAACCTGTTAATAAACTTAAATTTTCTTCCTTTAAAGATCCTATTCCTACTGAGAACCATTGGGGCGTTTATTATATTCCTTGTGGATCTTGTGATTTGGGCTATATTGGTCAGACCAGAAGAGCTCTCAAATTTAGGCTCAAAGAGCATGAGAGATGTTTCTAAGCACAAGCTTTCCAGATCTTCTATTGCCTGCCATTGTTGGAATTCTAATCAGCATTTTCAGTTTTCTAAGGCTAAGATATTGTGCACTCCTCAATCATTGTCCGATCTTGATTTTTTGGAAGGTTTTTCCATTACCCAGCACTTGGAATGTCTTGTGAACGATGGTTCTTCCATTCCTTTCGTTCATTCTGCTTGGAAGCTGTTGTAAGATTCTATTCACTTTCCCTTCTGCTAACATTTTCCTTTTTTTTTTCTTTCCTTCCTAATCTATTTTTTTGTTTGTCCTTTTTTATTTTGTTTTGGTTTTTATGTGTGTATTTCTGTCTTTCCTTTATGGTTTTTATTATTTTTTATTTATTAAAAAAATTCTTATGTGTTGTCCTGTTTGTTGTTATAACAAAAAAAAAAATTATTGGGTTTTTATGTTTTATGTTCTTTTGTTTTTCTTTTTTGTGTATGTTTGTGCGTTCCTTTTTGCTTTTTATTTTGTTATTATTATTTATTTATGTATTTTTGTTTGTCCTTATTTTCCTTTCTTTTTATCCCTTCCCCTTTTTTTCCTCGCCATGGTTTTGTTCACCTTTTCTTATTTAATTGTGGCAACATGCTTGCTTATCTTTTTCAGTTCCCTCTGCTCAATGAGTCAAAGGGCTTGTCTGATAAGGACCGAAAGAATTTTTTTGTCAAAATGATCATAACTTCTTATAAGTAACATTTTATGTGTGCTTTTTTCACAAATTTTTTATTTATTTTATCATTTAGCACCAGTATTTTGAGTGTTTTTTTTTTTTTTGTACCCTTAAGTATGTTGGGTCTGATATTATTTTCATCACATGACAGGCAGAGTCTTTGTCATAGTTTTTTCCACAATTTTTGACTCATTTTTAAACATTTTAATTTTTAATCAAGTAAATATCCAAATAAATTAACATAAATAACAGATTTATATATTTATTACATGATTTTTCTTAGGAGCTATTTTATAATTGTGTGAAAAGAAACATGCACAAAATGATCAGGTAATGGAGATTGGACAGTTGATTGTTATTTGACATTGTTGAGAGAGCTTTAGTTGAGTAGGGTTGCTGAATTTCACCTGGTAACCCTATTGGCAAGTCATCCAGAGTGGATAAGAATCCCAGGATGTTAGGCTTATGTTTAAAATAATTCTTTTTTCCACTTTCACATTCGCTAGCCCAGTGCCCGATGCGTTTACACCTTTTACAAGTTATTCTTGATGCATCCGTAATTTTATGAGTCCATGTTTTATGTTTCCATGTTTTGCAATTATCTTTATTCAGTGTTTCAATTCGCCAAGTTCCAGTCGCCATTTTGAGGATGAATGATGCATCTTTGAAATGAACGGTAAAAGTCAGCAAATAAATAAATTAATCCATCTGGTGTCCATAACCTTTTAGAAATGTTAGAAGAGTTATGGCACAAACATAGTAAGCATAGAATTTTAACATAACATTTACTTTATTAAATTAGAACGGAAGAAACAGGCACATCACATAACAAGGTAACAACAAGAAGGAAAAAAAAGTATAGAAGAAGTAAAAAGAATACGCGCGCGAGCACAGTTGCAGTTAAGTACACTGCTGGCCATCGTAAATGCAACACCCTGAAGGAAGCATGCAAATAATATGAAATTTACAACATGCATTAGCTGAGGTGAGATATGCAAATGATTAGAATTTCAGCGCAGACGCACATCAAGCGCGCCTGTGGCGCCACCTCAAAGCGCTATTTAAGGCTTGGAGATTTCGACGGTTTCAAGTACAGCAATTGTGTTTTTCTTGCTTATTTTTCAAAAAAACGATAAATTATGCCTCGTAGGAAACAACGATCATCTTTTGATCAAGTATCCGAGTTTGACAGAGGAAGGATAGTGGCATACCGAGATTGTGGGTTATCTTTCAGGGAAATCGGTCGTTGTATTGGACGAAACCAAACAACTGTGATGCGGATATGTGATCGTTGGGTGCAGGAGGGTACGACGGACAGACGTGATCGACCGCATCGACCTCAGTGCACCACGTCACGTGATGACAGGCAGATTGTACGCATGGCAGTGACGGACCGCTCAGTCACATCACGAACCATATCACAGCAGATTCAGTCTGTAACGCATCATCCAGTGTCTGCGCGTACCATTCGACGTCGTTTACAGCAGAATGGTCTGTCCGCAAGACGTCCGTTGCTTTGTCTACCTCTGACGCGGAACCACAGACGTCTCCGCCGCCAATGGTGCGATGAAAGAAGGATGTGGACGACAGAATGGAATGAAATTCTCTTTACTGACGAGTCACGCTTCTGTATGCAACACCACGACGGTCGGATTCGAGTCTGGAGACACCGTGGAGAGAGGATGCTGAACAGCTGCATTATGCACCGTCACACTGGTCCTGCACCGGGTATTATGGTATGGGGCGGTATCGGATATCTCTCTCGCACTCCTCTAGTACGCATTGCCGGTACTTTAACCAGCCAGCGCTACATCTCCGAGGTGTTGGAGCCAGTTGTCCTTTCTTACCTTCAGGGCTTGCCAACAGCCATATTTCAGCAGGATAATGCACGGCCACACGTGGCACGCATTGTCCAAGGGTTCTTCGTCAATCACCAGATTGAATTGCTTCCCTGGCCGGCGCGCTCTCCGGATCTTTCGCCGATAGAAAACATGTGGTCCATGGTTGCTCAACGACTGACCCAGAGTTCATCCCCAGCTGTCACACGAGATCAACTTTGGCAACGTGTGGAAGCTGCTTGGTCTGCTGTACCCCAAGAACACATTCAAAGTCTCTTTGAATCAATGCCGAGGCGTGTGGCAGCTGTGATCTCCAACAACGGCGGCTACTCTGGGTACTGATTTTGGCAGGAACCACGCTTCATAGAATGCTGTAAATTTAATCATTTGTTACTTGGTCAACATGTTATCTACACAATAAATTTTGTTGTGATATCTCTTGTTTTTCTTGGTGTTGCAATTTGGGTGGCCAGCAGTGTAGATAAATGTTTATTGATGGATACAGAATTCAGGAGGATAAGACATTGCACAATAAAAAAATAAACAATTCAATACTCAACAATTTTCTTAAGCTGTTGAAATTTTTATGATTGTAACCTATTTATAAAAAAAAAAACATGTGATGCATATTCTACAGCTTACGAAATATTATAAGAATAGATTAAAGCTCTTGTGAACTAATAGTATTTAAATACATTTTAAATTATGTTGCATTTTTGGGACAATTTTCAATAAAGGGGGGTTATTCATTTCCCAGTAATCTTGCCTCTTTACACAGTGGCATTGCAGAGGACCCGAGAAACCCCTAGGATCGAGGGGTACCGAAGAATCGAGGCCACAAAAGTTCTAAAATAGTTAAATATGGTTTTTAGGCACGTAAGCTTCATTTTCAAAAATTACATATTCTAATATTCTATTCCCTCTAAATACTTCAGTTTGGGCCCTTTTTCAAGTTCTAGCTGAGAGCCCCCAAAGGAGCCAATCCAGGCCTGGTCAGTAGATTCATTTAAAAAATAGAATAATTTTTACGGCAGTACATTGTACAGACTTGCCAACTTTTACGCTTTACGCGTAAAATTTACACATTTCGACTGCTGTTTACGCTTTTACGCATAGAGCGCTTTTTTTTACGCATTTCCGGATATTTTCTTCCTAACTTGTGTATATTTCTTTAAAAGTGAAATTGATATTAAAAAGAAATGTATTAGGTTTTAAATTGAAATGATGTTCTATGTTAGGGCCTTTTTGCCTTTTCAATATGGATCTAAGTGGTAGCATCGGCACCATGATCCACATCGCACATCCATGTTGACACAATGCGCATCAAAATATTTTTCTTTGTTGCCACTGAGGCAAAGAAAAAAATCTTTTCCCACATGCGACGCCGAGTATTTCTTACACAGCCCTCTCTAGTAATAGGCCAGCGCGCTGATTCTTGAGAATACGATCACGTGACCAACCGAAGGCGGAAGGTTTAAAATTATTCTGTTCGTCTGCCATCGTTCACGATTTCATTCTAAATGGAAGTTAAGAACAACAGTCATCCATTTTATCTCTCACATAATGTAATATTATTTTACTTAAAATAGCTTGTATTGATGCATATGTGTAGATGAATAGTGCAAGAAAGAAAGAAATCAGACAAATAGTAAGTAATTTATTTTATTACATAAAAAATAATTTTAATGTTAATGTGTTGAGCTTGTTTACATTCTCTACTTTTTTGTATTAGTAATTAACTAATGGTTTTAAAATATGAATCAAAAGCTTGATTAATTTAAAACCTAATTAACTTATAATAACGTTTAATATAAATTACCGATAATATATGTTTTTTATTTCATTTGTAGGTTATGCCTTTCAAATGTGTTGTTCCTCATTGCAGATCGAACTACGATCCGCCATACGTAACTTGTTTCTGGTTCCCGAACGATGAGGAACAAAGAAATTTCTGTATTAACAGGATTCATCGGCAAAATTTCAAATTCACAAAAATACTAGAGTTTGCATTAAACATTTTGCCAGTGAGATGATTGTTCTAGAAGATATTTGGAAGGACAAAGATTGGAATATACATAAGATTCCCCGAGCCAGTCCTGCTTTGACTCCTGATGCGTTTCCAACATATATTCATGATTCCACACCTCATTTAAATATCACAGTGCCCAAAAAAAGAAAAACTCGTGACGACAAAGAAAATATCCAGCTGTCTTTAAATACAAGTTTAATAACATACGCTAATGAGACTGAACTAAATAAAATAAAAGATATCCATCAAGCTGAAATGTACATACGTGACTGCATAATGAACTATCCCAAATGGAATTATATTAAAACTGATGAACAATCAATTGTAATTAAATTATGTGTATTGGATATATCCTCAATAGAAATATCTTTTAAGGTAAGCTTAGATTTAACTTTTGAAATATATTATAATAATGACTATTAACTCACTGTAACTGACTATACTATTAACTCATGTTACTGTAAATTTTAAAAGAGATACTGTACCTCTAACATTGCTTAAAATATCAAAATTAGAATAACTTGTTAAAATCACAGCCGGACAGTTATTTAATGTCTCAAAATATATTTATTAAAGTTGATGTTTTTTTCCCAAATAATTTTTTTTTATATCTTCATTTTTAAACTTTGTTTAACACTTGTGTTTTGAAAAACAACGTTTATTTTCAAACGATTTAACCCTTTTAAACTCCAATTTATGCTACTGAAGAGATACCCTGTCCCTTCATAAATGTTTTTAATTTAACGCTGGCCAATTGCTTAAGTATTTCCATTTCTGTTCGTATTTACATATCTGTTCCCAATCCATTACCTCACGATAAATGGGTGTGTATGTGTATGGGCAAAAATGTTAAAATTTTTTATATTTTTTAGTATAATCACAAAGAAATAATTATTGAAATAGCCTAGATTGTAATTACAAAATGTTGAACGAGTAACTTTTACAAGTGCAAATAACAGAAATTATCAATTAATTTAAGGGTGAAATTACTTTGTTACTTCCTTTATGGAAATACTGTGAAGTTAGATAATTTTCAATAGTGAAAATGTTAATCTATATATATTGTTTACTTTTTTGTAATAAGATGCAAATTGTTTGTGAGTGTATATATATGATTTTAAAAATAAAGTTACTGAATTGATATGTTTTGATTCATTTTAGTATATCCATGCTATTTTTATTTATAGATTTTCTCCTTGAAAATAGAATCTATATAATTATTATTTTTATTATTTAAAATGATTTAGCTACAGTAAATTACTTTATTCCCCGAAACTTTGAATAATTTAATGGAAATCATTATATGAATTGAATACTGAATAATACATAGTTAAAATGATTCAAATTAAAATATAATGAAATAGTAAATTGCTTTCGTGGTGTATAACATATTGTTTACAAAGAAGGCCTATTATCAAAATATTATCTCTATAATACCAAAAATAAAATAAATTATCTTTCAGGTGTAACTTTTTTATTGGTAAAAATCATTATATAAGAGATGGTAAAATTTTTCAGTCATGTAATCATTAATTGTTTAGTAAAATATTAAGTTTGTTTTCTGGTTTGTGCACTGCGGTCGCATGAAGGGAAAGGGGAAATTCCATAGAGGAAAGTGGAGAGCGCTTCTTCTAAGCTTCCAATACAATGTATTCGTAACAAAATTGTATTCCTCCGCGAGAGGAAGATGGAACCATTGGAGACCAAAAAAAGCAGACGAACTCTATGTAGATACATTGATTTCGGCGATTGAATGACTATATTGAACTTTCTTCTTTACGAAAAACGATTGAGAAACGACAACGAAAGTAGAATTAAAAATAACGGAACTCAAAAGAACGTACAGCATGCAACTGAACAATTTTCTTTTAAAGATAATATGTTTTTCACGTATATTTAATATCGCAGGTGTTAGTTTCGTTTTCGTATTTTCAATTCGGAGACGGATTAATGATATTTTGTGGCGGTTAGTTGAAATTTATATCATATTACAAATAATATTTCTTAACATTTGAATTACATTAGCTTTCAAATATAAACAAATAAAATATGCAATCATTGCAAGACAATCAGTTGTTATATTGTATAATAATACAAATTAAAAAAATAATTTAGGATGCACATAGTTCTAAGTTTGCAATTAAACCATAAACGGTACAGATAAATGTTCCTTTTCTTCATTACTTCGCAATTAACCAAAATTATTAATCAAAATACACGGATCAAAGCAATACAAACAGAAACTGAAAACACAATTAAACAAACCATACTTTATAAATTTAAAAGGCCGATTTTCATTTTTCAACGTTTATAATACATTATGTAAGAATATCAAAGAATTTTACAACCGTTTATACAATCGAAATAATTTTTTTTGACATTCCAGATACATGAACATTACATCTGCCATACAGGCTCAACTGTAGTATGTGAAAAAAAAAAAAAAATGCTAGTCCTGATGAAAGTATATTAAAAATAATTATTTAACCTGTGAAAAGTGACACTAGGCTTCTTTACATTTGACGTATTAGTGCAATCAGTAACACAACAGGCTACCATCTCTATTTTAAAACAAAGTTTTAGTAAAACAAAGCTCTATCACCATACAATAACAAGGGCTTCCCGCTAATCTTCTGGGCTCCAATCAAAAGAAAATAGTTCCGTGGCGGAAAGTTTCTGGAAACGCTAAGTGCGTCGGTTGCTCCCTCCACTTTCCTCTGTGGGAAATTCTGCCTTCAGTCGCCACCATTTTGAATCAGCGCGCTGGCCTATTACTATAGAGGGCTGTGATTTCTTAATTGGTTTACCCAGTCATGACGTCATAGAGTAGAGCGAATGGGAGAATCGTTTACTAGGGAGTAGGTCTTTCTCCTGTGACTTGTGCGTCTCACGTCACGTGGTGTTTGTTCTTCGTTATCAGCCATCAGCGCGCGCCCGCTTTGCGGTTAAGTGGTAGACGCAGACGGTGGTATGAGCATACTTCGATTACTTTTGTGAGGATTATTTTCGATAAATGATCACTGGCACAGCATAACTTATAAACAAAGTTATAGCAAAGAATGGGTATACAGGGGTCGCACTGTCGATCGCCAACGTTGCAAATTGCGAAAATAAAATTAGTTTGGCGAAAGAAAATACGTTTGGGCGAAAATATTGACAATTGCTTTTCTTAATGATGTCCGGAAAAATCTAATTTGGCGAAATGTTAAAAAGAGCCAGCGCAACCCCTGGGGTATATATAGTATCATATGTCAACAGTGGCGCAGCGACGGGGGGGGTCCAGGGGGTCCGGACCCCCCCTATGAGCTAAGGGGCCGCTATGAGCAGGGTCCGTTTATCTACAGGGCGAGTGGGGCCCATGGGCCACCAATTTAAGGGGCCCATTTTTTTTCCGTAAAAAGGGCCCATTTTTTCTCTTTTGCTTCTTTTTTTTTCCAAATTTATTCTCTAAAAAGTGTCTTTTCTTTAAAAAAAAATCTTTTTAAACTTTGTATCCATAGTTGGCTTGAAAAGGAGGACGCAAGATAAAATCATCAAAGGCTTCCAGCAAGCACCGTCATAGAGACTCCTTAGGCAATAAATCTCCAGTCGTGTCTCTGATAGGGAATTTATGGGGCTAGGATGGACGAATCGGACAATGTAAAGGGGAGTAATTCGCACCCTTGTAGCTCAAAGGAACGGAATATCCTCAGAAAGAATCTATTCATGCTACAATTAGCTGATAACAAAATTGTCATGAAGGAAAGCGGAAAATATATTGCCTATATTGTAGTCTTCAAGCACACCACTCTTCTTTTCTTGAGATAAACAAGCCACAGTATTCAAATAGTGAATATACACCGCACACACACACAACAAATAATAAAAAAGAGGGTCTGCTGGGAGCTTAGGTGTGGTATAACTGAATTTCGAATGGTTCAGTGAATTCACTTAAGTTGGATGCCTTTAATTTGTAAGCTGAAGTTTAAGTTTTGGGTTCTTGTTCTTTGTTTCTTACGATGATGAATTCGTCCAGTTTAAAAAGAAAGAAAACCCAAAGTGAAACGATTTTATCTTTCTTCGAGAAGAAAAATTAAAGCCGATGATGGTGATCGTGCAGCATCAAAGACTGCTGATAGTATCGACGGGCCCGGACCCGGTGAAAAATCTGTTGCACCGAAAGAAACCTTTGAGGGTGCTGAATCTCAAGCTCATCCTCTTGATATGGGGCTCTAAATTAACAAAGAGGTAAACTTTACTTGATTAAATTTCAAAATAACTTTACACAACAGAGGAGGTGGAATCACACAGACGTGGTTCATAATTTATTATCAGTAAAAATCTTAATATAAAAAGATCTTTCAAGTATAATCTAGCAGATGGTTGAAGTGGTTTTTATTTATAATTAGCCAAGAATTTTCTAAACATAGACAATCGTACTTGCATGTATACAAGATGTATTGATCCAACTTATAAAGATTATTTAAAACTATATCATAAGCTTATTATTACTGGCAACTACAATGTAGTCAATGATAAAAAATACATTAAATTACCTTTTTTTGAATTCCAGTTTGTGTCAAATATTATTACTTTTTAAACACATATTATGCTAAAATATATGAAGAGCTGTTTATTTATTTTAACAATTTCTTAGGTAATGAAGGATCGAGGTAATATAACAAATAAGGATTTTGAGACTTTACACAATCGACTCACAAGACGACATTCACACATTTTTTTAATTTCCTTTTCTTTCATTGTTTTTTAAATAAATCATACATGATGAATCAATAAGTTCATAATTAGCCTATTGAAATTTTTTTTTCCTGTCAATTGAAGAATCAACTATTGCATTTATTTTTTTTACAAAACTTGAAATAGTGAACGCATGTTTTGTACTTGCAGCAGATATATTAAAAAGTAAAAGTTTTTTTAAATTAATTTCAGTTTTTTCTGAGTAAAAAATTTTTAAACATTAAAGTTTTAAAGAATTTTAATAGGAAAATTAAAATTGCGTGAATAATGTGATAAAATATTACTTTTACAAGAGATACCATTATTTAAATAATGTCTTTAATTGTTGTCATGGAGAGTAATTTTTAAATTTACAGTTATTCTTTTATTAATTCTATTTTAAAGTGCGATAGCTAGAATAAACTACTTGAAAAACATAAGACTACTTGTTTATTATCTTCCTTTTTAAAGACCACTGGGGAAGAGTTCTCTTCAAAACAGTCCCCGTTTTAAATCACCTTTATCTCCTTTATCTCTCCCTCCCCCCCCCCCCCCGAAAAAAAAGAGCTTTATTTAGTACATGAATTTAAACGTTCGGTGTAATAAATCTTTCAAAATATGACTGTATAGTTAGGCAAGTCGGAGTGTCCAGGCTGAGTAATTTTTCTTATTTTTTACCAACTATGCGAAAAATAAATATTTAGATAAGTATCCAATACATATGGAGAGCTGCTCTTTTGGCTCTTGGCTTTTGACTCTTTGCGGTATATTGTGTGAATTTCCTAGAAAAAGTAGACTATATTTTTGAAATCAGGTTTGAGGTAAACAATGTACCATAAACATGGGAGAATTTCTCACGGGTGTACTGAGCCCGTTTAAAATATTTCAGGGAAATATTTCAGCCACAGCTCCCCCAGCTCCCCTACTTTCTACGTCCCTGAATAGACCTACAAACTATGTATGTGAGCTGATGTATAATTTTGTGAATTAATTTCTTCAATAATGAATTTCTTCAATTGACATGTTTCATGTTTGTATGATAATTGTATATAAATAATATTTTACAATTTCTATTTAGTTAAAATTTGAACGGGATTTATTAATTTTTCTTTTCAGTATTTTTCTTTGGATATATTTTGTATAAGAGTACACGATATGCGGAGTTTGTGTGTATTTATTAGAGCTATGTTTTATTAAAAAGGTTTTTAAAAGAGGAGAGATACTTTTTAATGAATAGAATAAATATGAACATAGGACTAGAATTAGAACACCTGAATGTATTTTATTTAGTGTTAAGAAACAAAGAACTCCACCATCTCGAAAAGCGGTCGTTAACGATTAGAGGCTTACAGTTTTCCGTTAGTTCTTTCGTTTTTCTTATAAGAATGTATAAAAGCTTATAACTAGCAATTTTATTACAATAATACATTTTTATAATGGCAAACGTTATTTGATTGATTTGCATTACACCGAACAATTGAAATTTCTGCAAGACAAAAGTCTAACAGCTAACGTTAAATTTATGCCAAAGTGTCGGGGGGGATATCAATCCCTATATCCCCCTGGCTATACGCTGGCTTGCCAAAAGGGGGAGACAGTGGCGGATTTCCAAATAGGCGCATGAGGCGCGCGCCTCGGGCCTCATATTTCTAAGGGGCCTCCAAATTCGGTTTTCAGAAAGAAAAAAACTATATGTAAATATCTGTTCAAGAGACATTGTTCATAGTTTCAGGATTGCTTCTAGAGTAGAAAGCGTTTTTGAACAATCTTTTCTTTGGTGACTCCCTTTCCTCTTCACAGCATTGGGCCATAATCTAAACTAAATACGAATACTTTTAGTTTATAAGTAATTGATGCTTTAATTCCGTATTTCACTGTAAAAATATCCAGAAACGTTCCTTGGAAATAAGGATAAGTTAGACTTACAAATACTATACAGAAAGTATACATTTCCCTTTGAAAACTTTACTGTTTCGTTCAACCCGTCACTTAACCGAATAGTGGTCTCACGACCTTAAAAAACAGGCAGTTCACTTAAAAATGACTAGAATTGTAAAAAAGAAAAATAATTTAAAAAAAATTCCAGTAGTGTTCCTTGAAAATAATAGGCAGCTGAGGTGCCCTAAATTCCAAGGAAAGTTGCACGAAAATACCAAGAACTTTACTGAACAATATGCAATTCAGTGGATCTTTCCTGGGCTGTTCAATAAAGTTCCTGGTATTTTCATGCAACATTACTTGGAATTTTAGGGCCCTCAACTGTCCATTATTCCCAAGAAAAATTCCTAGATTTTTTTGCATTGTTTTAATTTGCTCACTATATTTTATCCAAAAAAATACAGGTGCAGAGGGTCCCTATGCCTTTTTCCTATCTGGAATCAATTAGTTGGGTTGGGTTGGGGGATTACGGCCAATTATCTACAAGTGGGATCTATGCCGATGGGTGTGGGTGCTCCCCTTGGGGGGTCTTTCTAAGGGATTCTAACCCCTATTTACGCTAAGTTTTGGAAGAAACCACGGAAAATTCCTAACGGTTAGGTTGGCGGACGCGACCTGGTTTTGAACCAGGCACCTTCCGTCTCCCAGTTTAGAGTTCTATGCGCTCAGCCACTGGTTGGGCCGCACTGAATCAGATTGCGGCTCAGTAGCTGGTATTGCAGTAGGACATTCAAATACACCTGCTTTATAGATTGCCGCCCCCCACCCCCCAAATCAGAAAGTGTACTGTCTGATAAGAATATTTCTCATTTTAAAAGAGAAAAGATTGAACCGCTTTATTTTACAGCTTGAGATTGAAAAATTTGTCAAAAATTAAATATTTTATATTTTTCAGCCGTTCTTCATTTAAATGATTTAGGAAAGGACACTCTGTATTCAGTGAAATTTTCAAATATACCTAGAATATATAATTCTTGTTGGTTGTCACGATGTAAAAGAAATTGGAAACAATAATTTATCTTCTTTCGAAAAATCACTAAAAATTAAAAATTTAAGCTAGGGATAACCGATTTTATCTTTTTTTGGAATCGAAACTTTCCGAGTATGCAATGCTAAAAAATTGCCGACCAATAATTAAAAAGATATGAGCTCATACATGTGCGATAACACTTTTTTTTTGGGGGGGGGGTTGGGGGAAGATATTTGATAGTTAAAAAAATATTGAAAAATTAAAGAAAGCAATACTTAGAGTCACCGAAATTTCACATGCGTGCAAAGTTTCAGCTCGATCGGATGATAGTGGGTTAAAATCGATAGACAAATTTTGAACTGGAATGTCATACACAGTTAATTAAAAACTTAAAAAACAAATGATGATTAATTTAATTTTTTGTTTTCAACTAGAAAATATTTATGATAACTATATTATAAATACGGCATGTATTTTATAGTCGCAGATGAAAATGCTAAACATTAATAATAAACCTAGGACCGAAGCTTAGAGCATACCCCTTTACCCATTATAAAGTGGAATTTATTTTTAAGTCAATAATATTTTTTGTACTTTAACTACTTAAAGTATTGTTTTTTTTAAATTTCTCTTGTAGTTTTTTTTAATTCTATTTAAAATATAGAATAATGTGTGTATATTATTCATACCTAATTACTCATTATTAATAGTCCTAAACTTATTGACAGTTTTTGAATAAAGACAAAAATTAGACTAAACAGAAAGTTTACTTTTAAACTGCTTAGTTTTGCAGTTCCAAACGGGAAATTTATGAATATATTTAAATATTTATAAATATATGTTCTTGAAGGAATGTTAAATTTTTGGTTCATTTTATCCAAGTAAAGAATTCTTCTGAACTTTGTGATGTCAAAGTCATGTTTCTGATCAAGTTTCCCTTGTTCTGACCTTCAAAAGTACCTGTAGTTAAAATTTTCATGACTGAAACAAGACATTTGCCTGTGGTCCACAAAAAGTAATTTGACGTAATTAATTAACAGTGAAAAATAATCAATGTAAAACTGCAGTTGCTGGGTTATACTTAGACGTATGCTGGTGTTTATTTAGTGAATAATTAGTAATAATGTAAAGAAGTTAGAGTTAGTGATTTTTTTTTTGGAGGAGGGAGGCCTCAAAATTGAGTTGCGCCTCGGACCTCTCAAGAGCAAAGTCCGCCACTGGGGGGGGGGGGAGAGAATATAGGTATTCCCACTGATTCGGCGCTTTCTGGGGGCCTGAGGGTAAAATTTCAAATGTTTTCTGTAAAGGTAAAATTCGTGAAACATTTCTTCCGGGGAAGGGATGACTGCTGAGTGCCTGTCTGAGACGACCAGTCCCCCCCCCTCTCCCCAAGAAAAACTTATATGGGTGTCATTTACGGGGGCCCTGTGAGCAGCAACATGATCATTTAAGGGGAGGGGGGGTCTGATCTCCCGAGTCCGAGTAATTTGGACCCCCCCTAAAAAAAATTTCTGGCTGCGCTACTGTATGTCAAAGGAGCGAAATTTGCTTATTGTAACGTGTGCCGGAGTGATTTCAGCATTTTTCATGGAGGAAAGTATGACATTTCTCGCCACTCGAGTTCGTCAAAACACAGTGAAAATGTGAAACGTGTTAACCGCAGTAAAAGTCTACAAACATTTTTCAAAGAGGACGGACAGTCCAGTGGCAGATTAATGAAAGTTTCTCGGGGGTGGGAAGTTAGAAGATTGACATATACATCCATTTTATGGAAGCAATTTAGGATCTTTTACATTAATTTCTTTTTTCTCGGGGGCCGGTCGCCCCCCCTTTAATCCGCCCTTGGGACAGTCGGACGTTATTCATGCAGAACTGTTATTTACATCTTTCTTGATCGAATACAATGTTCCTATTTCAGCAGCTGGCTATGCTGAATGTGAGAGGGTTTTCAGTATTATTCGGAAAAACAGAAATGAATTCAGGTGCAACTTGTCTAATAAGATTTTGGAAAGCCTTCTTATGAAAGATTTTTACTTCAGATTTTCTGAATAAAGCAGAAAAAGCTACTGCTGCTTCTTTGAAGTCAGCACAGTCAGAGTTTTTTCAAGCCAGTTAAGTGATTATAATTAATAAATTGTTAATCACAAGAAATCTGGAAAATGGTGTATTAATTGATTTGCCTTTTATTCAACAACTTCATTTTCTTTTATTGTTATTAGCTTTATTTAATACTTCAAACAAATAATCTTATAAATAAAAAGGAAATTCTGTTTGTTTGTTTGTTTGTTTGTTTGTGGATTTGAGTTGTATACAAATCCACAAAAATGGACCTATCAGCCTGAAATTTTGCACAGATATGTAAAATAATATAGAATAAATCATAGTCCACTTTAAAACTTTGAAAGTCCACCCGTTCCCGGAATTTAAGAGATTTTTTATGTTCTCCACGCAAAAAGCTTTCCGTAATTGTAACCCCTGTAGTGAAAAAATTGTGAAATAAGGATCGTGGTTGCCATGTGTGGCGATTTTGCCGAATAAGAAGTTTTAAATTCTCAAAGTAAAAATAAAAGAATAATAATGATTTTTTTTTTGTTAGTTTATATTCGTAAGGTTATATTTTTTTAAATTATAATATCGTGTGCATGGGAAATCGGAGCAGGAATGAAATGTTTTATACGCAAAACAATAAGAATTGAAGATTTCCGAGGCTAATATGTTAAAATTTTTTAGTTTGGCGAAAAAATAAAATGGCTCAAATGCCGAGAAAGTGAGTTCTAGCGGTTTGCACAGTTTTCGGCTTGGCGCAATTTACTGAGAGCTTAAGGAAACGGATTTTTGAAAACAAGTGCAAAGGTTTTATTAGAATACAGCGTTAAATTTTAATGATCCGTGCGAAAATAATGCAGTTATTAAGGGATTTCAAGCGATCTATCTTCAGCATTCTCGCGATTTTGAGGAGGATTCTAACGCTTGGCGCTATTTATCGTAATTTAATCGTCTGCTATTTGGGTTATGAATACACCTGCGAATAAGTTTTTGAAACTTTCATTCAGTTGGAATTGTGCATTTTTCTGAGCAGCTTTTCTGCATCTATTTCTAGCGTATTACATCCAGAAAAAAGGATGTTAGAAATATCAATTTTAATTTTGTTTAATCACACTCATGAATAATGATACACTTTCCAACTTAATGAAAGAAGGAACGAAAATAGGGAAGACCCATGGATTATAACTCTTTTTATATATAGCACTTTAGTGCGTATTTAAAAATCTGAAAGTGTGTCAGATTTTCTATGATTCTAGCGCTTGGCGCTATTTAATGAGAGGGTATTTTTAAGAACAAGCGTAGGTTATCTTATAAATAAAAATGAAATTCTGTTTGTCAATTTGTTGATTTGGGTAGTATACAATTCCACAAAAATGGACCTGTCAGCCTGAAATTTTACACAGATATGTAAAAATATATAGAATAAATGATAGTCCACTTTAAAACTTTGAAACTCCACTTAAAAACGTTTTCCTCCTGAAGGGTTCCCTTAATTTCCGTTCCCGGAATTTAAGAGATTTTTTATGTTCTCCACGCAGAAAGCTTTACGTAATATTAACCCCTGTAGTGAAAAAAGTGTGTGAAATAAGCATCTTGGTTGCCATGTGTGGCGATTTTGCCGAATAAAATGTTTTAAATTCTTAAAGTAAAAATAAAAGAATAATAATGATTTTTTTAGGTTATTTTTTTAATTATAATATCGTGTGCGCATAAGAAATGAGAGCAGGAATGAAATGTTTTATAGGCAAAACAATGAGTATCGAAGATATCCGAGACTAATATGTAATTTTTTTTTAGTTTGGCGAAAAAAGAAAATGGCTGATAGGCCGATTTTTAGAGAGTGAGTTCTAGCGGTTTGCACAGTTTTAGGCTTTTTGGCGCAATTTACTGAGAGCTTAAGGGAATAGATTTTTGAAAACAAGTGTATAGGTTTTCTTAGAATAGAGCATTACATTTTAACTATCCGTGCAGAAATAATGCAGTTATTAGGGCATTTCAAGCGATGTAGCTTCAGAATTCTCGCCAATTGAGTACATTGATTTAACTTGGGGGAAATCCGCCAAATTTCAGAAAATTGAAATCTTCGCATTTAGTACATCGAGGTAACGATGAATAAAACATGTTATAGTTGATAATTTAAAAAATGCGGCTGTATTAAGGGATTCCACTTTTCAAATAAATGCCTGGCGTCGAACCATTTCCCATTTTGATTGCTGCTAAGTCAATGCGTCGAATGATTCCCTGAAAAAACTCTTGCAAAATGGCGTATGCTGGCACTTTGGCGAGGCTTAGATTTGAAACTGGATTTTACTTGAGACTGGTATATACGTATAATAAGACTGGTTATAGATAAAAATGAATGTTGGTATGTGTGTAGGAGGTTGAAAAACTCAAGCACCGTTTCACCGATCACCATGAAATTTGGTTCACCTAAGTCTTTTATCATGGAGAAGATTTTTCTGCTATCCGTTTTCCTCTAACTTTTCACTAGGTGGCGCAGCAGAACGTCGAATTCTATTCCGTTTAGCCGTTTGCTATGCGAATATCGTCCAACCCATTTCGATGAAATTTGGTACACGCGAATATTAGAACACGGAGAATATTTTTCACTATGCATTTGCTGTAACTTACCGCTAAATAGCGCTGCAACGCATCAACTTCTATACCGTTCGACCGATCGGCATAAAATTTTTTATACTTACACCTTTGAGAACGAAGAATATATTCTAACTGCGTTACTTTTTGATGTTACTCACCACTAGATGGCACTGCAATGCATTACTATTTTAACTCGGCACTAGATGACGCTGCAGCAGGCCAAATTTTTGACCATTCAAACGGTGGCAATGAAAATCAGTATACATAGCTATTTGAACAATGAGAATATTTTGGCGTTATCCATTTTGCTATAACTCACCACATGACGGCGCTGTAGCAAATCATTACTTTAATTAACTACTAGATGGCCCTGCAGCGTGTCACTTCTTGACTGTGCGAATGATCGCTATGAAAATAGGTATACATAGATATTTGAACACGGGGAAGAGTTTGGCACGATCCATTTTCCTATAACTTGACACTAGATGTCGCGTCAACACATGAACTTCAAGACTATTCAGCCGATCGTCATGAAAATTCGTATACATCGATATCTGAATGCGAAGAATATTTTTGCCGTATCCGTTTTGCTAAAACTCGCCACTAGATTGTGCTACGCCGCATCACCTTCTGCACCGTAAAAACGATTGCCTTGAAATTCAGTATGCATGATTATTGAACACAATATAACGCGATATCCCTTTTGCTATATCTCTTTATTACAATAAATAGTAATCACAACAAATATTAATATCAAAAAGTCCATTCATTCCCGTGCGAAGAACGGGTACTTCAGCTAGTTGTGATATAAAATGCATTAAAAATAATACTCGTGCATTCTATGGTGGAAAGTAAAAAATAACGCTCACGCGTTGTATAGCAAAAAGTGTCGAAATTTCTGTTTGCGCGCTGTTTTACACATTTTGATTTTCCCAGATTGGCAAGTCTGATTGTATATATATGAGTATTGATGTCTGAGAAACCAGTTCAATGTTTTATCAGACTTTTTATTTCAATCTGTGTCCAATGGCATTTGAAGTTGGATGAAATGTATTTTGTCTCTTCAAGGTTATCCTAAAAATGTTAGTTTTCCTTGCTAGCAAAAACTCCAGCTGAAAATCAAGGGGCTTCAGTGCAGACCTGTGAGAAATCAACATTTCATATCAAGCTTCACAATCATGCAATTACCGGGACCTTTAACATGCACAAAAATGCCAGGTGAATGCCGGAACTTTCGCTACTTTATACTCTGATGGAAAACATAAAGCGCAGAAAGATTCCTACTACAAAGAAAGGTAAATGCAGGAATGCCCTCGCTTTCCCATAATGCATTGCGCGTTTTCCCCTATATTCTGCTTTTACCCTGAGTTTCCCATTTTCCCATGTAAACGGGCCCATTGAAAATGATAAACTTCCCTATTTGTCCTCAACATTTTTTTTTCAAATGGCGTGCCTTAACCATCCCTGGGAGGCATTGACCGGAGTTGTTGATCGTTTTATTATGGGGGCACCTAGTAGGTGGACCAACGTTGCCCCCTATGAAGGGACAGACTGTGACATCCACGTCCAGTCGGGAATCGAACCTCGACTGCTGGGAGTTGAACCTGAAACCCTAGTACGGTGCTTTAACCACCATACAATCCAGTCGGCGTCCTCAACATTGCAGAACCAGAAGAATCCCTTTCATTAATGTATTTTACACTGTTTCAGAGTGATTTGCTAAATCTTTCCAGGTTCTAATATCCTGAGAGTAAACACCTTGGTCTAAATAACCCTTACCCTGTGAAATAACAGTAGTGTGACGAAATCAAGCCAAATTGTAGCAAACCTTAGATATTCAAAAATGTGGTAACTATGTATTATCCCTGCAGTCTGCCAAGACGAGTGATTTTTCTCCAAAATAAATTCTGGACACATGAAATTATTGATGGTTAGGAATATGATTGACAACAGTTTGCCAGCACATTTGACGAAAAAATAGTTTGCCTGGAATGACTGCTGGGATAGTACGTTGTTGTTGTTGCTAATGCCCTCAGGCAACCATGGAGCGGTGTCTGTCATATCCCCTGTATAGGAAGGGGTGGCTTCCATTTTAATGAGCCCCAGTGGAAGGAAGCCCGACTTAGCTTGGGGTCTCCTAATTTTGTACCAATTCCAGATCAGGGATCAACCATCTGAAATCGGCACTCCCTAGAGGTAGCGTTAAACAAGGAGCACATTGGAGCCACGACGGATTTCACGTGCGTCAGCTCCTATCAGTGGCATCGCATGAGGGGTGCGGACCGCACCAGTGGATACCAGCAGAGGGGGTGACACACACACACAGAAAAGTGTTGGTTTTAATATTTTCAATTAATTTGAAGAAAACAAAAGATCTCATTTTGTGATGAAAGACTTCCGAGATTAGAAATAAGAAGTACCAGGTTACCGAGCCATGCTCAGAATCTAAAGGCTCCTTAAGTGTAAAATAATGAATAAGTAAATGCCTGGGCACGTATCAATAATCTTCATGGTTGTCAAAGATTTTCATCGCTGTCGGCTCACCCATACATTATCAGGTAAGCTTTGGTCGGCATTCAATGTTACAATGGCATATACTTTGTTTTGAAGAGGGATGCTAAATATTCGATGGTCGGTGCCATCAGAGTTGAGCAAAAAGTAGTTTAACGTAAGGTGCCTCCTTTCCTTCTGTAGCAGATCAGCGAAGATCTTGGGCGATGCATTCACTAACAGCGTCTTCATTACTTCAGAAATATATCTGTCCATATTGAGGACGTTCAAATTCAGCATCAAGAATTTGAGTTGGTTGAACTGTCAGATGAAGGAGTTTATAGAAAAAATTCATTAAGTCTGTTATACACTGTTCGCAACATAGCAGTACACACCAAAATCGTTAATAGTTTCACTCGTCATATACTGTAAACAAAGCCATTGTAAAGTATGCTTTCAAATTTCGAATTCTTTGAAATGGGGGTCACATCGAAGAAACAACCACACCAATTCATTAGGAAATTCGGAATGTCCTACATCAATCTTACAGTCCCCAAAATGGTTTCGGTTAATTTTTGTTTTTACTCTTCAGAAAAATGCAAAGATCCAGGGTGAATGCAATCCATGTTAAAAAGTTTTAAACTATGATAATAAGTACCCACATTTGTGGCAGCTTTGTAGATATTTAGACTGTTTACCCGAAGTATTTGTCGACGTCTAGCTGTTCCATGTCGTTCTCCTTCCAAATACTAATCATCTGTTTCATTTGCTTGTGTTTGAACTGCACGTCACACATTTGGGCTAAGTGCTGCTGTCGGTGATCATATGTTTCCACAGCTCGTTTTTGAGCTACACTTCCATGCATTTACGTCTTTATAATACATCTATGATGATAATTCTTTACGATTGAAATTGTAAATTTCTCTATAGTGCTTCAATTCAAACATAAAATACTTATTTTTTTTCTAATTCAAAGAAAATACATCATGCATAAACAAATTCTACAAACGTAAATTCAATCTTATAGATGCATAAATATAGATGCCATAAAAGTATAATCTTACATAAATATGCTTTAAACATAATTTTATTTTATAAACTCACGTTTAAGAAAAGAAAAAGTGTAACGCAATTTAAATTATTAGTACAAAAGGACAGTTCGAAATCATGAAATCAAAAACAGAATAGATCAAAAATATTCTTTTATAATAACCCTAACAACTACTTAAACGTTGAAAATAATAGAACAAACGGATGGACTGAAGAAAATGGACTTCTAACCTCGAATAAATCAAAAATACATCGCTCCTATATAGTTACGCTGATCCCTGACTCTGTCACAATTCCAGTTCAACCACTCAAAATAAAACTTTTACCATCCAAACAGATTAAAAATGTATTGTCTAATAACTTAAAATTTACACGGTTCGTTGGTGCGATCAGCCTGAAAATTATCATAATTATGTTAAAAAAAAAAAAAGAAAGAAAGAAAAAATCTGATAATCCACCCGTTCCCTGATTTTTAAGCGATTTTTTTGTATTTTTAGCTCTATTTCATTTAAGAGAATAAAAAAAGCTAATCATTTGAGTGTCAGAATATCTATTGCAAGTGACATTGACGTTACATTGAAGTCACGGTTATCAGGCTTTGGAGGAAAAATTACGATTCCAATTCGCTTAAGATAGCTTTTCTAAATTAATACTCAGTTTAACTTTTTTTCAAAAATAAAACGGTTTTCTATGCATTAAGCATGGATATAGGAGAGGATGTTGATACCAAACGAAATGTTTCGAATACGAAATGTTTCTGCAAATTATACAATTCGAATTTCGATGTATAATAAAAATTGAATATGAAGTTATTTGATTTTAAGTGGGTAAATATTAAATATTCTGAGTGTAGACATTCTATCGCCCGCTGTAATTGTCTCCACAAAGGGCTTTATCCTTTAGTTTAATGACAGTACACAACACAAAACAACACAGTCTAATCCACGTCTAAATTAGAATTGAAAATTTATTAGAAAAAATCTTAGTAACCAGATTTCAGCCTCCAAATTTACTGCTTCCACATACGGACAACTCCCAGCCTGCGGCCGGATGGGGCCCGCCATGTCTTTTGGACCAGCCCTCAGAACAAGTCAAAAACCTATATAAAACATTCAAACTACCATATAAATCCGAATTATACGGCCCGCGATTTCGCTAACATCCTGAAGTCAGGCCCAGGAGGCCACTATCGTAAAGTTCTGCCCGCAACTTTTAAAAGGTTGTCCATACGATGATAAAATAAATGAGTTGAAATCATCAACTGCAGTGAATGAAAACTAAACTGATGGCTGATCATCTGCAAAATTAATTTGAATATCGGCTGCGAGCCCAATTTAGGAATCGATCGTATCATTTTTTCATCGGAGTTTCGAACATCGTTTCATTATAAATGGTTGACCCATTTAAAAAAAAAAAATCGTCAGGGTAACTACATTTAAATATTTATCGTCAACTTGGCGGAATAAGGCAGTTAAAATAGAATTCAACCTAGTGCCGTTATTTAAAAAAAAAATGGAATTTTCATGTTACGTCAGAGGATCTTTTTTCTTACTGTGAATGGCTGAAAAGGGTGTCATTTTCATTTAAAGCATTCGGCTAAGCTGAAATTTTATGCACTTTTGAAATTCGCATCATATGGATCAATAAAATACATCAAAAATCTTCATTGTTTTAGTATATACGCGAAAATACATTTAGCTTTACGTTAGTTACAAAAGGATAATTGTAATAAATTCAGGCAATTTTTCACATAACATTTACGAATAGTTTTGTATTAATAACTACGAATTAAAAATTATTAAATTATTTACGTATATTCCATCAAGGTGCTTGCGGGGATGGCAACGAAGACTCTTTTCTCTTTTTCTTTCGCTGGTTGCCAGGACGATATTTTGAAATAAAAATAACTTTTTAATTCTTAACAAATTTATGTAGCTGAATGGTGAAATATATCTAGTTACTAAAATATTTATTTGTCTGTGTACTGAATATCAAGTTCCATTTATTTTGTTTCTTTGCGAAATTAATTTTTACTATTATATATCGATGGCGTGTATTTTTTAATCAGCCCCAATCTTATTTGAACGTCCCTTTTAGGAAGATTGCATCAAGTGTGTTTTTTCAAACGCTCAATAGATGGCGCTACCGTCCAAAAATTTTAAATTTTGAGCGTTTTAGAGTTTTTTTCAATTAATTCACCTAGCTCAATCGTTTTAGGGGCCCAAAAAACCCCCAAGTACGAAATTTAAAAAGAATCCTTAGAGCAGTTTTCGAGATCGTTCGGACATACACACACACACACACACACACACAAACATTCCTCGTTTAATATAAGAGCGGATAAATACAGGGTGACTGCTAATTCATGGTACAAATTTTGAGGGCTGGTATAGGACATTGTAACAATCACATTTTGTACAGGAATGTATGGTCAAAAGTGAAGCGTCCAAACACAAACACGGGAAAGAACAAATGATAGGGAAACTGTTTTATTTTCATGACCTTGTTTACAAGTGGAAATTAATTTACAATAAGTGTTCAAAATTGCGTCCATCAGCATTGATACATGCTTGACAGTGTCGGTGCAGCGACTGACGAACACTTTCAAAGATACCAGGAATCTCACGCACACGTGCAGCAGCTACGGATATTGGAGCAACAAGATCTTCATCGGAATCTACTGGAGTGGCATAAACCTCATTCTTCAAATGTCCCCATAAAAAGAAATCGAGGGGCGTTAAATCGGGAGACCGGGGTGGCCAAGAGATTGATCCACGACGTTCGATCCATCGCATGCCAAATGTCGCATTCAAGTACTGACGAACATCTAGGTTGAAGTGGGCTGGCGCCCCATCATGCCGAAACTACATGAGGTTTCTAATGGTAAATGGACGAAAACTGAGATGAGAAAGGCCTCTCTTCCCCTAATTAACGCCGACTGGCCATCTACTGACAACGGAAGCAACTACTAACTCCGTTTCGCCCCAGTCTCCTGCATTGCATTTGTTCTTTCCTGTGTTTGTGCTTCGACGCTTCACTTTTGACCTTACATTCCTTTAAACTATGTGATTGTTACAGTGTCCTGTTACCAGGCCTCAAAGTTTGTACCATGAATTAGCAGTCACCCTGTATAATGAAAGACATGTTCTGTGCACCTGTAGAAATAAAATGTGTTATTTCATCTCAACATTTTTTTCTTTCTGTTTAAAATTTTCAACATTTTCATAAAACAAGAATATAACAGGTTGTTCTCAACTTATGTGTTGCCATTTCATATGTATTTTGCTCCACTTTTAACCAGGGGTGTGACCAAGAACACATTTTCTTGCTGGGGGGAAGGGGCAGTGGATCTTGAACAAGGGGTGCGAATGAAGTGCTTGATAAAGGATGCAGTTAAAATTACACACGGCCTTGCTCAAGTCAGGGTAGTAATGTACAGCAATGCAGTGGCTGTACATTACTACTCCGTGTACACTGTAAAACATCTTTTTTATCTTTATATAGCGGTTGTTATTAGTATTTGTGCGAGGGTTCCGAAGTAAAAGAAAGTATTGTTAGCGCTTCCATTCGAACTTCTTTAGGTAAGAAGTTCCAGAAGAGAGGCTTGACAAAACTGGGTTGCAGTAAAAATTACGCAGCACCATAAACACCTCGGTAAGATATCATTACCATTATTTGCGTGAAGGGATGCGAAGGGGGGGGGGTATTAACGCACCCTCTCAAACCTCTCTAGTCAGTTGGAGGCATATAGAATTATTTATTTCTTGCTTAGAACTATAATCACTGTAAAATGAAACAACTTAATTCATCAAATAAAGCATTGATAAATTATTAAACTGCACTGAATTAAATATATGAGTCAACTAGAGCTTCCTTACTTATTGGCAATGAAAGAATAATGTATAGTATATGGTGAGCTTTTTTCTGGAGGCGCTTTCTGTGATTCATGTGTGATAAAAATTTTCTAATTAACTTTAGAAATTTTTCAGTAATATAAAGAAGGCTATTATATTGATATACTAAATAGCTCACTAGTAAATAAATTCTGTATGCAGTTAAGCAGCATATATATTCATGCAAAATTTTATCGATTTTCCGAACTTTTAAAAGGTACAAGACCTCTTAAATAAAGCAGTTTTGTAGGGAGTATTGAAACAACTGATGTCAATGCAACAGGTCACATGAGACATTAAATTAAAAATAATTCAACGTTTAGTTGAAGTAAAATGCAATTTTTGGTACTTGCGTATTATCCCAGCGGTCCGCCAAGACGAGCGATTTTTCGCCAAGATAAATGCATCATGCGTGGATTTATTGGTGGTTTGAAATATGAGTGGCAACGGTTTGCCAGTATATTTGACGAAAAAATAGTTGGCGAGAATGACCGCCGGGATAATACGTTAGTACCCAATTTTTTATTAGTCTGACAATTCTATTATAAACCTTTTCCAAGGCTCGTGGTTTTGATAGACTTGGGGAAACGGTCCAAGTCGTTTGCGCACCTTGTGCAATACCTCATATAGGTGGTGTGAAAAATTACATAATAGCCTAGTAATGTTTAAAAGAACTTTCTTACTATTACCAGAATATTTTTGCAGAAAAGAAACGTTATTTGTGTAGTGTACAAAGAAAAAAATTATGCCCCCAATGCTGTTAACGAATTTGCTTATTCTTATACGGAACTAATTTTGACTGGCTTGTGCATGTGAAGTGGTGGGGTGACACCGTGCTTAGCGAAGCCACTGGCTCCCATTAAAGTATGCGGTCCAGCCGCGAGAGGACCTCTTGAGCACTGGCCACCTTCACCCTCCTGGGCACTGGCCATGCCGGGTGCTGCTTCGCTTCCCGTGTTCTTAAAGGAACGGAGATTAGTGACTGGGCCACCGCGAGACGGACAATTCGTAAGTGCGAAAAATGTTTAAAGTATATGCTTGGTAAATATTCATAGTGATGAATGTATTTAATCAGTACTGATCAACATTAACCAAGTGGTGCTATAGTAGTTCATGCTGCTGCGCTGCAGTTCATTGATGGTTATTAAATTGAATTGGTTGAATTTTGATGATTCGGAAAAGCATATTTAGTTAATAAGGGTACTTGTGAGTTACAGTAGTCACTGAAATTTAGTCACCAAGCAACTGGGTTGATTCCTACTTTAACGCCCCCATTTTCGCCAACCTAAAAAATCTCCGCACTTTGGCGAGCTTTGCAGACATGGGTCTTGTACGGTAGCGTGCAAAAAACAGATGGGGACATATTTATAGGACGAACAGGACGATTTATTTCACTGTCACAAACACATCCATAAAAACACAGGGTTACATTCACATTACATTATATTCGCGGTGTTAGGTGTGTGCTACAACCACAAGGGTCCGTTTAAACTCGCGGTACATCTCCATGCATTCTTCAACACCGTCGCTGTCTCTGCGCCTTCTCGAACTCAAAACAAAACAACTTCTGACGTATGGCGCCATCGCATGGAGAAGGGTCTGCTCGACGTCATAACAGTCTTTAGGAGTTTGGACAAGTTTCAATGCCCCCATAACAATTGGATGAAAACGAAAGTGAACAAATTAGCGATAAACGCACCAGCTAAGGAATTTGAAGACACTTAAACTATATTAATTGGCAACCACCCAAACCTTAAGTAAATAAAAAAGTAATGATGTACTGGTACTTACGTATTATCCCGGCGGTCCGCCAAGACGAGCGATTTTTTTCAAGATAAATGCCGGACCGTTGCCTACGTAATACTACTCAAGGCCGGGAAATGCGGCTTTCAAAACTGGCGAAAATGTAGATGGCGCTTTTTGGTCCTATAAGAACTCATCGTTGCCTTGTTACTCCATGAGAGCTATCTTTATATTCCTCGTATTTTTAGATTAGTACTTATTTAGTAGCGAAGCAGACCGCCAAGACGAGCGATTTTTCGCCAAGTTAAATGGAGAACATTTGACGAAAAAATAGTTTGGCGGTAATGACCACCGGGATAATAGTATGGAAGTACCTTTAGATTTATTTGGAAACCACAGAGACTTGTCCTTATTTCCTTGGCGAGAAATAGCAACCCGCCACTTATCTTTTAAAATGGGATCTTTTGGAAAACGATGAAATCTAACCGTTGATCCATTATTTTCTTTTAAAGAGCAATCAGAAAAATTACAATATGATACACAACAGTACACCATTTTCACTTAATTATTTTTGCGTAAATGTTATTATGTATCCGTACGATATGAAATAATAACAAATATAATAAGGTAAATGTTTAAGCATGTTTAAACGTCTCGAAAACTCAACACATCATTGTTTACATTCAAACAGCCAGAAAATACAAACGTTGAAGGGTCATAAGAGCGCCCCTAGCGGCCATTTTAGTGAACTACGTTTTCGCCCGTTTTATTGCTAAAAAACACGACCTTTTCCCGGCCTTGAGTAGTATTACGTAGGCAACGGCCGGACACATGAAATTACTCATGTTTCGGAATGCAATTGGCAACAGTTTGCTAGCACATTTGACGAAAAATAGTTTGGCGAGAACGATTAGGGATGGACGCGAGACGAAAAATAAGCGTCTCGCGTCTCGCAAAATAGCCTAAAAGCTTGTCTCGTCTCGCAAGAATCCCTATACCGTAATGTTAAAAATGTGTGTCTCGTCTCGCAAAAAAGCTGTAAGTCTCTGTCTCGTCTCGCAAAAAAGTCGTCTCGCGTCCATCCCTAAGAACGATCGCCTGGATAATATGTAAGTACCGATGTACTTACATGTAGTTCCAAACCGCAATTTTAATTATAAATTACGGTTGCCACATAAATACAAAAAATCGTCATAATAACTACATATTTACTGTTATCGCCACCTTGGCGAGAGTGGAGGCGTTGAAATAGGAATCAACCAATTACTTAGATAGGTCGAGATGGTGGTGGAATCTTACAAAAACGTTTGCAGTCCCAAAGCATAGGTGCGATGCTAGAATAATCTTAATGTTGAATCTTAGTCTTGTAACGAAGCAAGCTGGCAGGCCGCTCTAAACCACAAGTACCATTAGGCTGAAACCGATACAACCTTTTATATAGACTAATTTCAAGTCAGAAACATCTAGCTTCCCAAATAGGAAGTAATGCAAGGATGATTTAATTGGTTTTCCATTTGGCGGCCGTAGCGTGTTCTAAAGTAGACCCAAAATATTAATAAAGCATTAATTTCATATAACCAACAAAAAACTTTGATTGTGCCATCGACGTAATTACAACTACGATTATTATTATTATTTTATATTATGTAGTTTTTCTGGGTTATTATCTTGTTAATTTATTGGCCTTCCGTTTGGCGGTGGCACCTTATTTTCCGATTGACCCATTACGTCGATGCTGTAATTTGGCATTAAGCGCAAAGCATGGCGGCTACCCCCCCCCCCCCAAATTGGCGAATTTTCAATTTTGGCATGAAATCGCGCCAGGCACTATACAATGCAGTCATATACGTAGTATATAACGCATATATTTAGAAGTTGAAAGTCATACTTCAATTTAACTGCCCATTTGAAGCAATTTAAGAAATAACATCTAAATTGGCGTACTATAATAGCAACGGTATTTGCCCGATATTTTCGGTGCTTTTATCTGTTTGTTGGCATGTGCTGTAAGTCTGACATTGCGTTATCGTCCTTGAAAAATTTGTTATTAACTATTAAGGCAACTGTGAACTAAATTGACGAATACACATATTTTATGAAATAAAGTTCTTATTTTTAAATAATTTATTTTATTCCATTTAGCTCTTACACTATAATTTTGTTCTCATTAATATATACTTTTTGGAACATTTAGAATATGTTTTTCTATCTATGACTATCATTTTAACAGTTTTTTAAGTTCTTGAAAACAAATAGCTTCATGGCAATTTTACCCAATATAATGATGTACATTCTCGAATTTAGACATTTAAGTAAATATAGTCAGCCAAATATCAGAATTTATACAAAACAAAGCCAAAAATATACTTTTAGTAAAAACAGTGAAGAGTTACCTCAAAACAAACTATATTTTCTTCATGAGATACTACTTTAAACGTAGTTTCCCGAAATTCTCTGTGGATTCCCATACAGACGATCAGTATTAAAGCTGTTGCTTGATCTTAGTTGTCTCCTCGGGCCCCATTTATTAGAAGGAATTCCATAATCAGAAAGTGGAACTTCTGAATAATTTTTTGTGTTTGGGGCCATGAAGGGTTTTCTTCGTCTGTAAGGACGGCGGGAAGATCCTCTATTAAATTGATAACCACCCGCATTCATTTTTCCGGCTCGTATTTCTTCGTTAGAAACTTCACTTTTCGAAACGCGCGAGCCATCTCTTGGATATAAATGTTCAAATTCTCGTCTGGAATTAGGCCTACTAGGTTCCAGCAACTTCAAATGCCTTCTCTCTTTTTTGTAAATCTGAGGCATGAGAGGAACCACCTTCATTTCATTTTCTTTTGGCAAATGGCCCTCTTCATCTTTTATTGCTCTAACAACTTGATTATATTTTTCAAATTCAACAATTCCATAAATTCTAGAAGCTATTCTTTGATGAAAATGCAAACATCTCTCATGATAGACATCACTTTCGGGGGAGCCAATTTCGTAGACACCAGCTGAAACAACTTTTCCAAACTTGCTGAACAGATCTTTCAAATAATACCTTGATGAATCCTGATGAGGTAAATTGAACACCATAAGTGTCTTGCCGAAAGCCGTATCTTCAATTTTTGGAACAGGAGCTATACGACGCATCTTACTGTTTTCGGGATTCAGTTCTAGGATTTTAGAATTTCTCAGGCTGTAAGCTACAACTCGATAATCTCTCGTTAATGTCTTGATTTTGCGTAATGAGGTTATTACTTTCAAGCTTACATATCCCTTTTTGTTTCGTCGTACGTGGTTCAAAAGGAAACTGTTTTTAAATAAGTTGTAATCTTGAAAGTAAGATTCAGCTCGCCTCAGGATTTTTTCTGCCAGTTTATCACATGGCGGGACAAAAGTAACGACATCATTTTTGAACATTATGTTACTTCTACTACCGCCTGCTACCTGCAGCACTTTTTCTCCTGCTTTATCATTTTCTGGGGAGGTAATAGAGCCTTCCTTACTAACAAAGTCACTCTTACGCTGCTGATAATTTTCTGATCGCGGTTCTGTTTCTTCTGGAGTATTTTCCACTTGAGGATTCAAAATTTCATTTTTCTTGCATTCAATTTCCTTATGCTCATCACATGTTTCATTATTTTTACAGTAGACAGTTTCTTGTATTTCCGCAGTTTTGTCCTCTGATGAACTGAAAATTTCTTGCTTGCTATCAGTATCCAGTCGTTTCTCTTCTGAAAGATCATGTTTCAAATATTCATTTTCATCTTCCTTTTTCAGTTTCAACGCTGAAAATTCTTCGTCCAGTATATCTATTAGCTTAGATTTCACGGTGTTGTCAATACTTTCCGCGGACATTTTACTGCTAATATGCAAGCTTTATTCTGCTTATCCTCTGAAGTGTCCAACCGCAATGCTAGTTTATCAATTTCTGGAACAACCGTTTTTAAAATTTAGATTAATTACTGCATAAGTTATGTGAAACACTTAAATTGTTGCCAACGAGTGACTGACACAATTATCATAATTTCTTTAAAAAATTAGAGATATATCTGAAAGTTGAATCACATGAAGGAATCAAACAGTCATTGATTATTTCATGAATGCAGGAAGGCTTATTCTCAGCTTGTCAGAATGGCAAACATTATTTCACTCGTTGCGTAATTTTTTCATCAAAGCTTATTATTTTAGTTAAACTTCTAATCCAATTTTAAACGCTTGACGTAAAAATGACGTAGATCGCTCTGGCAATTTGAAAACGATAAAGAAGGATTAACCTTCGAAATTTTTGTTTAATGCGTTCATTATTGAATTTTTTAAGTAACAGGAAATTAATACGCTTTTAGCGGGATTTTAAAGCTACGTTAAATTTATCGCTGCATAGAATAAATGTAAATACTATTTGTTTGAGTGTGATCGTCATTATAAATAAACACTTAAGTATTGTCTTCTCTTCGATGGTTTCACCAGCACTTACTGAGCGAGGTGATGCGTCATCTATATGCAACAACGGCGATATTCTGAGGGAAGTGGCCTTCCCTAAAGATTTTATTCATGAATATAAATGCCGAAGTAACTATGCTGCCACTTAAGTTGTTCAATTTTAAATTCAAGACAACATGCAAATGAAAGAATGCATGCAATTTCGAGAAGCTTGTCAAACGCACTGAAATTGCAAAAGTTGCGAACTAGTACATTTGAAACTAGAGCACTAATTTATTTTATAGTAGCCTTATTTGAAACTAAAACTATGACATAGATGCGACAGTTTTTAAACGAATAAAGCAATTTTCTGAAGTTAAGGTAAAAAAAATTCTTAAAAATAAGGGAAAGGGTAGAAAAGACTGAAGCGAATTTAATGAAATTTGGTGACATTACAGGTGATCGCTCAACTTATACTGACGGATATGTTGAGCGATCCGGCAAGGTATGTAACGGATATCCGGCAAGTATCTGGTATCCGGCTTATTTTTCAATATCCGAAATACTGTCGGATAACCGACTTCTCTGCCGGATATCCGGCTATATACTACTAAAGTTCTATCTATAATATGCATGGACAGGATGGAAAATTATATTTGATACTAGCTAAAGTACCTGTCGTTAGCGGGTTAGTACGCAATGCAGATTTTCAAAAAGCCTGAATTTTCGTTTGCATTATAGGAGTACTAGCTACGTGCCCGTTCATCGCACGGCAAGAAACGAAAATTTTCTTTACATGTGCAATTCGAACTAATTCCAGTAATGTGGAATCTAAAAAAAAGCAAAATTATTTTACTCTTGACTTAAAGTTTGCGTTATGAGTACTAACCTGGCGTCATTGCACTATAATGACTCAAAAAACTACGCCAGTGTCATTCGCGATCAAAAAATGGAAAAGCTTAACGGTTTGCAGAGAACTCCTGACTTTCAAAATATCTTATTTCTACATCATACCGTCTTTTAGGTTCAAGCTGTATAGCATTAAATACTCCAGACACCATTTTAAATATCCATATATCCAATATAGCGATATCTTATAAATCCTCTATGGTTCTGTCTCCTGAATAACATCAAACTATGTAATCTCGAGGAACTATTTAGAATCGCTTTAATTGTGACAGAATGCAGTTGCAGAGTTTGCAAATTTCAGGTATTTTTTTAATTTATGACGTCACTGTTTAACAGCCATAAAAGATACCCCGGTTGGTTGAGGGAATTAATTTAAATATTTCGCACAGTAGTTTTCAAACGGTATCTTATTAAAATTTACAAGGACGGTGAAAATTATATTGCTTTATAAAGGACCACTATGGAGGAACGTAATCCAACGTTAATATAAAACTATTCTCGCAACGTGCATATGTTAGAAAACCTATAAACATTTTTAAATAAGCAACGGATTAAAATCCCACTAATAAAATAATAATCATGAACTTCTTAGTTTATTCCTATCGAAAGTTTTAATCAAAATATCGCCTCCTTCAGTTAAAAAAAATCTGATGTGTCCAACACATGACTTCCTTGCACGTCTATTAAATAAAAATGTTTTCTACGCACTTCCTCTAAACTTATTTGTTTGAAAGAGATAAAATATCAATAATAGTTAGGTTTAGCGATTTCTAGCCAAATATTTCGATATCGCCAAGCTGAGTTCAATTTGAAAGATTTCCTTCTGACACTTTATTTGGCGATATTTCACAAAAGCCGACAAACTTGAGATAGTTTGCGAGGTTTTGGGGATAGCCACAGTAGTCATTGACCACAGACTTTCAATGAATTGAATGCATCCATACACCTTAATGTATTTAAAGTCATTTGGCTCACCCTATAAATAAATTTTTAGTGGATTGCTGTCAAAAAAGATATTGAAAACAGTTAGATATTATAATATAGTTCTAAATACAAAAGTTCAAAATTCTACGGGTTAAAGTTTTAGAGTTATACAAAATACGAAATAATTTTTGGCGCCAAATTTGGCGATATTTCGGCGAAACTCGTCAATGTCGACGACATTTGGCGAGATATTAAGCATGGACCAACAATGACAGATTATCGCCAAATTTGGCGATATTTCGCCAAAACTCGCCAAGAACGATGACAAATGGCGATACTTTGGGCATGGACGAAATGACTGACTATCGCCAAATTTGGCGACATTTCGGCAAAACTCGCCAAAGTCCAGGACAGTCGGCGAGATTTTGGGCATGTACCAAACAATCACTGTCTGCAATTGTATTATATTGAAGATGTCCATAGACATTAAAGTACTGAAATTCTTTTCGGTGGTCCTGTAAATAAACTCTCCAGTAGATTGGAACCAAAAATCGAGATGCACAACTAGATGTTACAACAATCTTATATATAAAATTTCATAATAGTTTTTGAGGTTTGAGAGTTAAATATACACACACGTCACTAAAAGTCGCCAAGCTTGGCGACTTTTGGCACAGTTCTTGAGGGAGGCACGTGACTGTGGTCGGACCATTACCTAACTTATGTGGTAAGACGGTATTGTGCTTGAAATGGATGAATGCCCCTAAAATTGCCATTGACCGTAATGTATTGGAAATCTTTTGAGTGTTCCTGTAGCAGAACTGTAAATGATAAAGACACCTTTTTTAATGGAGAAATTCATTTTCTAACTCTTTTCAGCATATATCACTTCTGAGTCGTTTGAAATAGCCCAATACCTCTAAAAAACGCTTTGATGAATTTCGGCCCATAGAGCGTAATGTATTTCGAATCTTTTAGGCGGTTCTGTAGATAAACTATCCAGTCGAATGGAACCGAAAGGGGAAGTGAACAACTAGATGTTACAACAATCCTAAATATAAAGTTTCAACATTCTACGCCTAATATTTTTTGAGATATGCGAGTTTAATGAATTTCGGCCCATTGAGCGTAATGTATTTCGAATGTTTTGGGCGGTCCTATAGATAAACTATATAGTCGAATGGAACCAAAAGGGGAAGTGCACAACTAGATGTTACAATTATCCAAAATATGAAGTTTCGAAATTCTACGCCTAATAGTTTTTGAGTTAGGCGAGTTTAATGAATTTCGGCCCATAGAGCGTAATGTATTTCGAATCTTTTGGGCGGTCCTGTACATAAACTATACATTCGATTGCAACCAAAAGGGGAGGTGCACAACTAGATCATAGAACAATCCTAAATATCAAATCTCAACATTCTACGACCAATAGTTTTTGAGATATGCGAGTTACATACATACGTACGTACGTACGTACGTACAGACGGCATGGAAAAACTGACCACAATAGACCGGCCGCTGGTCAAAATGAGTTGCAGACGCGTTTATATGATCGTGCATGCTAGCCTACGATGAGATGCATCGAAAAAATTCTTAAAATTAAATTTAGAGGTAGTCAAAATCGGTTTTTTAGTCGAAATTTGGCCCCCAAAATTTTTCGGGATCACATTACTTCCTTATACTACGTACAAGGAAGTAAAAAGAACAGGGTTAAATGCGTTAAAATTGTGGCGTAACTTTTACGTATCTTAAAGCATTTGACGTCATAGATCCTCACATGCGAATTGATAAAATGGTACCCATTTAAAACCTCTGTGGATAGGTTGAAAAAAAATCTTTTTTCTAATCCTTTCTGTGGCAACGCAACAAAATTATCTCGTGCCATGATTTATTAATGCAATGGCGTAAGCTGTCCGCGTTGATGCTATTAAATTCCAAACATTAGGTTGCATTAAAATTCGTAAAAAATCATCTAATTTACATAATTTTTTCATTTTTATTTTAAAAGAGGGAGAAAAGAATGTTTCATGATTTGTCAAACTATCAAAAAGTTATGACGGATAGAATTCAAGATGCGACAGTTTTAAAATTATTTTACGAAAAAATTCGCCAAAACAGATGCTTAGTAAAAGAATTCCTAAAAATCGGTAAATCATGTTAGGTATTCAGAACAAACTGTTTTTAAAAGAAAATTTTCTCCTCTATCCGATGGTACAAAAGCTGTTTTGCTGCGAGCGTAATTTCCGCCGTTATTACGAATTAGGTGAGAAAAAATGCCAAAAATTGCATCGAGGTGCACAACCTCATGTTTAGAACTTCCCGAGTACCAAATTTGGTGCTTCTAGGTGTAGCCGTTTGTCCGTAACGCCGCCGACACACCCACAGACATATTCTTTTATAATAAGTAGAGATAGAGAAAAGATAATTAAACTTCCTTTTTAACAGGATTCTACCACAAAACGGGTGGGCAGGTAGTAACCAAATTTGCTTTCAAGACTACTAGCTGCTACCCGCGACTTCGTCCGCGTCGGCTTTAGAATTAGGTCCCGAGAGAAATGTAGCATGTGTGAATAACAAATATTGTTGCGACAAAAGAAACTGCATTTAAATATTATTTGCTTTTTACTTGTTTCAAATGAAATATATTGCATGGTAGTATACTTCATTTAAAATAAGAGAATATACAGAGTTACTAAATTTAGATTTTTTCAGGCATTTGGCGAATAGAGACAGTTACGACAGTATTTGCGAACTGTTTTGTAAAAGAAATATTTATGCTATATGCATGTATTTTAGCCTATGTTGATCAGAAATAGAGCAGCTTTCTATTAGTGAAAAAGTTTTAGAATAGGTTCTGTAGTTACAGAGATACCCAGCGACCGTAATGTATTAGAATTATTTTGAGTGTTCCTGTAAAGGAACTATTTACGCTACATGCATGAATTTTAGCCTATAATACTCAAGAATAGAGTAGCTTACTATCAGTAAAAAATAGGAATCGGTTCAGTACTTAAAGATATACACATAGAGCGTAATGTAATTCTTATTAGCATCCCTGTAAAAGAACTATCTATGATATATGCATTAAAGGTAGCCTATAACACTTAGGATGCCACCAGTGTCTAAGAAGTTCTGCTCTCAAAACTGCAAGGCGGGAGGTGCCCGGTTCAAACCCCGTTTGCACCTGTCGACCTAGCCGCTCGCAGTTTTCCGTGGTTTTCTAAAAAACCTCGCGTAAATACGGGCTAGGATCCCTTAGAAAGTCCACCACAGAGGAAATCCCCATATAGACCTAGGACCCTAGTGCTTTCAATCGGCCTTAATCCAAAAACAAGCAATAATACTCAGGAATAATGTAACTTTCAATCACTGAAAAAAGTTTTAGAATCGGTTTAGTAACTACAAAATTTCTATAGAGCGCAATGCATTAGAATTATTTTGAGTGTCTTCGTAAAAGAATTATTTATGTTATATGCTTGAAAGGTTGCCTGTATGCTAATCCAGGGCATAAGGTATTTTCATTACAAATTTTTCCAAATCCGTTCAACCATTTTTGTGTGATTCAGTCAAAAATATCCAAACACACAAACGTAACACATTTATATTATTGGTAGGATTTGGGAAATTTATGAACTTTAAGAAACACATCTGGACTTTTCTGGGTACTTAGTATTATCCCGGCGGTCATTCCCGCCAAACTGTTTTTTCGTCAAATGAGTTGCCAAACTGTTGCCAATCGTATTCAAAACCATTAATAATTTCATGTGCCCGGCATTTATCTCGGCAAAAAAACGCTCGTCTTGGCGGACCGTCGGGATAATACGTATAAGTACCGTTTTCTTTACTTATGCTTTTTAATTTGACATAAAATCAACATAATTTCCATACCAATTCATGTTTTTCAAATGCATATGATTTTGCAAATAGAATTTCTGCCTTATTTCAAAAGCATAAATCATTTTGTGCGGGGGATAAAACGGTTTTTAATTAATAGTTAGAAAAGTAGTTAAAATTTCAAAATTCTGAGACTCAGGTGCACTTTACCGAAGTTATGGGCTTAGTCATGCTCAAATTTTCAAAGCTCTGCTTTCTGTAGATTTGTCTGGAGAACATTCATTTTTGTTATCACAGATAGATAGATTTGGCATAAAACTGGCACAATTTCCGTGGTATTTAATGTTTTTCAGATGCACGCGCTTCTTTATTCAAGTAATTGCATTCCTGTTAGCTCAAAACATTAATCATTTGATACGTGCGAAATTCGCCAAGCATGGCAACGTAAAAACGGTTTTTAATTAATAATTAAAAAAGTAATTAAAAATTTAAAATTCTAAGTAGCCTATAGCCTTCTCCAGAGTCCCACCTATATCTAAACCAAAATTCATCATAATCGATTCAGCGGTTTAGGCGTGAAAGCGTCATAAACAAACAAACTCACTTTCGCATTTATAATATTAGTTAGGATAGATTTGGCATAAAATTGGCATAATTTCCGTGGTATTTAATGTTTTTCAAATGCACGCGCTTCTTTATTGAAGTAATAGCACTCTTGTTAGCTCAAAACATGAATCATTTGATACGGGCGAAACTCGCCAAGCATGGCAACGTAAAAACGGTTTTTAATTAATAATTAAAAAAGTAATTAAAAATCTAAAATTCTAAGTAGCCTATAACCACCTCCAGGGTCCCATCTATATCTAAACCAAAATTCATCCTAATCGATTCTGCGGTTCAGGCGTGAAAGCGTCATAAACAAACAAACAAACTCACTTTCACATTTATAATATTAGTTAGGATACCTGAGAAGCGCTTAGGGAATTTTGATTAAGGCGTCTTCTCACTTTAGGCACCTCGAAAATAGGCTATTTTCGCGATTTTTTTTCGAGGATTTTTGCAAACAATTATGGGATAAAATGGATCCTATATAATAAACACATCTTTCAAGTACAAGAAATTTTTTTTTATTTTTTTGAACAATTATTATAATAAAACAGTAGCATCGAAAAACCCGTGTAGAAATGTAATGTTCGTGGCTTGTTGATGGTATCTCCGAGACAGGTCATCTGAAACAAAAAAATAAAACAGTTTTAGATTCAGTATGTCAGTGGCTATAGCGCATATCATCAGATTTTTGATATTCGCGAAAATAACAAAATGGCGCACGTTTTTCGAAAAAGTAAAAAAAAAAAAACGCGTTTTTTTGCAGTTTTTTGTAAAAAAAAATACTTCAAATCAAAATTTCAAAAATCTGATGATATGCGCTATAGCCATAACTATGAAGAATATGTCATTCAAATTTCATGACAATCGGCCGGATAGTTTCCGAAATTTCATCAACAAGGCACTGAAAAACCTTGTTTTGAGATAAACGCGTTTAAAGTTTTGGTTGCAGAAAAATCATGAAAAAACCTTACCTCGGGTTAATCAGCGATGCCTGCTCCATACAATGGACCTTCCGATTCTTCGTAGAAGTTGTGCTCGTCCAAAATAGCTTCCCTTCGTCTCGACCTAGTCTCTTTTGAAGCGTTAGAGCTGCGGCGGTTCCCTACGCGTACGCGATCACTGTCGCGTTTCTCGGCGTATTGAGCGGCGATAGGGCCAAGTTTGACACCCATCACCTCCAAAAATTTTAAAACAAGTAGTAGCCCTTCGTTATAAATGCATGCTGCTGTTTGACAAGCAATTTCCACGGTTTTTCTTCCCGTAAAAACGTGTTTCGGTGCCATTGTCCAGACACAGCTGTTGAAACACTCGTTGTTATTTTGGGATTTCGTCCGATCTTTATGAAATTTTGATATAACATTTTTGATGATATGTACTTTCAAAATTAAAAAAAAATTCGATTTTTTTTAATTTTCAAAGTGAGAAGACGCCCTTAAAAAGCTTGAGTTAGAAATGTTCAAGTTGCTATTAAACATGAAAAAACAGCAAATCTACCGCTGGAAATGGATCATTCAAAATAAACACACAATTTCAACATTTCTTCAGTAGTTTTTGAGCATATTTATAACTAGTTAGGCTCATATTTAGAGCTGATTTCATGCTCGGACATTTTCTGAACGGAGACATTTGCTCGGACATTTTCTGAACGAAGTTCGGACATTTTCTGAACTAAAAAAAAAAAAAAAAAACTTAATCACATCCACAGAGAAGAAATAGGTGGAGAGAGCATCCTATTGTATTTTCCGAAGAAAATTGAAGCTAAGATAACAGCATCACAGTCAAAGAAAAATTAACAGATTTGTCTCTTTATTGCCACATGTTTCGCAAAATAAAACATTTTGCTATGCTAGAAAGTAAAACGTGAGACGAGGGAAATAATGAAACAGTTTTTATAGTACTATTTCCACAAGTCTCATGACTTATATGCTTATTTCAGT
Organism: Cheiracanthium punctorium; assembly: GCA_038373885.1. Taxonomy (NCBI): domain Eukaryota; kingdom Metazoa; phylum Arthropoda; class Arachnida; order Araneae; family Cheiracanthiidae; genus Cheiracanthium; species Cheiracanthium punctorium. The sequence goes on along the minus strand of JAWZYV010016579.1, from coordinate 44,257 downwards.
TTAGGGTAACAATAGGTCCCTCCATCTATTCCTCCTCTATGAGCACATCTTATGTAGTGTCCATGTGCAATTTTGGAGGCGATCTTCTCATATTTTCAGTTGTAGACTGCTGTTTACAGGGAAAGTTTAACTATAAGCACTGTGCAGAGTATCATTTGAAAAAATACGCGTATTCAGTATATGCAGTTTCTCTCATGGTAATCATACAAATAATGTAATTTTGCATTTTCTCCACATGGAGTTTCTCCTATATTTATAATTTACTTCGGAAATCCGATAATTAAAAAAAAAACTCCGATTATTCTGTCTTCAAATTTTATTTATAGAGGCAAGGAGAAATTTTCAGTCTTCATTTTTTGAATTCCTATTATTAGCTCACACTCTCCCTATATATATCTTGTTCAAAATTTTCAATCGTTTATAAAATACTTTTTTATTCATCCACTCAAGTTCGAAACATTTTTTAAAACTTGTAGTGCATGACACTGGCTGTTTACAGTTTTGGTCCCAATCGACTGGATAATTTATCTACAGGACCGCCCAAAAGGTTCGAAATACATTACGCTCTATGGCCTGAAATTCATTAAACTCGCATATCTCAAAAACTATTAGTCGTAGAATGTAGAAACTTGATATTCAGGATTGCTGTAACATCTAGTTGTGCACCCACTACTTCAGTCCCATTTGACTGGATAGTTTATCTGCAGGTTTATAGTGCTGCTACAGGAACACTCAAAAGATTTCCAACACTTTACGGTCAATGGCAGTTTTAGGGACATTCATCCATTTCAAGCACAATATCGTCGTCCTACCATATAGTTAGGTAATGGTTCAACCACGGTCACGTGCCTACCTCAAGAATTACGCCAAAAGGCGCCAAGCTTGGCGACATTTGTACGAGTGTATGTATTTTACTCTTAAATCTCAAAAACTATTTAGTCGTAGAATGTTGAAATTTCATATATAAGATTGTTATAACATCTAGTTGTGCATCTCGATTTTTGGTTACAATGTACTGGAGAATTTATTTACATATCTTGGCGAGTTTTTCCTAAATATCGCCAAATTTGGCGATAGTCAGTTATTTGGTCCATACCCCAAACTATCGCAATTTTCTTCGTCCTTGGTGAGTTTTGGCAAAATATCGCCAAATTTAGTGATCAGTCAGTCATTGTTTTGTCCCATGCCCAAAATCTCGGTATTTTTCGTCGACCTTGGCGAGTTTTGCCGAAATATCGTCAAATTTTAGCGTAATTCTTGAGGGAGGCACAAGTTTTAGAGTTATGCGAAATTCGATATTTTTGGCGACAAATTTGGCGATATTTCGCCAATTTCTATTTCCGACCAAAGTAGGAATTGACTTTAAATTTTTTTTTAGTATTACTTGTTTTGTAAATGACAATCTTTTACTGGGCATTCCTTTATTGAAGTTTCCACCTAATGATTAAAAATTAACCCTTATTTTACATATTTATTTTTAATTGAATTTAGTTATTTAAATTCACTTATGATTTTCTGCAAGTTTCAATTGATTTTTAAAGTTAAGTCTACTTAAAAGATGTACATTTAAAATGTGTTTGTGAAACATTAATTAATGAAAATTATAACATGGTTGCTTGTGCTGGCAGCCATGTTGTAGCTTGGTATTTTAGTAGTTTAAAATAGGTTTTAGTACAGTATTGTGGTGATTATCATTCTAGTTACTACTGAAGTGTATGATTATCACTCCATACATAAAGTACTTTGACTGTTTTTTTTTTTTTTTTTTTGTGTGTGTGTGTGTTTCGCATGTCGAAATGTCGAAATCAAGGGTAAAAAAATTGAAAATTTCCTAAAATTTAGAAATTAATGTTTGAAATGACTTCTTGAAATTAATCCCCCCCTCCTCTTCCCCCTTATGGTGCCATGTAAGAATGCTCGTGTATTTTAGAAGCTAAACAATTAAACAGATCTATTTTTATTACTTTCCGAACATGTACCATTTAAGGAAAGTATTGTAATCATGAAAAAATTCGACTTCGAGATTTTGGTGTTTTTACACGTTTTGAGGACTTCTGAATCCATTTATGCTATTTTTACGAGATGTATGTATGTATGTGTGTATGTGTGTGTGTGTGTATGTATGTGTGTATGTGTGTGTGTGTGTATGTGTGTTTGTGTGTATGTGAGTGAACACAATAGCTCCTGAACGGAGCATTCGATTGAGCTCAAATTGGATATATATGTCATAAACCACCGTCGCAAGACCGGTATTGATTTTGGTGTGTATAGGACTTATAGTTTTTCTACAGGGCTACGACAAAGATTTCTTTTACATTATGGCCTATGGGGGGAATTTCTTGAAAGTGCGCTAGCGTTTAAACGGTAGATTCGATTGAGCACAAATTGGGTATATATGTTATAAACCACCGTTGCAAGACCGGTATTGATTTTGGTGTGTATAGGACTTATAGTTTTTCTACAGGGCTACGACAAAGATTTCTTTTACATTACGGCCTATGGGGGGAATTTCTTGAAAGTGCGCTAGCGTTTAAACGGTAGATTCGATTGAGCTGAAATTGGGTATACATGTTATAAACCACCGTTGCAAGACCGGTATTGATTTTGGTGTGTATAGGACTTATAGTTTTTTCTACAGGGCTACGACAAAGATTTCTTTTTACATTATGGCCTATGGGGGGAATTTCTTGAAAGTGCGCTAGCGTTTAAACGATACATTCGATTGACCTCAAATTCGGTATACATGTTATAAACCACCATCCTAAGACCGGTATTGATTTTAGTGTGTATAGGACTTATAGTTCTCCTAATGGGCTACGACAAAACTTTCTTTTATGTTATGCATAATGGCATATGGGGAGAAATTCTTGAAAGTGCGCAAGCGTTTAAACGGTGCATTCGATTGAGTTTCAATTTGGTATATATGTTTGAATTATTCATCGATTAAAATTTATTTAAGTGCTTGGTAATGATCTTAATCGTAAGTGTTCGGAAAGTCGAGTGGAGTCACTCCAGATTTTTTTTAAACTTGTAGTCAATTATTAAAAAATACTTCAATGATGTGTGAAACATGTTTGCACTTTATTGTTCTGATGTCATTAAATTAAAAAAATGAAAAAACACACTTAATAACTAAATACATGTTTAGTGCCAGGTTTCCGTATCCGGCAACCAAAGGAGCTTCGGATATCCGATATTCGGTATCCGACAAAATCGATATCCGTTACATCCCTACTTAAACCGTAGGAATCGAGTTTTTTGAAAATTTTGATAAAATTCTGAGATATTGCGAAAATTTATTCAAAATGCGCAAATACTTGTTCACGAATTACGTAATGATAACTTAAGCGAATAAAACGAAATTTAGCGACATGATAGGTAGATGCAACTTAACTATTAGCCGCCGAGGCGGCCATCTCCGCCGCCCCATACCTTACTATTCTTTATACTTAGTACAGTGTTGGTCAAATTTTTGGACTCATTAAAAAAAAAAAATCTGGAGTGACTCCACTCGACTTTCCGAACACTTACGATTAAGATCATTACCAAGCACTTAAATAAATTTTAATCGATGAATAATTCAAACGTATACCAAATTGAAACTCAATCGAATGCACCGTTTAAACGCTTGCGCACTTTCAAGAATTTCTCCCCATATGCCATAACATAAAAGAAAGTTTTGTTGTAGCCCTGTAGGAGAACTATAAGTCCTATACACACCAAAATCAATACCGGTCTTAGGATGGTGGTTTATAACATGTATACCGAATTTGAGCTCAATCGAATGTATCGTTTAAACGCTAGCGCACTTTCAAGAAATTCCCCCCATAGGCCGTAATGTAAAAGAAATCTTTGTCGTAGCCCTGTAGAAAAACTATAAGTCCTATACACACCAAAATCAATACCGGTCTTGCAACGGTGGTTTATAACATGTATACCCAATTTGAGCTCAATCGAATTTACCGTTTAAACGCTAGCGCACTTTCAAGAAATTCCCCCCATAGGCCATAATGTAAAAGAAATCTTTGTCGTAGCCCTGTAGAAAAACTATAAGTCCTATACACACCAAAATCAATACCGGTCTTGCGACGGTGGTTTATGACATATATATCCAATTTGAGCTCAATCGAATGCTCCGTTCAGGAGCTATCGTGTTCACTCACATACACACAAACACACATACATACATAAATCTTGTAAATATAGCATAAATGGATTCAGAAGCCCTCAAAACGTGTAAAAACACCAAAATCTCGAAGTCGAATTTTTTCATGATTACAATACTTTCCTTACATGGTACATGTTCGGAAAGTAAGAATCATGCTTCTTTGTTTTAACAGTATTTGCAATTAAATTTATTTAGATTAGGGTTGCTACAAATTTTGCGCTTTCATCATAAAAGCTGAAGGTGGCCTTGCTAAGTACTGACATTGCAAAATGTATGAAAAGACATAATTGGTTACATTTCCATTTATGAAGTGATTGTAAAAATAACTTTATATGATGACAACGTGTTGTACAAATTCCTACATGAGTATTTCTTAATTATAGTAGCTGCGGGCTTTCTCAAATTAGCGCTCAGTAAGCTCCCGCAACTTCATGAGCTTTATGGTTCCGCTAATGGGTACTTTGCTCTTTAATAACACCAGTGTTAATGTGCCAATGTTAGCAGCCTAGTGTTTTTATTGTATGGTTCATTATTAATAAGTATCTCTGGTTACAATATTTATAATGTTTTTAAAACTATGGAAATAAATTGTAAATTTCATACCTCCTATGTAGATTGTATTTCGCCTATTTTCCTGCCCATATATATCATTATAGATAATAAAATAATGGGCTAAATTGCCCCAAGGATAGCAATCCCGTATTTACATTTTATGTATACTTCATTACTTTGTTTATTTAATGACAGCAGATGCAAATAATCTAACTTGGCGGAATTGGCAATGAATGATATTATCAACGAAAAAACGGTGCACTAGCCAGAGGCGTAGCTAGGGTTACCAGCGCCCGGGGACAACTGAAGATTTTGCGCCCCCCCCCCCTCCACCTTCCCCTAAAAAGGGAAAGGGCAAACCCATAAAAGTTCTTCAGAAAACTGCAATATCTGAAAATTAAAAAAAAAAATTTAATTAAAAAAAGTGATTAAAAAATACAATTATTTAAAATACGTTAAATCCCCCACCCCCTTCCTTTCTTGATTGCATTTTGGCTTGTTTGCCGATTACAGCTACTTTCTTTTAACATCGAAACCTTCTGTACCATTTGTCCATAGAACGCCATACCATTTACCCATAGAAGCCCATTATCAACGTAATTCGTTATGTGAAAAAAGTGATAGAAATAATCTAAGGACAAGTTTTAAGAATAAAACATTTTAATTCATTAACTGACAATTTTCTATTTTTAAAAAAAAATTCCCTTTTAACTCTCCACATTCAGGCGGGCTTTAGTCCCCACCATTGGGGGGTGGGCATATGTCAGTGATACAAAAATGTTTTATCCTTCTTCAGCAGTCGAATTAACTATATTTAATATTTATGTCAGGCCAAAACTAATTTATACTTGCTTTACCGTGTATCTCGTCTAGTGATTTGCACTTCGATAGATTATGTACACCAGCTAATAATGAATGTACGTATGATGGCATTTATTTTCTACAATTCGAATATTTTACTGACCCGATTACCAAACGGATCAAAACGAATTTTTTTCGGGCTTTTTTTTTCTGGCATTTGAAATATAAGACATTTTGAATTCTTTTCCAGTTACTGATATCAACTTTTTTTTTTTCCGAGAAGATGCTCAAAACTTGTACTATTTCTTGCATTATTACTAGTAAAAATATAATTAAAAAAACAACCTTAAGCACTGAAAAATTTTAAACACGCATTTTTATTTCAAAAAATCATAATTAGCATTCAGCAATATAGAAAACTGCAAAAGTACAATATTTCTTACCTTAACTTGAAGGTTCTCTTGGGAAGGAGAACCAGAAACGCAGACTTTAAAGCAGTTTCTATTTAAATATGCAGCTTTTTAAAAAGACGAGTACAGCAGATTATTACTATATAAGGAATGAAAGACTAAGTAGAATCATACGAGAAAAAAATATCTCACGTTGACATTCAGTTCTCTTCAAATGTCCCCGAATTACGAGAGCATCCAGACAGTGGCGGCTCGTGGGTTATTTAAATGGAGGTTCACAAAAAAAAAAAAAAAAAAAAAAAAAAAAGTCGAAAATTAAATAGGCAGATACAACGCACCTTACAAATTAAAATATATTTGCGTTTCCAGCAGTTAAAGGAAAACAATGCACGCAACTGAAAGAAAACAAGTAATATTTTGTCTTACATTTCGTCACCAAGATAAGTGTTAGCAAAGGTACAAGTCTTGATTCATTTTATTTCAATTTTTTGTCAAAGGATAGTGTTGAAAATTTTCCCTGCTTTAGCTCCGAAACATTTCTTTTGCTCCCATCTTAATTATTTACACTAGTTTCTAAAAAAAAAATATTTTAGTGGAAAAAGGATAGAAATGAAATAAAAATGGATTAACTAACCGAACGTAACAAACCAAGGGAAAATCCGGAAGAGATAACCGTAAAAAATGTCCCTTGTGCACACCGAAAATGTGCGAACGGAATGATATCAGAAGAGCCGTACTGCTTCTCAATTCTCTCCGCTTCTGTTCTCAGAGAGCGGATCAGAAGGGAATTTTTCCGTTCGCACGAGCGATCGATTAAAGGCTGTACTGTAGAACCTACACTACAGTGCGTTAGCCATAATAAGAGTATTTTAATAATAGTGGGGGAAGAGAGTAAAACTGACGTTTTAAATTCACAAAAATCTGGAAGTGTACTTAATATTTTTAAAAAATAATAATTTGTCAATGTGTTTATTTTATATTAGCTGAAGTACCCGACGTTGACGGGTTAGTATAGAAAAAAAAAAATAAATGTAAATTTCCAAAAAGCAAGAACTTTCATTGCGTGCATTGTAGGAGTACACAGAATGGATGGTATCAGAAGAGCCGTACTGCTTCTCAATTCTCTCCGCTTCTGTTCTCAGAGAGCGGATCAGAAGGGAATTTTTCCGTTCGTACGAGCGATCGATTAAAGGCTGTACTGTAGAACCTACACTACAGTACACAGAATGGATGTAGAATGTTGCCAAAGTAAAGAAAGCGAAGTTATAATTTTTATGTATATTGTTTATTTGCCAGGAGAGGACAGCTCGCGTTACTGAATGTGTCGCTTAGAGCTACATATGCCTCCTTCCCGGAATTTCCCGCCACAATTTGGAACCTCATCAGAAGGTGGGGGGAGGGCTTCTGAATATTGGCACCCCTCGGAAACTGTTAGCGACCGCTGAGAGGACTTTCGGAACCAAGGATTTAACGTGCACGTACACCGTGGTCTTTAGTGGTATGCCGGTATCGAACCCTCAACCTTGCGGTTACGAGTCCAACGCCTTAACCACTGGGCTACCACGGCCCTATGTACATTGTTAAAATATTACAGGTTAGAGAGTAACTTAGTAATATTATTTCATTCGCTTTAGTCGTAATTATGTGATGAGCGGACGAATATTTCCGCATATTGAAATAATTTTTGCAAAATCTCAAAATCTAATCAACATTTTTGAAAAATTGGAACCCTGGAATTTAAGTTGAGTTGAAACCTATCATGTCACCAAATTTCGTTTCATTCCCTGCAGTCTTTATTTCGTGATGCTGGAACAAAAATTTCAGCATTTTAAAACGATTTTCACAAAATCTCAAAATGTAATCAAAATATTTTTTAAATTCAACACCTATAAATTAAGATTAGCAACTACCTATCATATCACCAAATTTCGTATTAGTCGTTATTACGCGATGCTTGAAGAAATATAACCGCATTTTGAGAGAATTTTCACAAAATCTCAAAATCTAATCAAAATGTTTAAAAAATTGGACACCTATACTTTATGTTGAGCAACATCATGTGACCAAATTTCATATCATTCGCTTTAGTCATTATTATGTAATGCGTGAACAAAAATTCACTCAGTTTGAAACGATTTTCGCAAAATCCCGAAATCTGATCTTTTTTTATTTATTTATTTATTTTTTTTTTTTTAGATGCTTATAGTTTAAGGTGAATGACCACCTATCATTTCACCAAATACCATTTTTTCACCTTTGCTATTACGTGATGTGCGAACACAAATTTACGCAGTTTGAAACAATTTTCGCAAAATTTCAAAATCTAATCAAGATTTTTAAAAAATTCGACGACAATGTTTTAAGTTGAGTGACCACCAATCATGATACCAAACTTCATTTCAATCGCTTCGGTCGTTTTTAAGTGATGCTGGAACACAAATTTACGCAGTTTGAAAGGTTTTTCACAAAATCTCGAAATCTAATGAAGATTTTTTTAAAATTCGACGCTTATGTTTTAAGTTGAGTGACCATCTATCATGACACCAAATTTCATATCATTCGCTTCACTCGTTTTTACGTGATACTTAAACAAAAAAGCGTCACGGACAGAATGACAGACAGACAAACTTTTTAAATTTTTGAATTCCAAGAAGTGTACAGAAAAGTCTAATTTTATTTATATAGATATTTTACTTTGGGGCTTCACGTACTCATCTCCTCAAATGGATAAGCCGCCACTGCATCCAGAACGTAATTTATGACTCAAGTACCGGATGATAGTACATAATAGGTGGTCTACGCGTAGACATAACGAATACACTGAAACCTCTGGTCGATAGTCTTCCGGCAACAAGGTAACTGAGGAGTCAAAAAATTTACGACTGATTTCTTGCACTTTCTAGATAAACATACACGGGTTATTGAAAAATATTTTGCCTCATGTTCAATTTGAAGACTGAACTGTGGGCAAGAGCTTTAATGATTCCAGCTTTGATTTTTGATAATGATTGTATAAAGAATAAATTTTTATTAATGAATGTTAAAAATCAAGTTTAAATTTATCTAAAATACAAGATTGTTTAAATAATTTAAAAAGAATAATTTTACACTAGTATAGTGATCGGTGGATCTTTTATACGTACTTATTAGAAATAATACTACATTTTATTATACTAATAAGAGTTATATTAAAAGTTGCGTTATTAATTACCAAACGGGTGGATCGTACACAGGAGCGCCCCGACACAGTAAGCAAGATAAGCAAGGGGCGCCATCTTCGGAGAGGCGCTATTTTGAACTCAAAACTGAGAAAACTTGATCTGAATTTAAGAGAGTATTTTGGGTTTGAGAATGCCATTCTCTATTACCGATTAATAATGTATATATAGGCTTTTTTTTTTTTTTACCATGGCTAATGCATAAAAGTTTGATTTGTAACACCATAAATATCCAAAACGAAATCCACCAAGATCATTCTAAAAAAGTTTGGGAAAACTTGAGTAATGTTTTGACCTTGATAAAATACTGTAAACAAGAATTCTGGAACATCCTAGGAATATAGTCAGAGACAGAAATGGCCAAATATAAAAAACGCAGTTACACGACACAGAAGCCCTCAAGAGAGAAGAAAAAAGGAATGGGGAAGCTCAACTCGATTTCCAAAGAAAATCTTCTGAAATAGCTACAAACATTTCCTGTACAAGTCATTGTGAAAAGTTTGATTATAACTTTATAAAAAAATTCATTTGTGATTGTTCTATTTTTTTCTTTTTCTGTCAACAAATAAAAATACAAACACAACTCCTTTTTTTTCTTCTAAAATTTCGTAACATTGATTTGGCGCCCCTTTGGTGCTGCGCCCGGGGACAGATGTCCCCCCTTGCCCCCCCCTAGCTACGCCACTGGCACTAGCTTATGTTAGCATCTAACTGTTGCCATTTCCATCTTAGAAATAGCGTCGATTTTGGTGCCCCATACTTTAGAGAATTATAGCCGTCGAATTTTTTCAAAATTTGGATTAAATTTTGAGATTTTGCGAAAATTTATTCACAATATGTAAATATTTGTTTGTCCATCACGCACTGATGCAAATGGGAAAAAAAAATTAGCACCATCATAGGTGGTCACATAAGCTATATGCGTCAAAGTACTTCAAAATTTTTTATAGATTTTCAGAAAATTAGTAAATGTTTGTTCAATATTTGAAAAATGGTAATTGAATTTCTGTAATAATGTAGGTTTGCAAGTTAAATTAAACTGTAGATGCTAAAATTGGTTTAAATGTTTAATGGATTTTGAGATTTTGGGGGAAATTATGTAAATGTTTGTTCTTGCATCCTTCAAAAATAGCTTAACGGAGTAGAATGAAATGTAGTTGCATGATCATCTACGACTATAACAATAAATGTCGGAATTTCTTAATAAATTGAATAAATTTAAAAATGTTTTCAAAAATTCATTTTTTTTTTTTAAATAGAAAGGATTACTTTAAGTCGTCTTGGAGGTAAGATATTAGTTGGCTATTCATCTCAACAAATTTTATCGATTCTTTGTATGTCTTTTTTTATGAAAATTTTCTGGTGGTATAATATTAAAATATCGACATTGAATCGAACAAAATTTAGTTAAAGGTGAGGCGATGAATTACCTCTTGATTTTAAAAGTTCATTTTACGGGAAAATAATTCTTAATTTTGAAAATAAAATGTTTACTCTATTGACAATTCACTAGCATTTAGTTACTCTCTAAAATGTAATATTTTAACAATACATAGAAGGGGTGATTCCATAGGAACTCTTGCTACATTTTTTTTTAATTCGCAGTTTTAAACTGGCTTAATAATAAAAAATGCATTTATTTTCTTTCAACAAAATTCATGCTGATTACAAATTGTTTTCTCTTTTCAATAAATCATTTAAAATTTTATAACTAATTAAATTTTTGAAACATTAATTAAAATTGCTTGGTAACTCATACTACCAAAAAAAGACACGGATTTTTCTGCTCATACTCCAGAATGGTATTGCTGCTATAATCTTTATGAGAGTTTGTATGTACCTTTCTTATCACAAAACATCATTTAGTTATGCATATAAAATTAGTTATTGAATTAAAATATACTAAGTGTTAGGGTGTATCACGAAATTTTTTTTTTTTTTTGGAAAATCAAACTTTCAAGTTAATAAAAAGTTGTCACTGTCATCACATATCAACCAAAAATTTTTTTTTTTTGAAATCGAAAAATATTTAGGTCTCCCGGAATTAACTTGAAGTTCAACTTTTTTGACCTAAAATGTGTATTTTAAAAAAAAATATGTATTCATGAATATAAAGTATATTTATATTTTTTAAGTACAAAAACTTGAAGTTTAGAAAGACAACAGACTTTTAAAAAATTCATTTGTACCATTAACTATATTAGTCTGCCGAAATCTAATTTTAAAATCCTTGCTATTTTATCAAACATTCAAAAATTTCCAGACGATATTTTACATTGTTAAACTTCTAGAAACCCCAGTGTTTGTGGGCGTACCATCACATCCAAGAGCTTTGATAGTTGTCACATCAATGCAGTTACATTCCATGTGTTTCATTATTGATGATACAATGTCTTTCCCAGAACCACTGTCTGCAGTTACATGACCAAGATATATTGAACCTGGTTCTTCAACCTAAGATATGCGTTCTTCTTGTACAGTTTTCCGGACAGATTTACCATGTACATTTTCTTTGACTATAGTTTCATCTTTCCGACCATCAAAATAGAGAGAAATTTCTCAGGGGCGAGTTGCAATACGTTCACGGTACTTTACTCTTTCACGAAAAACTTTCGATTTATCAATTACCGCCGTCTGATTTTCTGGTGTCACGACTTTTAAATCTTGTAAAAGAGCCCTTGCTAGTTGCGGTCCCGCTCTATTGGAAATTGCTCTGCGATCACATGCTCTGGAAAATGATGGCAGATCTACTGGAAGGACTTGATTTACTGAAATGCTAGAATTTTCCTTTTTATTTTCTGGTATTTTATTTTTTATAGCTAAAACACTTTCATCACTTGAATCCTGTTGAATGGAATCGCTGTCAGTGTCGCTAACAATGTCTTCATGTCGTAAAGTAGGGATATTTGTTGATTGGAGACTTCAGTTTAACTCGAATTGTATGGACTTAATTTCTTTTAGCACGTTTCTCGATTTTTTTTTAACTCTCTACTGTGTCAATTCCTCCTATAACCATAAGCCTCAGGTTTCGTTGGTCATTCAAGAACTTGCGTTCCAGTTGTGGAACCTTCCTTTGCGCTAGACACAAACATTTCACTAAATCTCTACATTTGCATGAACAAATATCAAAAACATTATTTACAATGTCAGATTTTGAACTTTTCAACGGACGTTTTAAAGCTCTTGGCATTTTTTGCGTAACACCCTGATGCCTTTTTCATCTTTTCAGATCTCTCGTGTAGTTTTAAAATCATAAAAACAATGTTGCTTACAAATGAAACAGGAATAGAAGTCTTCTTCCATATTTCTTCTAGCTTACGGGCCACTCGCATTGCAACTGCCTTTTTCTTTGGTTGATGACATCCTACAGACTTCAACTGATTTCTTACCCATTCAAAATAACGTAGTAGTACATCAATTTTAGTAGGTAAAACATTGCTATCACTTATATCTAGAGGTTGGCCGACAATTGGATCGTCAGTAGTTTTCCTTTTGATAAGAATCAGTTTTTCTACTCATGATGGTAAAACAACAAAACCAAATTGAACTCAATCACAAATCAAAAACATAATTGCTCACTAAATGGACGCTTCATACTTAAAAAACGCTAAAAACAAACTGAAAAAGAAAGGAAGAGTGGACGAGGGAGAAAGATGTGATGGTCTTGCACTTCCCTCATCTCCAAAGTCATGGGGGAGCTACAGTTTTATCACCTTGAAATCTGAGTCCCATATTCGCCTACAAAAATATTCTTGCTATTTCGGAACGCTGTACTACAGTGTCTGTATTATGAATATAAAGATTGAAAATTTGAAAGATTCTTCAACATTTCTTAAATACGGCTAGTTGACAAAAAATTGGAGATTTTCATTACGATTCCAGGAGATCTAAATGTTCAATTTCAGTCGCAATACATTTTTTATTGATAGATTCCATCTGAAATTGCCCATTTTTGCTATTAAATATTTAATTTTGATTTATACATACTTTATAAAAAATGTTTAAAAATATCGTTTTTACTAAAAAACTGACAACTTCAATGTCATTCCGGGAGACCCAAATATTTTTCGATTTCAAAAAAAATTTTTTTGGTAGGTATGTGATGACAGTAACAACTTTTTATCAACTTGAAAGTTTGATTTTCCAAAAAAAATTTTTCGTGATACACCCTACTAAGTGTATGGTAACTCATGCTACACAACTAGGTAACTCGCCTTTGAAGTGTTGCCATTCATATAAAAAGAAACTTTTACACAAAATAAACTGTTGCCAACACAGTTCAAACAATTCGGAATAATTTCTCTCTCACAATTTATTAAAAAATAAAAACTTTTTTTAGGAAAATTACCGAAGTTAAAAACTATTCTTCTCTATTTTTTCCGATATGCTACTTCCATTCTTTTTACTCTTACAATACTGGCGGAAATTCAAGCTTTTTCGAAATCTGCATTACATACTAACCAGTCAACGACAGTACTTCAGATAGTATTGTATTCTTTTAATATCTTTAACGTTTGCTCTACCAACGATACGTGTAACATGAAAATAAAATTCTTTCTAAAAATATTTGATTAATTTGTTATTACCGCCTTTTTCAAAATCCCGCGTAAACATCTATATATAGTTTTCTGTGTTTCATATAATCATTTATTATTTTAAGAAAATAAGGTTTAAAAAAATTAGCTTTGGTAAAATTCCAGGGCTTGGTTCTTGAATGAATAAAAGAGTTACAGTTACACAGTGGTTTTTAATACAATCACAAAGATATTAAATAAACAGATATTTTTAAATTTATGCATTCGTGGTTTGGAAATCAGTTTCCATTTTATTCGAGGGAATTTCGAAAATAAGTTCAATGCAATTGTGCAAAGTTTTTTCAAAGGAAAGTAACCTTTTCCTTCATTAAAAAAAAACAACAAAAAAAAACGGTTTATTTACAAACAAATCTTTATTAGAAATACAATGCCCGCCAACAATAATTCAGTTCAATTTTTGAGACAGGAAATTTTAAATTTAATATCTGTGCGTGTCGTAAAAGAAAGAAGTTAAAAAATACTGATTTAGCACCAATCCAGTCCAGCAACGGTCACAGGAAAGTCTTTACCATTGTCGTATTAGAGATATTTTACATACGTTCTGGATTTTAATGCTGTTTTTCTTTTTTTTACTAAAATTTACGGTTCTTTAGAACATGACGTAGACTCTCGACAAAAAGTGTAGGTGGCAACTGCTTGAGATATCTATCAAAAGAAGAAAAGAAAACATTGTATTACATTAGTCGTACATAATAGAAATGGCTGTGAGACGAGATTGTCTCAATTCTCATCTGGCAGCCATATCTCTATAATTTGTTTAATGTTTAGCAGTTTTCTCTTGTGTAAGCAAAGAGCAAACTGCTAAATATTTTAACAAAATTATGGATTTCGGCTACTTCGCGCAAAAGTCTTGCTATACGGTTTTTTTTATTAGAACTGAAATCGAAAATCTAAGCCGAGTTATTCAATATTAACTTTCAATTTACGATTAGATTTTCTTAGTCTAAATCTTTTAAAATTGATTTAGATGCTGTTATTAGGATTTAATTTTTTTTATTTTAATCATTGTTCCTTAATTATTTATGTTTCATTTCTGTGAATAATTTAAAAAGAGAATGTGTAATTTTGCAAATGAAATCTTTTAATCAAGAATTGATTGCTTTATGTACAATATGAGGACATTATATGAATGGATTTCGAAGAATTATAAACGTGAACAAAAATTATCAAATATTTTGGACAATTAAAAGAAGAATCTATCATTGGAAAGTGATGAAGCAGGATAGTGATAGTAGCAATGAGAATGGGGAGGGGTGGGTGGGGTGGGGGAGTTGAATTCTGGGAAACTTCAACTCCCCACAATCAACATTTCCTGGAACAAGTCCCTTCCAAAACAACATTCTTCGTTTCTTTGAAAACTACATTAAGCATTATAGCACATAAGCTAACATAAGACAGTAAATCTTTTTATAAAACATTAAATAAATATATTTCTAATTCTATTAGTGTTTGTTAAATATTTCCATTTATCTTAGATTAAAAAAAGTTCTATTTTAAAAAGAATCAGTTCTAAAAAATTCTAGCTACGGGTTTCCAGTTGCAAGGTAACGACGCACGAACTTCCGGTCAGAACCATTTTCTGATGACATGTGGATTCTGTTTAGTTAATGAAGTTGGTGAAGCTGTCAATCCAAGTTTAAGCCAATTAAAATTAATGTACCGTCCTTGGCCATCTAGAGGTGAACTGCAGAAACAGGGATATTTAATCGGAAACTCGCGGGGGGGGGGGAGGGAGGCTTTATTGCAACCAACGTTGCCATGTAGAACTCGTTCAGCTTCTTCTGAAACAACGCGTCCAAGGGTCTCAGGTCCTCTATTTCACTGACGGATTGTAAATATTGTAAGTCGGCTTCTTCCCTTTCCCCCATTCGAAGCCCGACTACATCCCGGGAATCAACATGCATATATTAATGTGTAGCTTCAACTAGTTTTCAAGCGTTGTTTATTATTGTGACAGTACTTTAGTTTTTTTAAATTTGACAAGTTTTCATCAATAGCGTTAAATCATTAATAATACGAATGATTGACGAATATTAAAATCAGAAAGATTAATGAAAATAGAAAATTACGGACAGTACAATACATATATTTGGAGAAAGTCAGAAGAGTCATATCAACTCACCTCTGTTATAGTAATCATATGCTTTAACAGTACCCGGTTGAGTGTTTTCAACTTCTATAACTTGCTCAGCTTCAAAAGTCAAGCTGTTTTCATTATTTGTTATCTAGAAGGTGGGAAGTATAATAAATATTCACAGTTGTAAATAAAATGCCCTAATCTTTCAGAATTAACGGGAACTGAAACTTATTTTAAATCTATGTCCTCCTTTTAAATCAGTATACTAAAATTTAATAGCACTAAAGAAACATACAGAAAATGCAATACAGCAACAAAGAAAAAAAAAGAATATTACTAAATAAACATTCAGAAAAATTATTCAGACTTTCTTTTTTACGTCTTCAGTATGCATTTCAGGTCCAACGATGGAAAATCCAGATTGTTAGCTAATAAGTTAAACGTTTAATAGCCAAACTTTATGACCTCATTACTACACCGAAAGTTATTTGTTGTATTGTATAACTAATTACTGTTAAATTCAGAATAAATAGCTAATTCTATACCGGGTTTTACCGGGTTTACGAGCGTAATAGTCGCACCTTTTTTTTTAAGCCCAAAAATTCGTCAAAATATTTTCCCCGCATAAAAGTCGCAGTCAAGTATTTGACTTTCATTTATATCCATAAAAATATTACTATAAAAAGAAAAATGCCTTTTTTGTGTACAATTGAAGAAAAGATTATGTAATATACTGCATATAAACTGGAAACATTTAGTTAGTATTTTTATTATAATACCAGTAATGTTTTAGCATTAAAGTGTACGATATTATCTAGTAGATTTCCCCACATAATAGTCACACCTAGGCTTTCACCATGAAAAATTGGCAAAAAAGTGCGACTATTACGCGAGTACGCACGGTAGTTGTTAATAGTGTTTGTATTTTTAATGCACAATAATTAATATACAAGTGAAATTTTAATTCTGCTCCTTTGCTTTACAAGCTAGGAGGGCATTTAGGGCATGTCAGAATGGCCTGGATACAAAATTTTTCTTAAATCAACGTTATGTAAACATAAAAACACCCGTCACGTAATGTATTAAAAAAATGTGACATTAACTTACCTCTAGGAAATAAAAGACAACGACATTTTCTGCAACATCATATCGCATTAATTTCAGACTGTTATCCTGAAGGAGCTACAAAAAAGTATATATCTTTACAATGTAGTCTTGTTTTGTATTATTGTTAAAGAAAAGTAATTATTATTACACAATATTCTACTTATTTATATTCGAAACATTCAACTCTCTCTTTTATTTAAAGCATAATTAAAAAAAAAAAGTTAAACTTTGTTCGAAGACAAATATTTTTTGTTTTCATTTTTTTGTAAAATATCTATGGTATTATCCCGTAAGAATTTTAAAAACTTTCAATATAAAAATTACCAAAGAACATCTGCTGAGTTCGATCTTTGATCACTGACGAATTTGCTTTGCGAATTAACGTTTGTTTCCATCAGTGCTTCCGAGAGAATATTTTTTAAGGTGGTGCAAAAATCTCTCCCTCCTCCTTTTCGTATAGCTCAAAAGTTTCGTAAAGCAGGAGGGGAGGGAAGAGCTTCTTTGTAAAATTTCTCTTTTTAATGATTTTCATATAAAATATTAAAATGAAAGAGTGGGAAGTTTTCCTGATATGTAATGGTACTTTTAATTCACGTTCGAAGGTTGGGAAAAGTACTAATATTCAAATGGAAAAATTAACATTCCTGCTATCTAAATCATTCTAGAATTATCTATTCAAAATTTAGTCTATTTTTTAAAGTTTTCCAATTACAGATATATAAATGAAATTCGTAACACACTCAGAAAAATTTAAGGGCAGCACTTTAGCAGAACACGGGCCCACTCTATCTCGCACGGGCGCAGGATTGGCGCCCTGTCTGACCCCCCCCCCTCTCGTAGGGAGTGGTCTGCATTTACAATATATATATGTAAATGATTTACATGAATTTACTTATACAACATAATAGCTACGAACAATTTTTATTATTAGAAAATAATGTTAAATTTGTAATCATCGTTAATAATTTCGTTTCTGCCATAACTGTATTTTAAATGAAAAATTACAATATATTCTTCAATATTTTCCTCATTACAATATTTTCCTCCTATGCTCAAGCACTTGCATATTTAACAAAGTAGAAATAAATATATTACAATTTCATACGAAATGCTCCATCATTTCCAAGTTACTGATGTCTATGCTTTATCGACTGCATTGTCTGCGACATTAACATGGCTTAAATACTATAGTGACACAAATATGAATTTTATAAAAAATTCGTTGAAATAATTTTTCCAAAATGACGTCTACAAAGGCTTCGTGAATTGCACTGGCCATTCATACTTTTGACAATAACCCAGAGAAATATATTTTTAAAAGAGAATTATTTGTGGTCCTAATTTTTTTGGACGCTTTCTGTTACTTAGAGTAGAAAAGTGTTATTCCTTACACAAAATTACTAAATGCATATAAAAAAAGGAAAACGAAAGAAAAAAACTTGTAGATTCACCTTTTCAAGACTTTCCTTTATTGGAGAATAGCCAGAAATCATTTTCACTTCAATAAGAGCCATTCCAGTTTTCTTATCTTCTGGTATATAACTGCAAAATGACAAAATACTTAACTTTGTGCATTTATTTGAAAAAAACATTTTAATCAGTACTATTTAGAGATTTTATAATGTCTTCATATAAACTGGCTTGACTCAGTACCAGTTAAGATACATGTTTGCTTTAAATACGTGTGTTGAAGAACTTATCGCTATTTTAATTATTTCAGTTTAAATCTCCAGTATTGAGGATTTAAGAAAGATTTATTTATTTATTTATTTTGATCATAGTTTTAGAAACAAAGCTTCGATTTAAAATCTAACTAAGTAAATAAATTAAAAAAATCGGAAATAATGTGGTCATTTAAATAGCATTAAAACACACAAAATGTCTGTTTTAAATAGTTTCAACACTCAGATGCTTTTTTCTTAACCTAAACTCATAATGATTAAAACGAAAAGCAAAAGTTTAAGACTTTTTTTTTTTTGTTGTTAAACAATTAGAAACATAGCATTTTACCAGCCTCTCGGAACCAGGTATGAAAGTTTTACTTAGTTCTGTGATATGTACAAGGATTTCTCGTTTGGTACAGCTCTGACATCCCACATTGTTAATGTCAGTTCAATTCCGGATTTGAACTTTTCCTCTTATTTTTATAATTTCTCATGTTTTGATTTGTCCTGAAAAATGTTCAATTTATTTTTTTGTTGTGTTGTGACTTTTTTCCACTCTATCTAAAATATTTGAAATTTTAAAAATTATAATTGTCATTTTGAAGTTTAAAGAATTTTTTTAAATTTTAATTTGGATATGTGCCAGACAATTTAAGGGATACTTAGGGTTGCCAACTACTCCGGAATATAATTAAACAGTTTTAGCAAATATTTTTTCGAAATGATAATCAGCCCACACATTTATCTTCGAATTTTTGCCGCAATTAAAGCCCAAAAATTACTGTTTAAAAAAAGTGGCTAATTATATTGGGGAACACTTTGCAACTCTAGATACTAGAGATTTTAGTCCATCGTAAAAAGTAAGTGTTTCAGCGGCATAATGAATGAAAGATACTAAACTGCGTTCGTAAAAACTTGTTATAAAAATCTACAGTAAACACAAGTTTTCACCAAACTTGCAGTAAATTTTGATGTCTTAGAAACAGTCTCGATCGAATTACTAATGAATTAGTTTGTTTTCTTTCAGCTTAAATTATATTGAGAATTATATTACATTGAGGAAATAATGTATCTATTTCATTAAAATGAGATCTGTGTGCGAACCATTTATACAGAAATAGCTCCGAAAATCGGTATAGGAAATTTAAAGCGCACAGAAAGTTTTAAGAAATTTGTTTCTTACCTGAAAGAAAGCGAAATAGTAGCCCGTTTGCATTTGTCATCGGAGCACTTTCCTACAGCTTCAAGGTTAAAACTTCTCTTTTCAGGTGAGGTTTTGCTGTTGTATCGTAGTATGCTCTGAAATGCACAAATTCCAACCATTAAATTGTACTCTTAATTTTTAAATGTTGGATATTTATTAAAAAACAGCGTGCTAAAAAGTTTTTATTATAATTACACGCTTTTCTTATGTAACTAGAAGATATAGTCCGTTGTTGAGGCAATTACAACGGGCGCTAGAAAAAAAAAAACATTCGACAAAAATATGTCTACGCACAGTCCAATTTAATCTTTGTCCACAATAACTTCAGTTTTTATTATATACAGAAATCGGGGCCGTGGTAGCCCAGTGGTTAAGGCGTTGGACTCGTAACCGGAAGGTTGCGGGTTCGATACCAGTGTACCACTAAAGACCACCGTGTGCATGCGGTGTACGTGCACGTTAAATCCGTGGTTCCGAAAGTCCTCTCGGCGGTCGCTAGCAGTTTCCGAAGGGTGACAATATTCAGAAGTCCCCCACCTTCTGATGAGGTTCCAAATTGTGGCGCGAAACTCCGGGAAGGGCGTATATGTAGCTCTAAGCGACACATTCAGTGACGAGAGCTGTCCTCTCCTGGCAAATATATGCAGAAATCGGAATTGCATTTTCTTCTAAAAACGTGCGAAAGCATTTCGGATTCAGAAGATTTCGTTTCGCTGGGAACATCCTCTCTTATATGAATGTTTCATGCAGAGGAAATCATTTTATTTGTGAAAAAAAATTAAACTGGACAATCTAGAAAACCATTTTAAACCGAATTGGAATTGCAATTTTAACTTCAAAGCCTGATAACCGTGACTTCAATATGACGTCATTATCACTTGCGACTTCTAATTTTGTCACTCGATTGTTTCACTTTTTTACTCTCGGAAATAAAATAGAGCTTAAAATAGCGAAAAATCACTTGAAAACTAGGGAACGGGTGGATTTTCAGATTTTTAAAGTAGCACAAATTATTTTCTTAATTTTTTAACATATGTATGAAAAATGTCAAGCGGATCGTACGAGCGGTGTAGATTTTATTAAGATTTTTTGTGTTTAACTTTTAAATCTTTTTGGAGTAATGGTGGTAAAAATTTTAGCTTGGAGTGGTTGAACCGGAATTGTTTTGCCGTGAGTGAATCAGGGATCTGTGTAATTATATAATAGAATTTTAGTTTTGTTGTTCGATACGCATCAGTTCAGTAAACTTCTCGGGGCAAACGTTTGAGCGACAAGGCTAAATTTCCACAATTCTTAAATATCATGAAAACATAATTTTTCAGCAAATTGGGCTTCCCTCAAACTATTATATACCCTAAAATAGAACTCCCCATTTTCCATTCTTTAATTTCAAAAAATTCGATTGACTTTAATAATTTTAGATTTTTTTTCTCTATTGCTACGTAGCAGTCTGTTTGTAAATCTGAAAAGCTTGTCCCAGACTAACTCTACGATTCGAAAAGACAGAGCAATAAAATCTTAGCAACTCAAACTACTTTTTTCTCATAAACAGTTTTGGCTATATCTTGCACCAATGAAGAACTTTGAATTTATTTACTCAGTATTGGAACGTATTAAAAATGATTTTGTAATAAAATCAGCGAGCAAATACTGTGACATACTTTGCAACATTTGGCTTTATTGTATTTAATTACTGAAAAGAAATATCGGCAATGCTGTTACAAAATTCTAATGTTGTTTTCCCGCGCCATTGTGTATTGCGAGAAAATGCGTTGTACAGGCATTGTTGCAAGTGAAATGAGAATGTTACAGGCGACCATTCTGGCGACTGAAAGAAAGTTCTCGAAACTGGTGGAATTTTCGCTCTATCTCAATTAGGAGAGAAGTTTCTAGAAAAGCCTAGAGAATTATGTCATATCCTACTTGACGTCACACCCGCTGGAAAATCTTTAACGAAAGAAGTGGCTCTCACCATCAGTTAGTGTGTGATAGACTGAAGCGATACGTTGAGTTTGCGCTATTGTTATTGCTGTATTAGTTAACGCTTTGCTTTGTCCTGTGTACTGAATCCTATATTTTTGTGAGGGATCAGTAATCTGATTCGTAGAATAAAGTGTTATATTCTTTTTTTTCGAGCTTGTTGAATTCTTTTATTTTACGCCCATTACCAGATTTTGTAACAATATTGTAGTGTTTACATTGCTGTGCGTCAAAATTTGACCGCGATTAGAAATTTATTGGAAATATTTACTATAATATAAAATAAACAATTTCGCAGTCAGATGGGGGTGGGTTGAAACCTTTTTGAAATTTGGTATTAAGTGTTAAAGTAAATTTCACGTTTAGCTTTCGTGATTGCTAAAGAAACCATAAAATGCAAACAAAACACTATTTTGAAAACTGATTTGAAAATATTCTATGGTAAATCTCAATGAAATTCAATTGTAATGTCATGCAATTTACTTCACTGTTAAAATTGATTTACTTAAAAATGAGTACTTTAATGCACTCACATTTTTTTAAATACATTTGCACCATAAACGAGTACATGACGTGCTTAAATATAAGTAACAATTCGATCTAAAAAATAAGCATGTAGATAAATATTATAATAATCCCTTATTACGTCATTTGTACACTGGTAAATTATTTAAAACGTTTATGTGGTGTTCGGAAATATTTCGTTTCAGTAATTATAAGAATAAATTAGTAGCATACTTTAAATTTACGAACTATATCTTATTACAACGCGCGGAAGAACACTCAAAAAGAATGGCGAGGAAATGAGTACATGTAAGATCTCATTTTCTCTCTACCAACCCTCACCGGATTTCTGCGCATGCCCAAAGTCTATTTTTGGAAGAATACGATCAACGTGGTCGACGGCATATCGCCATATTGTTGTAAAGCGTTTGTGGCGTTCGCTGCTTAAACATGGAAGAAATAATCTATCATATATAATGATAGAAGAATTAGTTAAAATTCACAGATAGCCCGAAACTTATCGTAAGTAAACTTTTATATTATTTGATTGTTTTAAGTTATAGTTATTTCATTTTGTTTTTGTTTATTTATATTTAAGACGCTGATCGGTCGTATAACTTCACAGCTATTATTTAATTTGCCGGTAGTGTTGGTTTAGTAAACTAATTTTGTTTTGATATTATAAGAATACTTTCGCAAAAGAAATATTTATGTTTTAACTATTTTTTATGTTTATTTTCATTGCTTATTTATTCTGTACACTCCCCTAACAACGAGTTACATTCGTGAGTATAACTAAATATGTGCTTAGGAATAAACCAGTCACTGTATTAGTGACCGGTTTTTTTTTGGGGGGGGAAGGGGGGAGGACATAACATTTTCAAGAGTAAGAATATTGAAGTTTCTTTAGATGTTAAAAGCTTTAATGTCAATGTTTCTAAACAGTGTTAGGGAATCGCTACACTTTTGTCAGGTTTATCTCAGATAGTGCCTTCAATAATGTATGGTGGCCTTCCATACTATACCTGTTGGGTCAGACAGGGTGCCCGAAAAATCTGTACAGGATGGTGAGTAGTTTCCTAACAATGAGGGAGGTAGTCTATCGTTCAGGAGGATCGGAGGTTGTCCATAGCTACAATCGAGGATGTCCGCAGGGATCCAACTCTGGACCCCTGCTGTGGAACATCGTAGCAAATTCGGCTCTTAAGCTCAAGCTTCCTGTTGGAGTTTATCTGCAGGCTTATGCGGATGACTTCGTTGTGGTAATTGATGCTCCCAACGCGCATCAGTGCAGCCGCAAGGCGACTGAAGCCCTCGCTATCCTTCAGAAATGGAGCGAGCTCCACAAATTGGAGTTCAGCCCAGCCAAAACGGTTGGGCTTCACGTACGACCCCTGCGTCGAATGGGGCGAGTGCGGCCTCCCCGCACTGCCCCGGTAATCCGTTTCGGGGGTAGTATAGTAAAGTTTCAGTCGGAGCTGAAGGTGCTGGGAGTGGTGCTAAATCAAAAGATGAATTCCATGGCACACGTCGCACATCTTAAGCAACTGCTGGCGAGATACGTGGTAAGACTCCACAGCCTAACAAGGCCCGGCAACGGACTTAGCGGGACTGTGTTGAAGAACCTCTATAAACGTGGAATGGAGCGCGTAGCTCTTTATGCCTGCGGAGCCTGGTGGGATGGAGGAAAGAGCGAATGCGGACGCACCTAATGCAGGTGCAGAGGATTATACTGCTAGCGATAACAAAGTGTTACCGCACAACAAGCAGTGCCGCGCTCTGTGTCCTTGCGGGCCTCCTACCACTAGACCTACAGGTGGAGAAAGAAGCGCTCATCTCGAGACTCCGGAAGCAGGGTCAATCGATCCAGTTCGGAGATACGAGAATAGAACCCTCCGAAGTAGAGGGCGAACTTCCACGATGGGGGACACACCCGAGTAGGAGCCCGTTCATCAGCTGGGACACCCTGGGCCCACGGAGGAAGGGACTAGAGCTCTTCACGGATGGTTCCAGGCTCAATGGCAAAGTGGGATCAGGATACGTCCTGTACAGTGGTCAGAAGAGAATCTCGGACGGCCACTACAGGTTGTCGGACAACGGAAGTGTATTCCAGGCCGAACTCGTCGCGATCCTGAAAGGTCTGCAGGACCCACTCTGTCGTAGCACAGAAACCCTGGACGTCTATACAGACAGCCAGTCCTCGCTCCAAGCTCTCTCAAGGCTGAATTGCAGAAATGCAATGGTTGCAGCAATCCATTCCGAGATCGGAGACAGGCGGATCCGCTTCCACTGGGTGAAGGCTCATGTCGGAACCTGGGGGAACGAGGAAGCCGATGCTCTGGCGAAGAGTGGAACACAGAAACCAGCAGTAGACGAGAGAGTGAAGAGTTCGATAAGGAGCGTGAAGTACTCCATGAGGACTGAAGCCAGGAAACTGTGGCAGAAAAGGTGGGAAGAAGCAGAAGTCGGACGTTTCACACGTACGATCTTTCCAACGGTGAGCGAAAAGAGAACTTGGAAAAGTAGGAAGGTGAACTGGGTCGTGACGGACCATGGTCCCTTCCCGGCCTATTTTCGACGGTTCTCCGTTAAGGAGACAAGGAATTGCAACTTCTGCCCTCTGACAAGTCCAGCCGACAGTCTGCACATCGTAGCCCAGTGCCCTGGGCTACAGGAACTGAGAAATCGGTTCTGCCCGAAATTGGATGCCTCGACATTCAATAACTACGTGCGGAGCGAAAAAGGGCGCGAGGCCCTGTCCCGCTTCCTCGATGCGCTAGGAGACTCACTAAGGTAACGGGCAACTTAGAGAAAAGAGTGAGCGCTTAGTAAATACTGGTGGTGCATGTGTTTACTTCTTGAACTTGCTAGGGAATACTGGTGGTGCATGTATCTCCCGAAGTCCGGCCAAGGTCGGAAATAAGTACTAGGTGCTTAAAAGAAATACTATAAGTATTTCAAAAAGGGACTATTGAGTCCTTTGGTGGTGCATAAAGTTCGAAATACTGGTGGTGCATGTATTTCAGGAAACTGCGGTTCTCGCAGTATTCCAAACCGCAAAAGGGTTCTTGCAGGCCATGCACAAGCATGGAGCAAAGAACTAACAGGTGAACCATGCCGAACGGAGGGCGTGCCCCTCCGACCGTGGTTGTGACCTCCTTCCTGTCAATGGACAGAGGAAACCTTGGTGTCTATGCTGCACGAGTTTCGTGCTCTCTGGTGTCCTGAGATCTCTGTTTGGTGCGACGGTCGTTGTAGTGATGACGGGTGGACAGTGGGCCGGGCTAGTCCTGCCCCGCTGGTCTGGGTGCCAGCACTGCCTCCTCTAATGTGGGGAGACGGGCAAGGGTTACCGTTTACCACCCGCTAGGCAAGCCCCGCGCAACCTGATGAGGGCCTCTTTGAGACTCCTCGAGAGGGTTTGCTGTCAATGCGGCGGCCCATTGGTGTCCTTTTAGGAGGTCTACCAATCGTGTAATGCTCAACATAGAGCGGGTGCACGTATTGAAATAGTCTCCTTATCTCAGATTAATAGTTACAGATACAGTCATAGCAACATTCTGTGATCATTGTATGTCAGATCAGTGTCTTGAATATAAATAAAAATTGTAACAAAACGAAATAATTTACACAAAACATTCAAATAATGTAACCGCTTTACTTACGCATAAGATAATGGTTATTCCTAAATTTCAATGAACATGTTAAAAAATAGTATATTTAATAAGAATATATTGATTCTTGTATGAGTGCAAACAAAAATCGATAGTCAATATATTCGTATTAAATATAATAAAAATATAGCAAAAATGCATATCACAAAAATACATTTAATATCAATTCTTGCATGTATTCGAAAATGAGTTTTTCATATGTTTTCAAAATTGAGTATATAATGTGCTCGAAAATTTTGAGTACACGTACACTCATGTTTGAGTTCTTACATGAACTCAAAAAAATGAGTACACGAGTTTCTTAAATTTGAGAGCAAAGTACTCGGAGCTATTACAAGATGAGAAAGTACTCAAAAATGAGTACATTTAGTTCATTTCTAAGTATGTAGTTTTAACAGTGTTATATTAAATAAACACGGCATCACTATTACACAGTAAATAATAAAATCTGATATCAAAACGAACTAATGTATTGACCTGCTTTACTTTATTAGTTCATTAAGCTGATGCTTGATTTGGTGAAAGAGCTTAATATAGGACAGTCGTTTTGGGTAAAACTGAAGTCATTACAATGTTATAACTTTTGAAATGATTTATTTCCGAACTGGATTACTCAGCAACTTCCCTGTGCAATATGGAGGAATAATTTTTGACACCCCCCCCCCCTCTTCTTGCCAACGTCGCTGCACTGATTTATCCAGGAATAGTCCATTCTTTTTCACTATTCCTAAACATCCATTATTATTTTCTCGATTTTATCTTAGTTTTGATCAATAAGCTATGATTGTATCACTTAGGCCATAATCTCTTCTTACTTTTATGATATGATTAAATTAATTTGTTGCCGACAAGAAAATATTTCTCATCTGAAATTTAATCATCTGTCTCGAGATAAAGTTACCCCACCCCCTCCTTCCCGATTACCTAAATTTAAATCGCACTCCGACTTTTTAAGTCTCTGTTTCGAAGTAATTTTTACTAACCTATTTATATTAATTAAAAAAACGTAACCGTTAAAAGTCACCCTCGTTATTTAGAACTATGCTTTTATTACTCAAAAAATGCATGATTTATATTTTTTAGGATTTCTTGTAATCGAGATTGTGGGTACTAAATAAAGATTTGCAAATTATAATTCATGACTGGTATTATGAGTACGGGTAGGTCTACCTGTATTAAGGCACATCCTGATCCTTTTCCTTCAATGTTGATATCTGATGGTACTTCTTCTACTTTATATCTCTTAACAATTAACTTTTCATCTTCCTTGACTTCAATTTCTTTTTCCAAGCCTCCCGTGGTTGAGATGGTGATATCAACAGGGTCCTTAAATGTGAGCCTAGCGAAATGACCAAGAGCTTCCATACCTACGCATGTATCCTAGTAGAAAGAAAAATTGGCTTAGTTCTGTGTATTTCTTCTTGTTTATGAAGATTCTTTCACTTGAGGAAATTCATTAAACCGATCAGAAACACTTTTCTAGCCAGAAAAACAAGCACTCAATTTACTTCAGTCATTACTATTTGCAACTAGAAGACCCACTTTTAACCACTCTGTTTCGTTCAATGCAGACAGTACATTTTTCCTTGGAAAAAAATATTTTACTAATCTAAATTTATATTCCTAGTTACTAAATTTTAACAATGCATGCAAGCCTTAAGTATCTCAATATAAAAGTTAAAACATAATGCAAGCTAAACTTTTGATAACAGGGTGGACAAAAAATGCTTCATTTGGGATTTATTAATTTAGTTTATTCTATTTAGGATTGCCTTATATCGTACTATTATCAAGTTACACGAGGCTTTATAAAGGCACTTTAATCTTAATGACATAACAATTTAACACAAAGAAAGAAACATAGGGGACATCGACAAAAATTACACAACTTCATATATTAAATAATTTATTTTATCTAATAAATAAATAAAATAAAAATATAACTGCAGTTGGAAGTCATGGAAGAAATTAATGACAATGTTAAGTAACTATTTAGTAAGGTAGAGCCATATGTTGGAAATTCAGCTATGAAAAATTTGGTAGCATGGTGGACATAAAAAAAAAAAAAACAGAAAAATCTAGAAAACAAAATATAATAAGCAGCAGAAAAAAGTTGCTTCATAAATTAAATTATTTATACTGTATAAAAGAGGAAGAAGTGTAATAGTTCATTGGATGTCCTATTAATTGAAAATCGTTTTGTTTTTTATACTTTATCACTGTTTGTCGTTTAAATTTATATGTAGAGGGACAAGGAATTTTGAGAAAGTACTAAATGTATATCTTTGGGACGTTATATTAACGATCTTTATTTTAAAAGAAACCGAATATTGTTAAGACTAGCATCTTTACCAAAAGCTTTACGTGCAGCAAACAATATAAAATTGAAAGAACACAAGTTTGTAACATTCTTTTGAGAATGACACATACATATTTTAAGAATTTAGATTATAATAGAACCGCAGCAAATAAAATATCTTTTTTGGTTTTCCACGGATATAAGTCAACCAACTATTGACATGTGAATCATTAAAAAGAGAAAAAAGTCTAAATAGGCTCGATATTGCCAAACCCAAAGAAGTTATAAATATTCTTTTGTTCGTCATTTAATTCTATTACAAAAATGTCTCCATGAAATAATTAATGTTTACCTGTGTGGAGTAGAAACCTCCTCGAGGATTCATATTCTGAGTGAGGTACTGTACTACAGGCAAAGCATCTGAAGCAGATCCTCCCGAATTCAAGATGGACAGAATTGCATAAGCAGAAGTCTCCAGGTCTTGAGATTTTGTTGCGTTTGTGTCATGATAATATTCAACTTTGCCTGTAAAATGCACAAAGTTTTAAGAAAATGGTCACGACAGATCACAACATGCATCACACTCATTTTATGAATTACTAGTAGATAAAGCCAGTTGTGAAGGAAATTACTATGGGATCCAGATATATTTTACACGATTATGTTTTTACGCATGGATGATTACATGAGGTATACGTCGTGAATGACTACATTACATATCGTATATCGTACTCAATACTACATTATACGATTTAACATCTACGTACCATGCTGTTTCATCAAAGTTACATTTTTTGAAGGTGTATAATGGTGGCTGAAAATGAAAATGCTCAATTTACATCTATCAATTGTTATACCGCGTTTACTCGCGTAATAGTCGCTCTCGCATAATAGTCGTACCCACGTTTTGAAGTAGAAAAAAATAGCTTTAGAGTTAAAATATTATGTAATAGATTTTATCCGCATAATAGTCGCACCAGACTTTCACCATGAAAAACTGGCAAAAAAGTGTGACTATTACGCGAGTAAACACGGTACCTATGATTCATGTAGAAAAACATAGGGACTATTACCAATTTATTGGAATTCGAGTATTCGTCGAATTTTTTGCCCTTAACGTAATTTGTACGACCTAATTGAGTTTCTAATGCATATTCAAACTCATGACATCTAAATGATGTCAATATTACTTATGATATGTAACTTTATAAAAATTTCGTGAATGCTCTAGACCAGTTCCGATCACTGGTCACTGCTTTCCCACGTATATAAAATTTATTAAACAATATGCAGCAAATGCCACTTGAACTAAAAATTATATTCGTATAACACTAGAAATATACATGCATGCATTTTATTCGAAAAATAAAATGCATGCATGTATAATTTTTACTATCTTTGGTTGACGATAGTCCGCGAAATATGTTTTTCTGATTTCTGCCGGTCCGTAGATGTAGAAAGGTTGGGAACCAATGCTCTAGGCAGACTTTTTTCGGAGGGAGGGGAGGAACTATTGTACATAAAAAAAAAAGAAAGAAAGAAAGAAACTGGTTGATATTTACGCAAGACCTTAGATCAATTTGATTGCAGTTTATAATTTTAAAGCAGATCAGTATCAATCAACTGATTTTTTTCCTATTTTATTGAAATTCTAAAGCACCCACATACATGACCGACTACTAGTAGAAATTTATACCAACGAGCACCCATTAAATCATTGTTTGGGAATTAACCTTGTGTGTGCTTATAGGTTTACCCATTAGGATAAAACAAAGATGGACTGAATTTAGTACTCTGAACAAAAAAAAGAGTTATTTTTTTTTTAATATTCACGATTTCTTTTTTCCGTTTGTGATTAATTTTATTAACGTTTATGTTGTGAGAAGCATTAATATAATATAATCAAATAATTTCATACATGATCCTTTTACTGAAGAAAACTTCTGAATTTTCAAAATTAATTTTTTCTACAGAAGTAACTAAACCCGTTCTTTGAAATTTTCCCGAAATTGTTAAACCAGGCTTTTGTTTATAAGGTAATAACTGTAGTAGATAATTTTTGATTTTTTTTTCGTTTCGCGGACATTACATACTGATTAAAAAAAATACCTTTCGTTATGGCTCTTTCTTTCACAGACTGTATTCGTTCTTTTGCTGAATCTTCCTTACCGCCCAAAGCTTCTGCGTAAGCATATAAGAATGTTGCATAGAAACTCGTATCTTTGCTTTTACTTATGCAAGAGAATGCTTCATCTAGGACTGATTCATTCTGATAACCTGAGATTAAAAGCGAAGACAGCACATATGCGGTTATCATGCCTTCAGATTTTTCTTTGTTAAAGCCACCCTGAAAACAAGATATATAAATTCATTTCAATTGGTATGTAGCACTTTGCATATAAAGTTTTATGTTAAGTCATAAATAATGATAATAAGCATGTTGGATTACTTTAACTTTTTTTCCTTTGAAGACATGACAAACTCTTACAAAAGAAGAGTTTACCTCATTGTACGCATATTAGTTCAATTACCTGTAATTGTCTGTCAATTATCTTTCCAACATCCGGAAAGCACCCGTCTTCTTGTTGTTTGGATACTATCCACGTTTGCATCTGATTCAAAGTGCTGTTGTCAATCGTTATGTATTTTCCAGCTTGTGAGAAGTACCTAAGAACAAATGCTGTCAGGAACATGCTTCCTTGTTTGTCCCTTGGTCCAAAAGCGCTAAATGAGCCATCAGAATGTCGGTATTGCATCTGGCGTTGAGCACCTGAGGAATGTTAATTTCTTTAACACACGTGTGAAGTAATATATTTTTAAAATGATTCATGGGATTCATAAAATCTAGGTATGAAATGTTACTAACAAAATATTTTAGAAGGTAGGATGTATTTACCCGTATTAAGATTTCTTGTTATTTTGTTCTTTGTCTTTTCAGTGAGTTGGTTAGTTTCAATAAGTACGTCCATTGCAACAACGTTGGGTGCAAATTTCACCATGTTCTGTTCTCCACATCCAGTTGGTAAAGACACAAGATTTTCTAAATTATCCAAACTTTTACCTAACACATTACCTAAAATGAAGAGATTGTGTAAATGACCAATAAAAGCTATTGAAATTATCACTTAATTACCAATTCCTATTTATTGTAGAGGAACTTTTATAATCGGTTTCCAGTAAGATGAGCTAACTCTTAAGCTGTGTTCAGACAATAGGTTTTCCGGACGATCTGAGCTTTAGGGATCTTGCAATTCCATTCTTCGCCTCTTAAAAGCTTGGATGTGCTAAATCTTTAGAGCTTGGATCACCTGGAAGAAAATCCACTATCTGAACACAATTTTATATTTTCGAAATCTTGGAAAATGGACACAGTGGCTTTGATTTCATATCTTCTTCAAAGACTATAAACTTTCGTATACAGTATGACTCTTTAAACAAGAACGCTATGAAGCAAACTTAGGGCAATAACGAGAAAACAAATGTTACCTGTAACATCCAAGTAAGCTCTTGATGAGTCAGGTACAAGGTCATCTGATTCGCTGAGATGCAAAGTTCTTTTGAAAACTTCATTTTCTTCATCTGAAAATAAGAGTTACGTTTACCCCAAACGAATGTCAAAAATTTATTTTTCTGTTTTCTAATTTATAAATATGTAGTTTTAAATATTTGTTTTTACCTTTCGGGCAGAATAAAACACTTTCGACTTCTTCTACAGGCCAGCCTTCAGCCTTAAAGGAAATTTAATAAGAAGCAACAATTATTTTGTTATCTGTATTAATAAGTTAAAGCTGCATTATTTTTTTTAATGATAAATTTTCTTTTACACACCAATTCAGTTGAGTTTGTCAAAAAAGGAATAATTTTTGAAAATAATTGAAAAAAATATTACTGACAGTAATGAATAATCATTTACAATTTGAAAAAGAAAATAAATACACTTCAATAATTTAAAAGTGACATATGTATGAAAGGATGTAGAAAAAACGTTTTGGGAAGAATTCTATTGATTAGTTTAATGATAAATACACTACTTAAAACAATGATTCATACAGTACAATACTTAAATGATAAAAAAAAAGTTATTAAAGCATACACCCTTCTGTAAGTTTATGTGGACAAAGGACCGTTGACATGCTATTCATACATTGTGGTGTGGTAACACTTTTAAAAGCTTAACGTTTAAAATTTAATTTGAATTTAATGCTACTCTTTGATATGAATCAACTGTTGAGATAGTATTATTTGAATGTTAATATATTATTAATCTAATGTTAATTTGACTTTTTGGTAGCAAATCTTAGAGGACCATTTTATTCCACTACAAGATTTGCTGGGAGGAACAAGCTGTGTACTTGAAGAAGACGGGGTGCCTATTCTTGTGTCTAACTTGAAAACATGCAGCTTAATATGAATAATATCGAAATCATGGACTGGCCATCGCTTAGTCGGAACTTAGATCCAATGGAGAACGAGTAGGGACATCTAGCCAAAAAGCATATGAAAATGGACGCCAATGTTCTTCGACCAGTTTATAACACGCAGCACGACAGTTTATAACATGCTTGCTGTAAAAGGATCTTACAGCAGTGATAGAGCAAGCATGTTATAAACTGTCCGCAGAGGTAATGCAAAACTTTGTACTATCGATGAAAAACCGTATATACGAGGTGATTAAAGTAATGAAAACAGGATTAAATTCTACATTTGTAACTATGTTTTCTTAGTCTTAAAACACAATATAAATATTGTCTTAGTTACGAGACCTCTATTTTCTGTTTTTCTAAATAAATTCAGCATTTTTTTTTTTTTTTTCAATACAAATTAATCCTAACTTGTGCTTCATGTAGTGTTTATAATTGTACACATATGAAAAAATTTTCCTCCCATTCTCATTTTAACTGTGAAGTGTACTTTATGCGTTTGTCTATGTTTTTGGGAACATTGTAATGAAACAAAACCTATTACATTACCCCAAAACATGCGTTCTCATTTACCTCCATTTTGTAAAAAATGAATCAATAATTGGGGTATCCAAATTCTTAGGATTGTTTAGGATAAAAAATAAAAGTGTAAAATGCATTTTCTTCATACATGTAGTTCCTGCAACTTAAAGCTATCAAAATTAATCTACTCAGTCAAGGGCTTATTTATTTGAACTGGTCACTCACAAAACTGAAAACGTAAAAAATATTTAATTTACTTATTTTGTTGTTAAAAAAAAGACATTCCATAACGAAAGTGTTGTGGTATATAATTAGCACTATCAAGGGCTTACGAAAAGCGTTAGGGACAAGTCAGTAAATTATTGTATTGGTTATGTATATAAGAAAATCTGTCCCCAAATATCTCAAATGACCATACTAAGTTGAGGCTTTGCATAGTTGCTTCACTAATTAATGAATTTAATACATATTTTATTTTGAATGCATAAATCCAAAAGAAAAAATGACATTAAAAATTCCATGCTACTTGATTTCTGGGAAGTTGTTTCCCAGAATCTTATTTATATTTAAAGTTAAGCCTTTCTATTAATTATTATAAAAATATCCTTTCATTTAATTAATAGTTGAAATATTTCTCTTTTAATTTAGCCATCATTTTGATAACAAAAATTGATAGTAATAAGAAAAAAAAATCTGGAGAATGTTATCTACCTCAACAATGACTGATTTGGTAATAGCATCTTTAGCTAAAGCATCCGACACGGCGGCACTTCCACAAACATCACTAGATTGAGTGCTCTCTGCTCGTACAGTTATATTCAGCTTGCCTAAAGCGGTACCTTTAAGCTGAATCTTAAGATTAGTACTTGATCCTGGCTCGACACAAATATCACCATCAATAGACTCGCTAGTAACTTCGAAACCATCCATTTGATCCAAAGAAACAGTGATCTATGAAAAAAAGTTGCAAAGTTTATAAAAATTATTTTTATATTTATACAAAAAAAATTAAATTTTATGTACTGCATAATAGTGTATGTACTAAATAAGCGAAAAGAAATAGTCTGTGAATATGAAGATAATTTACAGCCATATTGTAAATTTCAATACAAAATTAGAAAATTTCGTTGCTGTTGCTCTTGGGCTTAACTCTAAATTTCAATGTTTTAAAGTCCCAAGAGCACAGGCGCGTATTACGGGGGAAGGCTGAAGCTCCCCTTCCCACGAAATCTGACATTTTACTTAGCTTACAATTTATGCACAGTCGTCTTCCCTCCTGAAATAAAATCCTGGCTACGCCAGTACGAGAATGTAAGAGTGCATTCCTTCCACCAACAATAAAGAAATCAAATCTGCAGTAAAAAGTGAAGACACGCGATTTACTTTAAAATTGTTTGGCATCGCGGTGTTGAAAAGATATTGATGAAGTTCAAGCTGTTGCTCAACATTCTAAAACGTTCAAAGATATGATACTGGCAGCCTCTGGATTTGAGGACCCACGTTCAAATGCGAACTAATTAGAGACCACCATGTATAAGCGGCGAATATGCACATTAAACTTTAGAAACGTATATCCTTACGCTGGGTTAGCTAGTACGTGGGCAAGAATGCAAAATAGGGAATTATTCAAACTCTGAGGGTGCTCTAAATGTAATAAATAAGGGTGTAATGAATAGTGAATCTCCAGGCTTTGACTGAGACTATGGCCGACGTTAATGCCTTCAAAGCTGCCGGTCTTCAGAAATATTGTTTGATAGAGTTGTCTGTTTAAAGAGATCTCCAACAGATCTAAGAAGAATATTTCAGTTGGATCATCTTTCATAATGACTTAAGTAGAGTAGCGTCCAATCGCAAGTTGAATTGATTCATGTTAAATCACATCAAGCTTAGTTTCTATTACTGAGCTTAAATGAAGTATCACAGGGCGGTCCAGGGTATATAAGATGTAACATTTTGGTGAGTAGGCTGTTGAATTTTAGATGTCAAATGACCCCTCCCCGTCATTGTAAACCAATTTTTTACATCATCGCCAGCCAATTTGAACGCATTCACAAAGAATATAGATGAAAGAAAAATTGCTTTTAGAACTAAATTATATTATTATTACCGATAAATTAAACGGATTAAATGATTTTTTGGAAGTCGTGTCACATATCATATTTAAAAATTGCATACATATGCAGACAAATATTTTAAAAAATCCATATTTGAATTGCAAATTTCGAAAAGGGCTCATGTCTGAAAACCAAAATTTTACAGGAGACACACACAAAAAAAGATTTTCTGTTGAAATACTTGACTGATTGAAGCAATTCTTCTTGTTTTTGCAACATTACCGAAAACTGTACGATATAACAAGGCAAAATGATATACTTGAACGAAAATTTAGGGTAAAAAATGATCGTAACAGTTTCCTCGAAATTTGCTATTCATTTATTTTAAGCATTAATGGTTGTGAAAGCCACTTGGTGGTTGTGTGAAGCCTCACTGCCGTGCGAAGAACGGAAGTAGCTGATTAGCCGGCCAGACTAATGGGACAAAATTTGTGGATATCAATGAAAAGTTTACTTGGGAAGTAATGCCTTACCACCTGTAATACGCCGGCACAACGCTTGGATATGCAGTTAGCGACTACATTAATTTAACTCGCTTATAAACCTAAATTAATTAAACATTACATAATTTATAAAAGATATTTCCAAGTACCAGAGGAATATGTTTGGAACTTACCGGCAAAGAATCATCGACATAGCTGAAGATGGATACTGTAATCCAGAACGCTTCTCCTCTTATAACTGAATAAGGAAGTGTGGTTGAGATGAAGAAAGCTTGGAAACCCTTAATGCTGGTTGTATTGGACAAACCAAGGCCATCTTCGTCGTTGATGCAAACTGCGCTTCCAACCCATTCCGTAATAGTATGAGGTAGTTTCTCCTTTGTCACAAATACACCGTCTTCTCTATAATTTAAAGACACGATTTAATACGAATGATTAAATGTCAGGTTGTTAACTATTCTACAGACTGAATATTCAAAATTGTGAATTTATTTCTATGAACATTAGAATTATGTTTTGTTACCGAATCTTGTTTTTCTTTTCCTAGGATAGGGTACTTGTCCCTTAGGCGTTTGCCACTGCAAAAAACATAACTCTAGGATGTTTATTGTGCGATAACTAGGTAACAAATATGCGCCAATGGTATGTGACCAAATTATGTTTATCATGAGACTTCGGTGTAACTTGTATGTTATCCGTTATTGAACATCGCTCTCAAAACAAGGCGATTCAGTTAGTCAGTTCTTTGATTTAACTCAATCGAGAAGAGCATTTTCTCTATGACGATTCTGTTATAAAACGTTTTTAAATCTATCTTTCTATTTAGTTTCAATTTCTGAAAGTGACTTTTGTAATTATAAAAAAAAGTAAAAAAAAAATCTATTACATTAAAAAAAATAATGTTGTAGGCACGAGGCGTTTATACACATACTTGCATATCGTCCTTTTTCATACATTTAAAATGAAATAAAACATTGAAAATTTTTATTTTCGATAGAAAAATTAAAGTATAATCAGACATAATGTTTTATGAAAGAGAAAAATTTACTATATAGATCGCTAGATCTGATGAAGAACATGACAGAAATTACCCACTACTCAACAAAATTTTACATTCTTTAAAAAACTTTAATTTTTTGAATACATAAAACGAACAAGGCTGTTATAAAATTACTAGTGAAAATTTTTTGTGATTGTTTTTGCTGAAACTTACGATCAACGTACTTTGCTAGTAAAGTCATATTTAATTCATAACGATTAAAGAAAATAGTAAAGAGAAAACATATTAAAGAAAAACAGCCAATATTTTAAACTTTATTTAAAAGTTTCTCATTTTCATTAAGACTGAACTTGAAACTATGGTTATAAATTGTATATATTTTTTAAAAACCTAATCATGTCATAAAAATAAAAATTTCAGAGTCTCTTTACAAGTTGTCTTTTTACATTGAGAGAAACCGATCAAACAATGACAATTATGAAGTCTTTTGGAAAAAGTAGTTTAATGCAATATTTTATCAAATGTGAAGAGCTTTAGAAAAAATTTCTGTGCAGTTCTATGCTCAAGAGTTTTTTCAGAAAGTTTTCGTGGCTGGATAAGCTTATCATTTGAAACAATGAATAATAAAGATTGCGGATGGGATTAAAGTTATGGTCAACTGCCAGATTTTTTTTCTTCAAGTAAAAGATTTTTATTGATTGGCTAACTGGTTTACACGATAAAAATCTGAGGAGGGTAAAAATACCACGAAGTAGTAATTCATTTTACAAAACTTATTAGCCTATATTTATGTGCGATATTCGAAGAAAATTATTTTAAACTACGCATAAGTAGAACGGCTCTGCCATGTCTTGAAATTTATACTCTTGATTTTGAGTCTATTTTAACAGCATTCCATCCGTCAGTGTTTTAATGAGTACAGCCACTTACTTCAACAATGGTGGGTAAATTTATGATATTTATAAAATCTTAAAATATAAATTTTATAGTATCATTATTTTTGGTTTTGTTTTTTCGCATATCGCAAAGGTTAATAAATTTAGAGCTTGGATGCATTTTTGGAGCCTCATAATTGGTATAGCACATGTATACCTTACTGAAATATCAGCTTTTAACTAGAGCAACAGAGTGCGTAGTGGTTCAGGGTTCTGGCAGTTGCACGCAGATTTAGAATTTCACTCGTGCGCAGGCGAATCTATCACCGTATAAAAGGAATGACTCTTACCCAGTCATTTCCAGATCGAACAGCCATGTTTCTGGAAAGTAGTCTCGCACATCCACAACCGATTTTGTAGCAACTTCTGGTCCTCCCATCTTGTCTTGTGCTACTTGTACTCTTGGCGGGGAGGCTGGTCTTCTTGCGGTAGATGCCATTGCCACTTTTTTTTTAGAATGAACTTGGGTTAAAATATCAAAAGTCAAAAACCAAACATTTGAAAAACAATATATAAGCCTTAGTGAACTAAATAATTACAAGCCTTAGCGAACTTAATAATACAGAAGATGTAGTGAGCTTAATAAGCCTTAATGAAGATACAGGAGCCTTAATGAACTTGATGGTATGTAAACTTAGTGAAATAAATGATACATAAGCGTTAATGAGCAGCATAAAAGAACTTAACGAATTTCTCAATTTCAAAGGGGAATGGAATAAGAATGATTGTACTTCATGGATTAGAATTTATTAAAAATAAACTTTGAAATTTCAACTAACCTCACAAAAATACACACATAAAATTTTAATACACAATGGTGCTATTACTAAACTTATCAGAAAAATAACAACTACCTGCTCCTCCATAACCTCCATAACTTGTATCGGAATCATAGACAATGTTCCCACCGCCACCTCTAGGTTTGCAAGGTCGGGTAAACAAAACCATGTCACTGATTACCAAAAATCCAGCATTCTGAAAAAATATGGTGTGAAAAATTGAAAATTTAATTGAATCAATCTCCGAATAATATTTAATTCTAGAAATACCTGGCAGCAGTAAAACACTGAGGTGTATGGAGTATATGGTCAGCCATATGCAATTAAATTTGGTCTACGTAGTATTACGAGCAGAAAATTTGGATTTATACAAAGAAAAAAAATGTCGAATTTCGTCATCAAGCTGTGCACGAAGTTCAACAAATGAGTTGGCCAAAACAATTCTAGAAAAATCACCATTTCAATTACAATATTTTGATATTGTTTATATACAACAAAGTCCAATAAATTTGACACTAGAATGTTCGAAAAAAGTGCATTTCTTACATCAGTATGTCCATTTCCTCAATGCTCGTGTCATTTTTCTATGGGTATTTCTAAATGATAATGTTTATCTTAGAAATTTGAGAACGGGTGACAAATTAAAAGGAAATATTGGTAACAGGCTATACAAGAATAGTAATTGTTAAAAATTTAAGTATCTTTTACATGGACAGTCTTAATGGTAGAATGATTTATAAAACATATTGGACAGTTAGTAAAAAGAAAAGTTCATTTATCATATTTCAGATTTTCATGGCTTTACCTCAAAAGCTGCTAAAGAATCTTCGTAGGATGAAGAAGACCATGGCTTGGGAGGTCGAGGTGAGAAACTGGCAGCGGCATACAATCCTACAGAAAAATAAAATAAAGACGAATATTATTAATTTTTTGGTCCATGAGAACTCAAATAACTGAAGTAGCTTCTGGATATTGGTGATAATTTTTTTTTTCCATTTTCAGAAAGTTGTTTCTGTTTCAGTTATTGAGGTATTTTTATAATGATTTCAAGCAATTTTTATTTTTTCTGATATAAAATTGTGATGTTATATTAAAAAAAAATTAAACATTAAACAATACAATATTATTAGTTTTTTATGACCCAAACTAGGAAAGAACATTTTAAGTTACTGTACCGTGTGAATAAATTCGTTTAGTGATCAGTAGACATTTGGCAAAATTTATTGTCTTCCTTTTAAAACAATTTTTCCATTTTCAGGTTGCAGCCCGTCACTGTTTCTTCCTTGATCTTTTCCGTAGTTGCTTGTTAAATTAAGAGTCTGAATATTTAAAACGTTATAAAATCCAAATTTTATGAAGTTTAAAAAATAGCATATGATTTGTGAGCAAGAAGGAGATGATAATAATATTGTATATTAAAAATATTTTAAGCATTTATTTAATTTATTCCATTCAGCGCCTTTTACTAGAAATAGTATATTCAATTTTACTTTCAAAATTACCAATTTCAACTTCTGAAATATCGTTAAGAATGAAAAATGTAAATTTTAATCTAAACAAATAAACTTTTTCAGTGATCAAGCATGAATTGCTTATGATATGAGGCAATACATTGCACTAAATGAAAGTATAAGGCAATACATGGTTGACATAAAGGTATCTTTACGAAATGAAATGTGACGTAAATTGTACACAAATCCCACCTGGTTGTCGAACTTCTTCATTACAGTGATTGACTCCGTAATACATTCCAGTATCCAGGCCTTCTAGAATTCTGAAAATCTAAAAAACAAAATTCATTTGAAGAATTAATTGAACCTACGAGCAGAATATTATGTCTTCACATACAAATTTCTATGTCATCAGTATGCATACCTTTTCAGGGGTTAGTTGATCATCTGAATTAAGTAACGATACGCTCTTGTCCACCACTTTAATGCCACATAATGAGTTTGGTGAAGAAGTAACTCTAATAGATGTCTTGGTGGCTGGTTGTTTAACTTCATCACCGAACTGAAGTTTAACCTGTAAAAAACAGTGGTAAATCCTACTAAATGCATATACTATGAAACATTATTCAAAACAATTGCTTTTTATTTTGTGTACACTTACTATCAAATATGTAAAACAAAAAATATGATAGTACAGTTTTATTTGGTATAGAACATCACCAAATTATTTTTATAAGAGCCCATAAATTCATCACTCGTTATTACAAATAGAAATTTGCTGTTGTCATGTAATTGAACATCATGAAAGGTCTTTTTTTCTAAATTATAAGTGACAGGGAGACCGGGGTAAAAAAGTAACACGGGTCAATAGTAACATTACACGCTTAATGCATAGTATAGTTCTTGCCACAATCAATACATGGTAGTATGGTGCAGTATTCTATAATGACTCGAGGACAGGCAAAGTTCGCTGCAAAAAAAAATGAGCAAAATGTTTTTTCGTTAAGTTTTTGCTTCTAGTACCCAACAGGTAAGGTATTTCTTAAATGACTAAACAAAATTAAATTTATTAACTAAATATAACAAACTAAATTTATGCGATATAACATTACACGTTTAATGCATAGTATAGTTCTTGCTACAATCAATATATATGGTAGTATGGTGCAGTATTCTATAATGACTCGAGGACAGGCAAAGTTCGCTGCAAAAAAAAAAAAAAAAAAAAAAAATCAGCAAAATGTTTTTTCGTTAAGTTTTTGCTTACCAGTACCCAACAGGTAAGGTATAATTTCTTAAATGACTTATCAATGTCTCATACTTTATTATGTCTGGTTTTACTGTGTAGAGTCTCAAGTTTATAGTACCACACAATTCAGAGTAATCGAATAACTTCAAAATGACATCAAGGTATCCACTATAACAAAATTAAATTTATTAACTAAATATAGCAAATTAAATTTATGCGATGTCTTGCTCAAATTTCCATTCATTTCTTCCCATAAGTTTTATAAATGTTGATCAAAATGTAAAAAGGTGTTACAACTGATCAGTCTCCCGAAATCTCAAATCCCCCAAACAGTTTATTGAATAACACAAATATTTCTTTTATTTCCCACTCTTCAAAAGAGGGTAATAAAAGCTTTCTTTAAAAAATGCACTATCCTTATTTTACGATTTAAATATTTATAGGTTTTCGCTCTTCATTAAAATGTTTAATTGTATAGCATTTTCAATTCTACGATTAAAAGAAAATTAAAGATATATATATATATATATATATATATATATATATATATATCTTTAAAAAAATAGTAATATGTTTAAAAACAATTTGGATGTGTTTATGCATGCATATATATATCTGGAGGAATTTAAAAAAAAAAAAAGGGGGGGGGTTCCTATATTGTGATTATTCTGTCCTAAACATTATTTTTTTCTTATTTACTAGATTAATCTTCTGTCATACAATAACTTATTATACATACTTTGTCAATAATAATAATCATTATATTTTTTAAACAATATGTTATATTTAATTTTGCTATAATATTTATTTTATTCAATCTTTTAAATTTATTATTATTCAATATATATTTATTATATTAATATACCTGGATATTCTTAAAATTTAATAATATTACCTTTTAGTATTTGGCAACTCCTATACTTTCTTCTTTCCACTTTTACACTTTTATTTAGTGGCAACACCATTTTTCACTTTTTACAATTCTTAGCATTGGCAACACATATCAATTGTTCAAATGAAATTTCCATGTGCTCAAGGTCTGGTATGTAAAATTATATTCCTATTTCTAATTTTTGTTATCTTTTTGATTTCTTCTTTCCTTTATATAGTAGGGTAGGGCCCAGATGTGTGGAGTTAATATCTCATCTGATATGCCACACAACCGAAACCCTACTATTTGGTTTACTGTAAATTATAATCCACTGTTTGTGGCCCCTGACGATGGTGACAGTGGTTATAATTTCCGTTCCATTATACTATCACAATAATTCTTGCACTTTATTTGGATTCAAAATCTGGTTTCTAATTCTTGATAATAGCTGTTATTTTTATGAGAGATATGTCTTATTTGTAGTATGTTTTGTGTTTTACTTGTTAGTTATATTCTATTCTGTTTTGTCATAGCTGCAATTGCGCGTTACAAATAGGATATCTTCTAAATAATTAATTATGGATGTTTGATTTGACTTTATATGCCATTTTTGCATTGCTAATAATTTTATATATATATATAAGAATATATATTATTTTTCAAAAACAGTTATTATATTTATGTATTTGCTTACACTTGCTTTTTAGCTTGATTTGTTGTCTTTGCATATAAATTTACACTTGTGTGCTTTGCTTGTAATAGTAGTGCTGTTCTAATGCCTCGTACACTCTAAGCGACAGAGTTGTGGAATACATGTCTCGTGACAAGTTTCAAGGTTGTTCCATAACGGTTCATCATTTTAGCCGCCATCGACAAACCCCAGAAATGCCGCTCAACCAATAATATAAAACGAAATAATAATAAAAAAAAACTTTTCGCTCTCTAGCTCAGGCAGTTTTTGCGCCGTAGGCAGCTGCCTACCTTGATTACGGTCCGGAGCCGGTCCTACATGCGTGCAGACACCCAAATGTCGCTCAACATTGTTTGCTTGCTCTCTGTTTTGATGGGAAACTTGAGACTTGGGAAATGTATTACGACAGTTCTAAAACTGGTAAAAAGGCTTCGCAACGACCTTGCAACTTACCCGGAGGTATGTGATCGGCGACTGTGGCAGCGACAATTCAAAGCACGTAAAAAATGTTTAGGAAAAACCTCGCGACTAGTCGCGAGACATGTATTCGGTGACTTTGTCGCTTAGTGTGTACTATCCCAAACACTGCACCATATTAATTTGTTCTGAAGAATGAAAAAAAAATGCCCCACGATGAAAGAATGTATAAATCGTTTTAGAAGCAAAAATGTTAGCAACTGTTAATGAACATCTCCGAAAGGAATAAACTAATGAATGTACACTGGTGTAAGAAATTTAGAGAATTTGCAGACTTGGTCGATTATCTCTAGAACTACTGGACCGATTTTAATGAAATTTGATGTGTACATACACTGATACAATACAAAACAAATAACCATTCAATAATTGTAATATACACGCATGATCGTGCGTAACTCACGTTGGAGTCTGAAGGTATGAAACAGCGGTTGCAGAATCAACAACAGCAACAAAAAATGGCTTAATAGGGGATATGGTCCCCTCTTACAGGCCTCGCAGCGTGATTTCATACTAGAAATTAGGCAGTTTATCATTTCCTGTGGCAATTTGTCCCACTCGTTCAGCAAGGCTGTTTTCATTCCCTGGATGGTTTTCGGAGGGGGGGGGGGTTGCGAGTTGCAATTCCCCTCCTCAAAGCGTCCCAGACATGCTCTATAGAATTAAGGTCCGGAGATCTGGCTGGCCAATCCACCCGGCGAATATCCTTACTCTCCAGAAATTCGTCGACCAGAAAAGCTCTATGTGGCCTCGCGTTATCGTCCATTCAAATGAACTCGGGGCCAACTGCACCCCTGAAAAGGCAAACATAGGGCTCCAAGACCTCATATCTATACCTCACACCAGTCACAGTGCCTCTTTCAAAAGAGACGGAGAGGTGAGCGGCCATCCAACTTGATGCATGCCCAGACCATTAAACCTCCTCTGCCATAATGGTCGATTTCGCGGACATTGGCGGATAGGTAACGGGGTCCGTGGTTTTCTCCATGTGAACGTACGGCGAGAATCGGTATTTAGGCTGAACCGGGACTCATCAGTGAAGAGAACGATC